>SJYV01044800.1:0-13134 GCA_006410875.1 Neotragus pygmaeus | reverse complement strand
TTTTTTAGCTGTGTTTGTGGTAATTCTGACTGTGATATCTCTGGCTTCAAGTATTTCTTGTTTGGAGTTCACTTGGTTTCTTGAATCTGATGGTTTAAATCTTTTGCCAAATTTGAGAAGTCTTCAATTGTATTTCTTCTCTCCTTTTGTTGACTTCTGGCACCTCTGACAACTGTTTTTTTTTTAATTTCTTTATTTATTTTGATTGGAATCTAAATACTTTACAATATTGTAGCGGTTTTTGCCATATATTGACATGAATCAGCCATGGGTGTACACGTGTTCCCCATCCTGAACCCCTTCCCACCTCCCTCCCCATCCCATCCCTCAGGGTTGTCCCAGTGCACCGGCCCTGAGCACCCTGTCTCATGCATCGAACTGGTGATCTATTTCACATATGGTAATATACATGTTTCAGTTCTCTCAAATCATCCTACCCTTGCCTTCTCCCACAGAGTCCAAAAGCCTGTTCTTTACATCTGTGTCTCTTTTGCTTCTCACATATAGGGTCATTGTTACCATCTTTCTAAATTCCATATATATATGCATTAATATACTGTATTGGTGTTTTTCTTTCTGACTTACTTCACTCTGTAAATTAGGCTCCAGTTTTATCCACCTCATTAGAACAGATTCAAATGCATTCTTTTTCATAGCTGAGTAATATTCCATTGTGTGTAAGTACCACAGCTTTCTTATCCATTCATCTGCCGACGGACATCGAGGTTGCTTCCATGTCCTAGCTATTGTAGACAGTCCTGCGATGAACACTGGGGTACACCTATCTCTTTCACTTCTGGTTTCCTTGGTGTGTATGCCCAGCAGTGGGATTGCTGGCTTGTATGGCAGTTCTATTTGCAGTTTTTTAAGGAATCTCCACACTGCTCTCCATAGTGGCTGTACTAGTTTGCATTCCCAACAGTGTATTCTGCTGTGATTTATGTCAGAGAGTGTTTTGCCTATGTTTTCCTCTAGGAGTTTTATAGCCTCTGGTCTTACATTTAGATCTTTAATCCATTTTGAGTTTGTTTTTGTGTAGGGTGTTAGAAAGTATTCTAGTTTCATTCTTTTACAAGTGGTTAAACAGTTTTCCCAGCACCACTTGTTAAAGAGATTGTCTTTTCTCCATTGTATATTCTTGCCTCCTTTGTCAAAGACAAGTATCCATAAGTGCATAGATTTATCTCTGGGCTTTCTATTTTGTTCCATTGATCTATATTTATGTCATCATGCCAGTACCATACTGTCTTGATGACTGTAGCTTGATAATATATTGTGAAGCCAGGCAGGTTGATTTCTCCAGTTCCATTCTTCTTTCTCAAGATTCCTTTAGCCATTTGAGGATTTTTGTATTTCCATACAAATTGTGAAATTATTTGTTCTAGTTCTGTGAAAAATACCATTGGTAGCTTGATAGGGATTGCATTGAATCTATAGATTGCTTTATGTAGTATACTCATTTTCACAATCCACAAACATAGTGTATTTCTCCTTCTATTTTGGTCATCTTTGATTTCTTTCATCAGTGTATTATAATTTTCTATATATAGGTCTTTTGTTTCTTTAGGTAGATTGATCCTGTACATAGAAAACCCTAAAAACACCACCAGAAAATTACTAGAGCTAACCAATGAATATAGTAAAGTTGCAGTATATAAAATAACACAGAGAAATCCCTTGCATTCCTATACACTAACAAATGGAAAAGAGAAAGAGAAATTAAGGAAAAAATTCCATTCACCATTGCAGTGAAAAGAATAAAATATTTAGGCAATGTCTCTGCTTTTTAATATGCTATCTAGGTTGGTCATAACTTTTCTGCCAAAGAGTAAGCGTCTTTTGATTTCATGGCTGCAGTCACCATCTGCAGTGATTTTGGAGCCCCCCAAAATAAAGTCTGCCACTGTTTCCACTGTTTCTTCATCTATTTGTCATGCAGTGATGGGACCAGATGCCATATCCTTCATTTCTTGAATGCTGAGCTTTAGCCAATTTTTTCACCCTCCTCTTTCATTTTCATCAAGAAGCTCTTTAGTTCTTCTTCACTTTCTGCCATAATAGTGGTGTCATCTGCATATCTGCAGTTATTGATATTTCTCCCAGCAATCTTCATTCCATCCTGTGCTTCACCTGGCCCAGCGATTCTCATGATACACTCTGCATATGAGTTAAATAAGCAGGGTGACAATATACAGCCTAAACATACTCCTTTTCCTATTTGGAACCAGTCAGTTTTCCCAAGTCCAGTTCTAAGGGTTGTTTCCTGACTTGGATACAGATTTCTCAAGAGGCAGGGGAGGTAGTCTGGTATTCCCATCTCTTTAAGAATTTTCCACAGTTTATTCTGATCCACACAGTCAAAGGCTTTGGCATAGTCAATAAAGCAGATTTTTTTGGAACTTTCTTGGTTTTTCCATGATCCAGCGGATGTTGGCAATGTGATCTCTGGTTCCTCTCTTGTAAAACCACCTTGAACATCTGCAAGTTCACAGTTCATGTATTGCTGAAGCCTGACTTGGAGAATTTTGAGCATTACTTAACTAGCAAGTGAGCTGAGTGCAATTGTGCATTAGTTTGAACATTCTTTGGCATTGCCTTTCTTTGGGATTGGAATGAAAACTGNACCCACTCCAGTATTCTTGCCTGGAGAATCCCATGGACAGAGGAGCCTGGAGGGCTACAGTCCATGGGATTGCAAAGAGTCGGACACGACTGAAGCGACTTAACACACAAGGCGAATATTTGGAGACCCCCGCATCGAATCTATTCTGATGTTTGTTCTTAACTTACAGAACTTAAAGAAATGGATTTTTTTTCCCTATTGGCAGTGTTTCAGGATGCACAGTAAATCAAATGAAATCCAGTCTCCTTCTCAAGCAGCTAAATTTGAGTTTTAGACAAAATCATGAGGGGTTAAAAATTGACCTTAAGTTTAGAGCTTGTCCATGTGAGCTTGTGAGTCCCTTAAATGTCGTATCCGGATTCTATTCCTTTGCGAACATGTAAATTAACACTCTTCGGTGGCTCCCTCTGCCTGCTTGCTTATATTCCAGTCTCCAAACATGTTATTTGTTATTAAAATCACCATATTTATGTGTAGGAGTTTGTGGTAACCTCCCCAGATGTACTGACCCTAATTGTAACCATACAGGTTATTCAGACATACGTGGTTATTTAAAACCAAAGAAAATCTAGGCCGGCATGTACTGTTTAGATTAGAGTAATGCAGAAGTGAGAGTGCCTTGCGAGCTTTGATCAGTTCTGCTTGTCTCCAAGAAGGTATCTTCCAGTGTTGATGAAACAAGTATGTAATCGACCTGGATTGTCCCGGGTGACTTTTTATTTTTTTTTGCCATACCCAGTGGCATGCAGGATCCTAGTTCCCTACCCAGGGATTGAACCTGCACCCCCTGCATTGGAAGCACAGTCGTACCCACTGGACCAACCAGGAAAGTCTGCCAGGTGACTTATTTGTAAGTCAAGAGTTATAATATCATTACAGATCTTTAGGCTTTCCTAATACTTGTTTTTTTGTGTGTGAACGA
Source organism: Neotragus pygmaeus (assembly GCA_006410875.1). NCBI lineage: Eukaryota > Metazoa > Chordata > Mammalia > Artiodactyla > Bovidae > Neotragus > Neotragus pygmaeus. The sequence goes on along the minus strand of SJYV01044800.1, from coordinate 9,589 downwards.
AAAATCTAGGGAGCCTGCTCACTGGCCCCTCACAGTATGGAGGACAAGTGTTCCCCAAATGTGAGTTTGGGGGGCGTCTTCAGGGTTTAATGACAACTGCATGGGCTTCCTAGGTGGGGCTAGTGTTAAAGAACCTGCCTTCCAACACAGGATACGCAGGTTTGATTCCTGGGTCTGAAAGACTGCCTGCAGGAGGGCATGGCAACCCACTTCAGTATTCTTTGCTATAGAATTCCATGGACAGAGGAGCCTGGCGGGCTACAGTTCATCAGGTTGCAGAGTCAGACAAGACAGAGGCAACTTGCACGTCTGGTTATCTGGTTGGTGCTTTTCAAACTTGCATGCTCATGAGGATCTCCTGAGGAGCTTGTTGATTTTATGCAGGTTCTGCTTCCATGGGTCTGGGGTGGTACCTGACACTCTGAATCTCTAACATAATTCCAGGTGGTGATTATGCTGCTAGCCCGTGAAGCTCACTTTGAGTAGCAGGGCTCTGTGCGTGTGTGTGTGCTCAGTTCTTCGTCTCAGCCTTTTTGTGATCCTATAGACTGTAGCCCACCAGGCTCCACTGTCCATGGGATTCTCCAGGCAAGAATACCGGCGTGGGTTGCCATGCCCTCCTCCAGGAGATCTTCTCAACCCAGGAATTGAACCAGGTCTCCTGCATTGTAGGTGGGTTCTTTAACGTCTGAGCCACCTAGAAAGCCCCAAGAGCCAAGTAAACCCAGTTTCCAAACTCGAGAGGATCAGGTCCCCAGAAGACTGTTTCCATCAGCCCTAGATTTTCCTAGCCTCTCCCCTCTGGTACATACACCTTGACTTTTGCAGAGGATAAAATGGTGAACATCTGACAACATTTGTTTAATTTTGATTGTTGTGGGGCCCTTTAGGAGTTGAGGAAAAAGAGAGCATCCCAATCAGCCGCCAGTTCCCTCCCCAAAGTCATCAAGATTGTACGCATTGTGCCTGTATTTTTCCAAAAATGTGCATGATCAGGGCAGACCCACCCATTTTGGCCTTATGATAACAAAGGCTGCTCAGCCAGAAGGGGCTGATTGGTCCAGAATAAACCCACCCAGGGTGGCAGTCAGTTCTTCATTGCTCTGTTTAGACCTGGCCTGGGGACTGACATTTCCTTTTACTGTCTTGAGTGAGAGCTATCCTGGGCTTCTTCCAGCAACCCAAGTCTCCTCCCAGACCCTGCAATCCTGTGGTCGCTCCATAAATAGTTGTTGACTGACTTGACTCATTCCCTGGGCAAAAAAAAAAAAAAACAAAGCCAGGAGGAAGTCGAGAAAAGGGGAGTGGACTTGGTTTTCTGTCTTTCCTAAATATCCTAAGGAAAGGCCCAGCCCACTGTCTGATTGTTTGCAGGATATGGCTATTTTCATCTTCTGAAATAGCGTTAAGAAATGTAATTTCTGTTATTCACCAATTGCAGTTTCTTTCTTTGGATGCTTAAAGGCAGAAACCGTTTCTCCAGAATTTTCAACTGGGAACCCAGCAGGAAAACCCACTCCCACCATTATCATCACTGCTTGGAAAACAGGGCCCCTTACTGTCCCAAGATGATGTGGGCCCTGATTCTCGCAGTCACCCCTGCGAGGATGAACAGAGACCTGCAGGTGTGTGTTAGCTCTGGCGCCTTCCAGGTTCTGGACGCTTCAAGGCTTGGACTTTTCCCTGGCTGTTCGGCTGTGGGAATCTAAGGATGTGTTTGTTCTCTCATAATCGCACACAGTGCCCTCTTCCTTTTTTCTCTTCCAGACTTGGAAGGGGTTTCCCTGGCTTGACAAAGTGAGCCAAGAGAAGGGGGCTGTGTGACAAGGGGCCTGTTGTATTGCAGACACCCCTCTTCTCAAGCTGGCCTAAACTGCCACTCCACTGACTTTCCTGGGGTCTCTGGAACCTTCCTCAGAGCTTACATAATTTTTGTCACTTCCAAGAGCACTTCCTGACACAAAGGCCTCCATAAAATGATTTGCTTTTGAGTCTGAACTCTGCTGGAGTCTTTCTCTGAGGTTTTTTTTTTTGTTTTTTTTTTTTTTTTTGCACTTGAGGGACACTTAGGCCTTTTCCTGGGACAATAGAAAATCCCTGGGCTCCAGTGGGGGAAGGAAAGAGCTCAGTTTCCTGCTCTGAGAAAAGAAGAAGATAGGAAGATAGTAGTTCTTGACTCACACTGTNTCTTTCTCTGGGGTTTTTTTTTTTTTTTTTTTTTTTTTTTTTGCACTTGAGGGACACTTAGGCCTTTTCCTGGGACAATAGAAAATCCCTGGGCTCCAGTGGGGGAAGGAAAGAGCTCAGTTTCCTGCTCTGAGAAAAGAAGAAGATAGGAAGATAGTAGTTCTTGACTCACACTGTTGTCTTAAGGATTAAGTGAGTTTGCATATGCAAAGACTTAGGGCAGAGCTGGATGCAATAAGTTAACTGTTATTATTGTAGGGTTTTAGGGCTTCCCAGGTGGCTCAGTGGTAAAGAGTCCACCTGCCAATGTCAGAGACCAGTTCGATCCCTGGGTTGGGAAGATCCCCTGAAGAAGGAAATGACAACCCACTCCAGTATTCTTGCTTGGGAAATCCCATGGATAGAGGAGCCTGGTGGGCTATGGTCCATGGGGTTGTAAAGAGTAGGACATGACTGAGCACACAGATACAACACACTGGGTTTTATGTGGCATTAGCAGTGTTATTTTTTTCTGTATTATGAGCTTATTCCACTCATCTGGGTTCCAGAGTCTAATGTAGTGGATTGAATGCTCAATAAATGCTTCGTTGAAATTAATGATGGGAGGGATGGGTTACAAGCATGATGGGCTGGTAGATGTTTAACAGCCTGCCCTGGGGGTGAAGGGAGCCCTGGTTTGTGGTGTCTGTCATTTTCCATGGTGTTAAAACTCCCACCACGACTGATTGCAAGCTCCCAGTGTGGCAATAGTGAACCCTGGGTTCGGAAGAGATGCTAATAACCCAGGGCCAGCTGACTGTCTTGCACTGCTGGGAGGTGTCTGTGACAGACAGAAACCACAATGCTGCAGGCGCCCTTGGCCTCTTCCCTCTACCACATATAGGAGTGGTATAAGGAATTTGACCTTTTAAAAAAGTACTCAGTGATGAGATCTTAAAACCACAGTTTAAAGTGAGATTAAATTTTTTTTTTAATTTGTGCTTGTGCTCAGTTATGCCTATCTCTTTGTGACCCCATGGATTGTGGCCTGCCAGGCTCCTCTGTCCATGGGATTTCCCAGGCAACACTGGAACGCGTTTCCATTTCCTCCTCCAGGGGGTCTTCCTGACTCGGGGATTGAACCTGCATCTCCCGCACTGGCATTGGATTCTTAACCGCTGAGCCACGAGAGAAGCTGTGCTGGGTCTCTGTTGCTGCAAGGGCTTCTCTCTAGTTGTGGTGAGCAGGGGCTCTCTCCAGATGCAGTGGGAGGCTTCTCGCTTCAGAAGCTTCACTTGTGGAGCACAGGCTCTAGGTTGCTCATGCGTCGGTAGTGTGGCTCCAGAGCACAGGCTCAGTAGCTGTGGTGCACGGGCCTAGCTGCCCTGCAGCAGGTGGAATCTTCCCAGACCAGGAATCGAACCCAGGGCTCCTGCATTGTCAGGCTGATTGTTTACCACTAAGCCACCAGGGGAGCCCTAAAGAGGGATTTCTAATAAGCCTGTGCAACTTCGTATTATGCTGCTTTGTGTTTTGTGAAGCCCTGCGTGCACAGAATTCAGCAGTCAGTGGGACAGATAAGTAACCTTTGAGAACCCTTTCTGAAGGACTTAGAAAAGGGAAAGCAGAAAGAAGAGGCCTTGGAGGATACGCGGGGTGTTCAGCCTGAGCAGCAGAAAGGTGGTAAAGGAGTAATTAGCACGTTTCTAAATAGCAGGGAGAGCATGGCCTGAGGCCACCACAGTGNGGCCAGACCTCATCACAGGGCGACCACAGGAAAAACCATAGCCTTGACTAGACGGACCTTAGTCAGCAAAGTAATGTCTCTGTTTTTGAATATGCTATCTAGGTTGGTCATAACTTTCATTCCAAGGAGTAAGCATCTTTTAATTTCATGGCTGCAATCACCATCTGCAGTGATTTTGGAGCCCCCCAAAATAAAGTCTGACACTGTTTCCACTGTTTCCCCATCTATTTGCCATGAAGCGATGGGACCGGATGCCATGATCTTCATTTTCTGAATGTTGACCTTTAAGCCAACTTTTTCACTCTCCTCTTTCACTTTCATCAAGAGGCTTTTGAGTTCCTCTTCACTTTCTGCCATAAGGGTGGTGTCATCTGCATATCTGAGGTTATTGATATTTCTCCCGGCAATCTTGATTCCAGCTTGTGTTTCTTCCAGTCCAGCATTTCTCATGATGTACTCTGCATATAAGTTAAATAAGCAGGGGTGACAATATGCAGCCTTGATGCAGTCCTTTTCCTATCTGGAACCAGTCTGTTGTTCCATGTCCAGTTCTAACTATTGCTTCCTGACTTGCATACAGGTTTCTCAAGAGGCAGGTCAGATGGTCTGATATTCCCATCTCTTTCAGAATTTTCCACAGAGAGCTCTCTCTGCATATGGGCTAATGACCATTTGAAGTTTGGGCTGTGTGGAGTCCAGAAGAGAGAGAGAAAAATGATAAACTCACTGCTGGTTTGGTGGTACTTCGAATTCTTGTCTTCTTCCCAATCTGCATGCTACTATTTACTTTTTTAAATCCTCAAATAGCTGTTCCATTCTCCCATGTTTAATAGCTGCATTAAATGAAAGAGAAGGATGGAGTGTGTTTACTCCAGTACTTGACAGTTTCTTCTTGGCAAAAAAAGACAGTAAGAATAAGCGTCTTGTAATTTTAAAGATAATTATCTGTGGAATTTTATTTCTTTTGCAGTGCAAATGAAGCATCTCAATATGTTCTAGAGTCATTACCAGTCCAATCACTTAAAGATCAGAATTGGGAAGGCAATGGCAAATGCTAAGTGATAATTTTGCTCCATCATTAGATTATTTAAGTATTAAGGACATAAATCTTTTCAATATCTAGAAAAACATTTTATTCTGAATGAATTTATACAGTTTCTGCATTTTTACCACATTATCAGTAATAGCTGATAATATTCTATATATCATGACCAAACTGACCTACTAACCATTTGCATTAAAATAATACAGGTTACCTTAATATATTACAAACTAATAAGCAAAAAATGATAAATAAAAGCTATAAGCTTCAATATTTTTACTGAAAAAATAAATTATAAAGAAAAAATTGTAGTGAGATCAAGACCAGGCCTTATGATCATAAGAAGATTATTAAAATTTGATAGATAATATGCAGATTTGAAAAAATACTAAGTTTGTTCAGTACTCATGAGACATGTACCAATGCATTTCTTCTTAAAAGTCACGAAAAACTAATTATGGAGAGAAAACTGACTTAGAATAAAAAGAAGAAGAGAGAAAATGGTATTTTTTTTTTCAGTTACCTACTCAACAGTAAGAAAGGATAGCAAGAAAGAAAAGATTTTTTTAAATGTGTAAATAGTTTCATTATAGTCACCACTGTTAACTCTAGCATCTAGAACCTAATACACTTTGGGGTACAGAGTAGGTGCTCCAAAATATTAGAGAAAATTGAGTATATGAAAAATATATCTAGAGAGAGGGAGACAGAGAAGTAGAAGATCACCTGAAATGAATCAATGAAAATTGCCTAAGAAGGACAAACAGGAAGCACGGTTCTTAATATCGTCTACATATGTTTCCAGACCTTTGGATATCAGAATTTAGAAAATGATGAAGATTATCATCATTTTTATACCTAATATATCTGAGACTCAGATGTTAATAATGTACCAATAACCAATGCTTTCTGGTAATCTGGACTGAAAGAAAGCAGAACTGCCAAGAATGATGTGAAACCACCTTCTAATACACACAGTGAAGCTCATATGTTGATTTCTAGTAAGTTTAATTATTATTATTACTGAGGGATTAAGTATTTAAATTACCAAAATAACAATTATAGAATAAGATTTCTGAAATATATACTTTTTAATATATCATATGAAAAGTGAAAGTGAATTTGCTCAGCCATGTCTTACTCTTTGCAACCCCATGGACTTTAGCCTACCAGGCTCTTCCATCCATGGGATTCTCCAGGCAAGAGTACTGGAGTGCCATTTCCTTTTCCAGGAGATCTTCCCAACCCAGGGATCGAACCCAGGTCTCCCGCATTGTAGGCAGACGCTTTACTGTCTAAGCCACCAGGGAAGCTACAATTCTAATTATGTGTAAAACCATCTCAAAAAAGTTCATTAACAACAGAATGATCATATAGGCAGTTTGCCTGGGACAATCCATTTTATGCTTTTTTCTAAGCATAATTATTAATTATGCCTCCTTTAACTTTTCTAAGTGTCTTAGTATTAATTATGATAGGATCACCTTATCAATGGATGAACAGTGAAGTGAAGTGAAGTTGCTCAGTCATGTCCAACTCTTTGTGACCCCAGGGACTGTAGCCTACCAGGCTCCTCTGTCCATGGGATTTTCCAGGCAAGAGTACTGGAGTGGATTGCTATTTCCTTCTCCAGGGGATCTTCCCAACCCAGGGATTGAACCCGGGTCTCCCACATTGTAGACAGACACTTTACCATCTGAGCCACCAGGGAAATCCTAAGATGAACATTACAGGCATTTATATTTCAAAGCTTGAGTCATGCCCCAGGCCAGCCGGATTCCCTTGCATTTTCTTATTTTCTTTGCTTGAGCCCCAAAGATTGGTGCATTTTCCTATATTCTATGCTGGTACCACCCAATTTACCTTCTTTAAAACCAGTTTTCCCCATCTCTTTTTTTCCTGCTCCACATGTGTTCAGACCCATTTCACTTTACTTTACTTTTGTTCATCACTGATGAGACAATGGAAAAGAAATATTACATGTGGAGAACTTGCAAAGATTACAGGAATGTAGTAAATCCTTACAAAATCCTCTTGAAATCCTATCACTGTTGCACTGTCCTGTCAGTATGATAAGTGAATATCTCTTTGAATCTCTTCCCCTAACTTAACAAACATGTTCTTATTTCTTATTCTGCTTTCCCAAGAGGGTCATATTCTCTACTTTCATCTATAATGGTGTCATTTTCTTCTAGTGTGTAAATCCCCAATTGATGTATGACGATATGAATTCTTTAGTCTGAATGTGTTACTTTCCTATTGCTGCATAAAAAATTACTTAAGTAATGCAGTGACCTAAAGTAACCCCCATTTATTACTGCACAGTTCTACTGGTCAAGAGTCTGGGATGGCTTAACTTGGTTCTCTGCTGAGGGTCTCAAAAGGCCAAAATCAAGATATCATCCAGGCTGGACTCTTTATCTAAAGGCTCTGGGTAAGTACCAGCTTCCAAGGTTGCTGGCAAAATTCAGTTCCCTGTCTCTGCTCTTTGAAGGGAGACTGTTAAGGTGAGACCTTCATACCTTAAGTTTAACTGAGGGACTGTAATTACACCTGCAAAATCCCTTTCAGCAGTACCTGGATTAGTGATTGACTGAATAACCAGGGTATAGGAATCTTAGGAGTGTCATCTTTAGAACTCTGTATACCACACTGAATACATTCCATCTGCATTTCTGAGAACATCTACATTGAAAACTGAGCAACAAACACTCATGACAACACATCTCACATAAATATGGGGACTTCTGGGTATCCAAACCTGGCACTAGTTTATCTAAAATTATATACATCTAAGGCTGATACATTCTTTAATATATTTGATAATTTATAATTATACATCCCACAAGATTGAGTGGGCAAATCGCCCCCAATATCATCCCCAATAAATGTATCTGAACTCCCTTGAAGACATAATTATGCTACCAATTCATTTAGAAAGATTTATATAATAAAAGCAGCTGTCCCCAACCTTTTTGGCATCAGGGACCAGTTTAGAGGAAGACAATTTTTTTCACGGACCCGGGGATTTCAGGATGATTCAAGTGCATTACATTTACTGTACATTTTATTTCAATTATTATTACATCAGCTCCACCTCAGATCATCAGGCATTAGATCCTAGGGCTTGGGCACCTCCATAATAAAAATTAACTTAATTGTTTGCCTAGCCCAAAGAATTACAAATTTCAAAATAGTAAATTATGGATTTTCAGTAGAAAAAATACACATTTCTAACCAAAAGGGTATTAAAGGAGAGTCAGTAATTTCTTTAAGTGTTTTCAGTCTCTGAAATTCTCTATTCTTTAGGTGCCACAATGCAAGAGAAAATGCCATAACTGCTGTTTAATGAAAATTAAGCTACTTAAAAGAAACTGGCATGACCTCTTCTTCTCACCTAATAAAAATGATTACTTCTGCTAAAATGTGGTTTGGAGAACTACTGGTGCTCGAAAAGGGAAGTGTCTGGAGATTCTCACACGAACAGTGTCAACATAAAAAGATTATTTCAGTATATTTTAGTCTCTGAATATGTTTCTTGTGTGGCAGTTGCTTCCTAGGTGGTCTGCATGCCTGTTTGACAATTTGCATGTATATAAAATCAGAATTATTCAGAAGCTTACAGAAGAATAAGCCATTATTTCAACCTGCTGAAAGTCAGAAAAATGTTTATTAATAATAACAAAGCAGTAGAATGTAGGGAGCATTAAAGTATCCCTGAATTGGATATCTGGGGGTTAAAAAATGCATCGCTTGTTTTATCAACGTGTATATAAGAATATTCATGGCTGGGAATTCATATTGATCAACATGGGCCTTTGCCAGCACTAAGCATTTACCAATTTTCTATACATAAAATATAAAGTTCTTAAAAGATTTCATGAAAACAATAATCCTGATTACCAATCATTGCCAAGTTATGGCAGAATTTCACAGTATGTTCTGCAGAATTCTAGGAGATAGAGCATCTCTTCAAGGGGTCTTCTAAGATCTTTCTAAGAGGCTCACAAAGTCAAAACTGTCAACATTCACACTAATGGTGCAAAAGCAATGCTAAGTAAAATTGTCTTCACTGTCAGTCATTTTATTTTTCACTGAAACTTATTCTCAGGGGGAAAATGTCAATTTCATTTTTTATATGTCCCAGATGAAACAGTAATATGTACTTTTGTTAAATCTGAACTCCTGAGTATATCCATTTTTTAAATGTTTTACGTAACCCAAAGAAGTAAGGATAAAACATTTTCGCTGCAGACTAAAATATCATGTTATCTCTAAGAAAACTACTGGGAGATGTCTGAGTTCTGAGCTAAACTCACTGTGCTTTCCATTGAACAACATTTTTAATTGAAAGAAACTCTAACAAACATTTTAAAAAAGGGTTATTCAGGTTTGGGGATCTGGCTGACACCCAAAAATGAACAAAGTTAATCTGTCACTCCAAGGAAACTAACTGATGGTACTTGGCAATAATAAAATTCAAGCTTTCAAGTGAAATTAGAATACTGGGACACTTTTATCTGCTACTGAATGCTTCGCAGCTTCCCAAAATGTGAAAAATTTTTCTGATGAGATCAATAGAGATACTGACAAATATGCTTTATATATATACATAGTAGAGTAAAATGTGTCAG
>SJYV01044799.1:0-12813 GCA_006410875.1 Neotragus pygmaeus | reverse complement strand
GACTCTCAAGAGTCTTCTCCAACACCACAGTTCAAAAGCATCAATTCTTTGGCATTCAGCCTTCTTCATAGTCCAACTCTCACATCCATAAATAACTACTGGAAAAACAATAGCTTTGACTAGGTGAACCTTTGTTCACCATTAAAAGACGCTTACTCCTTGGAAAGAAAGTTATGACCAACCTAAATATCATATTCAAAAGCGGAGACATTACTTTGCCAACAAAGCTATGTCTAGTCAAGGCTATGGTTTTTCCAGTGGTCATGTATGGATGTGAGAGTTGGACTGTGAAGAAAGCTGAGCTCTGAAGAATTGATGCTTTTGAGCTATGGTGTTGAGAAGATCTTTAGAGTCCCTTGGACTGCAAGGACACCCAACCAGTCCATCCTAAAGGAGATCAGTCCTGGGTGTTCATTGGAAGGACTGATGCTAAAGCTGAAACTCCAATATTTTGGCCACCTCATGCAAAGAGTTGACTCATTGGAAAAACCGCTGGTGCTGGGAGGGATTGGGGACAGGAGGAGAAGAGGACGACCCAGGATGATATGGTTGGATGGCATCACCGACTCGATAGACATGAGTTTGAGTGAACTCTGGGAGTTGGTGATGGACAGGGAGGACTGGTGTGCTATGATTCATGGGGTCGCAAAGAGTCAGACACAACTGAGTGAACTGAAGTTGTTCATGACTTTTGTTCCAAGAAGCAAGCATCTTTTAATTTCATGACTGCAGTCACCATCTGCAGTGATTTTGGAGCCCAAGAAAATAAAGTCTGACACTGTTTCCACTGTTTCCCTATCTATTTGCCATGAAGTGATGGGACCAGGTGCCATGATCTTTGTTTTCTGAATGCTGAGTTTTAAGCCAAATTTTTCACTCTCCTCTTTCACTTTCATCAAGAGGCTCTTTAGTTCTTCTTTGGTTTCTGCATAAGGGTGATATTATCTGCATATCTGAGGTTATTGATATTTTTCCTGGCAATCTTGATTCCAGCTTGTGCTTCATCTAGCCCAGCATTTCTCATGATGTACTCTGCATATAAGTTAAATAAGCAGGGTGAAAATATACAGCCTAGACGTACTCCTTTCCTTATTTGGGACCAGTCTGTTTTTCCATGTCCAGTTCTAACTGTTGCTTCCTGAACTGCATACAGATTTCTCAAAATGTAGGTCAGGTGGTCTGGTATTCCCATCTCTTTAAGAGTTTTCCTCAGTATATTGTGATCCACACAGTCAAAGGCTTTGGCATAGTCAATAAAGCAGAAATNTTTCCATGTCCAGTTCTAACTGTTGCTTCCTGAACTGCATACAGATTTCTCAAAATGTAGGTCAGGTGGTCTGGTATTCCCATCTCTTTAAGAGTTTTCCTCAGTATATTGTGATCCACACAGTCAAAGGCTTTGGCATAGTCAATAAAGCAGAAATGGATGGTTTTCTGGAATTCTCTTGCTTTTTTGATGATCCAGAGAATGTTGGCAGTTTGATCTCTGGTTCTTCTGCCTTTTCTAAAACCAGCTTGAACATAAGGGAGTTCATGGTTCACGTACTATTGAAGCCTGGCTTGGAGAATTCTGAGCATTACTTTACTAGTGTGTGAGGTGAGTGCAATTGTGCAGTAGTTTGAGCATTCTCTGGCATTGCCTTTCTTTGGGACTAGAATGAAAACTGACTTTTTCCAGTCCTGTGGCCACTGCTGAATATTCCAAATTTGCTGGCATGTTGAGTGAAACACTTTCACAGCATCATCTTTTAGGATTTGAAATAGCTGAACTGGAATTCCATCACCTCCAAAAGCTTTGTTTGTAGGGTCTTCCTAAGGCCCACTTGACTTCACATTCCAGGATGTCTGGCTCTAGGTGAGCAATCATATCATCATGGTTATCTTGGTCATGAAGATCTTTTCTGTACAGTTCTGTTTATTCCCGCCACCTCTTCTTAAAATCTTTTTCTGTTAGGTCCATATCTTTATTGTGCCCATCTTTGCATAAAATTATAAGAATCTTACATATCTCAGATACCTTTTGTGAGAAATGAGAGATTAAGTAAAAGTATTTTTAATTTAGCATGTATTTGATGAGAGTCTGCTTTATGGTAAGGTGTTGTGCTAGGGATGGTAGATAAGTGGTAGAAAAGTAATAATATAATAGTATACTATTATATTATCTCACTTCCCTGGTGGCTCAAACGGTAAAGAATCTGTCTACAATGTGGGAGACCCGGGTTCGATCCCTGGGTTGGGAAGTTCCCTGGAGAAGGAAAAGGCAACCCACTCTAGTACTCTTGCCTAGAAAATCNTAATAATATAATAGTATACTATTATATTATCTCACTTCCCTGGTGGCTCAAACGGTAAAGAATCTGTCTACAATGTGGGAGACCCGGGTTCGATCCCTGGGTTGGGAAGTTCCCTGGAGAAGGAAAAGGCAACCCACTCTAGTACTCTTGCCTAGAAAATCCCATGGACGGAGGATCCTGGTGTCCATGGGATCACAAAGAGTCGGACACAACTGAGCAACTTCACTTCATACTATTATATTATATACAATGAAAGTAAAAGTGAAGTTACTTAGTTATGTCCGACTCTTTGTGATCCCATTGACTATAGCCTACCAGGCTCCTCGGTCCATGGGATTTTCCAGGCAAGAATACTGGAGTGGGTTGCTATTGCCTTCTCCAGTTTTAATATACTACTAATAATAATTAGTGAAATATATTAATATAATAATAATAATTAGTGGAAATTCCCTTCCTGTAAGTCCCAAGACACTTTCACATCCATTGTCTCTAGGGAACAAGGTTGTCCATGCCTAGGGGAGCTTGCAGACCTAGGACAGAGATTGTCTATGGATTCATTAGATTTAAGACAAGTATCCTCTCCAGATACTTGGTGACAATTTACCTGTGAACTTTGTCTTCTTGATATCCTTATAACATAAACAGTAAAAGGATCGTTTTCATCTGAAGTACACAAAGCAGTGATGTCTAGAGATGACTGAGGATTTACCCAGGCAACAGCAGCAAGCACGAGTGTAAAATTCCATGTAAGATGCTCTTCTCAGCAAACTTACATATATGGATAATCTCATCCTCAAACAATATTTGAAGCAAATTCTATATTTATTTTCAAAGAGGAAATTGAGACATTGAGAGATTTAGTTAAAAGTGCTGGAGTGTTAGTGTCAGGGATCCAGGTCATGAGTCTTTTTTTTTTCTTTCTTTCTTTCTCTTAAAATTGGAGTGTAATAGCTTTACAATGTTGTGTTAGTTTCTGCCGTACAATGAGGTGAGTCAGCCACATGTATACATATATCCTCTCCCCCTTGAGCCTCTCTCCCACCCCTGTCTCTTATNTCTTTCTTTCTTTCTCTTAAAATTGGAGTGTAATAGCTTTACAATGTTGTGTTAGTTTCTGCCGTACAATGAGGTGAGTCAGCCACATGTATACATATATCCTTTCCCCCTTGAGCCACTCTCCCACCCCTACCCCCGACTCCACCCAACTAGGTCATTACAGAGCACCAAGCTGAGCTCCTGGTGTAATGCAGTAGCTTAGCACCAGATACCATTTGACATATGGTAGCTACACTCTCAGTTCGTCCCACCCTCTCCTTTTCAACCCTGTGTCCACAAATGTGTTTTCTACACCTATGTCTCTATTCCTTCCTACCCTACAAATAGGTTCAGCAGTACCATTTTTTGATTCCATATATATGCATTAATATCTGATATTTGATTTTCTCTTTCTGACTTCTCTCTGTATAACAGTTCACTGCTGCAACTGTTTTAGCCAGGACAAGGAAGCAAACTAGATGTCCATCAACAGATGAATGGATAAAGATGTGGTACATACATACCAAGGAATATTATTTAGCCATAAAAAGGAATGAAATTGAGTCATTTGTAGTAGTGTGGGTGAACCTGGATTCTGTCATCCAGGTCATGAGTTTTTTGATATGTGAGCAGTGGGGATGGTCAGTAAAGGTAGAAAGGAAGATCACAGTTCTATTTTTGTAGTTTTTTAAAAATTTATTTTAAATTGAAGGATAATTGTTTTACAGTGTTGTGTTGATTTCTGCCATACAACAACATGAATCAGCCAGCTCTTCCTTACTGGATACTGCTGTGCCAGCCTGACTATTCCTTCCACATACATGTAGCTCTGGTTGTTCTTCTCTCCAGTAAAATTCTGCAGTCCTAAAAATGATTTTGTCTTATAGGCAGAAGATAGCAGGCTATCTTCCTTCCAATTTGAAAATCCGTGTCACTGTCTTCCCATCCTACCAGTCTGATAACATAATGCCTGGCAAGCCCAGTAAATGCATAGAAAGATTTTGCAAACAGTGGGTTTGAAAGATCACATTTATTCATTTATTAAAAAGGGTCTCAGTTAGCTAAAAGTGCATCATCTCACCAGTGATTTATTGATTTTTCTGTAGAGTTTATAGTCACTGTCAATTAAAAAAAAAAAGAGAGAGGGGAAAAAATGACAAATGGAAGTGNTTGAAAGATCACATTTATTCATTTATTAAAAAGGGTCTCAGTTAGCTAAAAGTGCATCATCTCACCAGTGATTTATTGATTTTTCTGTAGAGTTTATAGTCACTGTCAATTAAAAAAAAAAAGAGAGAGGGGAAAAAATGACAAATGGAAGTGTTTTTTCTTTAGCTTGTTCTCCATTCTTTACAGTTTTGTCTTCTGTTGCTCTAAACCAATTTTATTCTTGGTAATTAATTTGAACAGGGTCAAAGAAACATCTGGAAAGCATTGAGGAATATTACCAAGTGTAAAGGCAAGATAAGTTTCGTGTCCCAGGTAGCTAGTTTTACAGCCTTTGCACTGGTTTAGTTCTGCGCGGGCCCTTAGGCTCATTATTACAGGTTTTTGAAGGATCTATTGCAAATATGATCATAATGGAGTGATCACTTTAAGCAAAATTTCTTTCAAGTAGAAGATCTTAGTGCGTACTTCTCACAGATGAAATATTTCCAAACGCTGCAGCTAGCAGAAGAAAGGTCATTGTCTCTGAGGTATCCACAGACTTGATCAGTTGACTGGGGTCCCTGTCTTGGCAACCTGGAGCGGCAAGTCAGTGTATCTGAGGTTAGGTGTGGGCTTACGGAGATGTTCTTTGGGCAGTAAAATGAGAGATGCACAGCTTTTTGTTTTAATCTGTCACCCTCTTGTGGTAGTTTTCCCCTCCTTCTTCAATAACAGAGCTATTTTCTCAAAATAAAATGTGCAAATATTATTTCAATGGGCAGCATATTTTCAAAAATGCTTGAATACACAAAGATAGGCTCTAATTTCAAATCTCTTTTCTGACTCTTAATTTTCAAAAGATGAAGGCACTGCTGACTAGTCTCCCCAGTTCTTTCTGAACTCTTACTATGGGAATTACTTAATTAGTACTCTCTCCATTCAATGATACAAAGGAAATGTACATAATATCATTCATTCAGACTTTCAGATTTTGATGTGAATGTGCTGGCGTGGGGTTGAGAAGGAGAAAGATTTAGAAGCCACGTAGCTACTCTTTATCTTGGCTTGGATTCCAATCAAGCCTATGAAATTATCATGCTTATCATGTCTCCTGGAGGAAATGTAAGGTATAAGATTAATGGCTAATTTCCCACCTGTGTCTATTTCTTGGAACATTTCCCTTAGAGACTTACAGGTCAGCGGAAGGAGAGGAGCCATCCTGCCAAAGCCAAGGCTGGGTGGACCCGTTCTGTGCCAGTCCTACCCAGTAATCATAGTTTCTTTTGATCTTCTTCAGGCTGCCTGTGATAAAGTCCTGTAAGAAACAAGACTTGAACAGTGAACCAAGGTTGGAGTGGTACTCCAAAACAAACAAAAAGCTAATAAACTACCATGAAATATAAGTGTGATATTTTGCCTCTACAAATGTGATTGGAACTTGAAGGCTGGAAAGAGAGACTTTAAAGAAAGTATACTTTCCCCCTTATTGCTAAATGATCAAGGTGGTGTTAAAAACTATGAAAAAAAATAGGCGTCTGATGTCAAAATAATTTTAATGGATTCAGAATTTGGCAGATAGTATATATATATGTCTTTTCCAGGGTACGTCAGTGTGAGAAATAGTTTAGAAGAGTCCAGAAGCAATTAACTGCAGGCATATTTTGTAGGAATAAATACTTCTAATT
Source organism: Neotragus pygmaeus (assembly GCA_006410875.1). Taxonomy (NCBI): domain Eukaryota; kingdom Metazoa; phylum Chordata; class Mammalia; order Artiodactyla; family Bovidae; genus Neotragus; species Neotragus pygmaeus. The sequence continues at coordinate 6,650 of SJYV01044799.1, read as the reverse complement.
TTTGTCACTTAATTTTGCACAGAAAAATAGTGCAAACCATAACTGTCATTAGCTAGTCGAAGTTGCTTTGGTTTATTACATATCCTTAACAAATTATTCTATTGTTCTCATAAAAATGAGCTTTGACTAATTACTGAATATGGCACACATACATTTTTAATAAATTCAGAAATGTGTAACTGTGCTTTCTACTTTACACATAATTTATGGGTATAACGATTTCAAGGAAACATCTTACTCATTAAAATATTAGTAAATTAGGTTTGATGTCAATTAAACAGTTCATTTAGCAAATGTTTATTTTCACAGATCTCTCCATTTCATGATGTCACCTCACTTTTTGTACTTCTACTTTTCTTGATAATTATATAATTGTTATAGTTTAGTATACCTCCCTAAAGTATTGAAACTTCAAAATTAAAACAAAGATATATATAATCATAATGTGTGCATATCTGGGAGTGGATTAGCATGTTACAAAATGGAATTTCTCTTGTTCCCTCCCTTTTTGAGTAACAAAGAACATAGAATTAACATATTCTCCCTGATTTCTGAATAACAAGCCATGCCACTTCTTACTTTGAATATTAAACCTTTTTTTTCCCCAACAAATATACCATTGTTACAGAGTATTAAGGAATTCTATGAGAATCAGTCTTTTCATTTCATAGGTATTTTCAGAATGATATGAAATCATAAAGCAGTGTTTACCATTTCTTCTTTGCTCTCTATTTGCAGAAGATGAGAGCCCTTCTTCCAACAATCCTCTCTACTAGTGTGCCAAATTTTCCAGCTTTCAAAGACATGGTAGCAACTTTCTCCATTCTGAATCCAGTTGTTTGGACAAGGGCTGCAGTTATAGGCTTCGAATATAAACATTTCATTAAAGTTATTGTAAAAATATTGGTAGCACACCTCTGCAAAAGAACCCCTTGTATTATTCCCAGTGAAGCTGAATTCTTTCCAATGATCCCCAACTTTTTTTGCACCAGGGATCAGTTTCATGGAAGGCAATTTTTCCATGCACCTGGGAGCAGGGCATGGTTTCAGGATGATTCAAGCACTTTACACTTATTGTGCACTTTATTTTTATTATTATTACATCAGCTGCAGCTCAGATCATCAGACATTAGATCCCATAGGTTGGGGACCATATGATGCAGTTCTCAGCAATTTAAGCTCCTTTGAAGCTGAGTACAGTAAGATTTGTACAATTACTTCCAAATGCAATAGGTCTCAAAGAGTTTAATATAAAATTAATTTGGGAATATTTTCCCAGATTGTTTCTCTTCTATAATAATTGATCTGATTATTCTATTTTTAGATATCTTTCCTCCTTTTAATTTTACATCATTTATAATCTTTACTTGTTTGCTTATTGTTTTGTGCCCATTAATATTATTGGCCCAATTTAATTGAGAATGTAATGAGCCATTAGGTGAGTAGAGTAGTAAGCCTCAAGTTGATGTTTAAATTCTGAGAGTCAAGCATGAAAATGTTTCTCATATGGTGGAGAGAACAGTGTACCCTGAGGTGTGATTTCAAAATATGTAGGTGAGGAAAAATTGAACAAGTGACCAATATGTTTAATTTAGGACTTTGATATAACTAAGAAGTAGGTCTTAACGTTTCACCAGTTTTATAGAACTTAAGAAAAAACGTATTCATGAAAGAAGGATGCTCAGATGTTTAAAAGGGGAACCAAAGATCAAGACTTTGACCAAGTATTTCTAGCACAATTTTATAGAAGGAAAGACTCTGATACTTCCAGAACTGTAGTCTCCGGGGAAAAGCCTTCTACTTAGGGTCACGAATAGTTCATTATCAGTTTCCATGGCCCAGATGTCAAATTATTTAGGGCTCTTCTTCAACATCCTTTGAGAATGATGCTAATCAGTATCCTGAGTATTATTAAAGTTATAGCATAAGCAGTGCTGACAATGCCAGTTGAAAGGCTGAGAACATGCTGGATTTGAATTAATCTCCAAAATGGATTTTGTCACTGATTTAAGCAATCATGTGACTGAGCGACTAAACAACAACAATGTTGATTAAGTAAGGTTGATGATTCAGAGGTGGGCCTAATCCATGCTTTCAGCAGTTCGTAAAACGTTGTATTTTTTTAAACATTTACTTGACTGAATCTCAATTAGAAGGAACTACCTGCCCCTTATTGACAATTACTAAAATGATAGCCACTACAGAGAAGTTAATTTTCTCAATTTTATGTGTAGGTGTAAGAGTGTGCGTTCAGTTGTACCCGACTCTTTGTGAATCCATGGACTGCAGCTCATCAGGCTCCTCTGTCCATAGAATTCTCCCAGCAAGAATACTGGAGATACACACAGATTTGAATGATTGGATAAAACATAAAATGATGCTTTTTTTGTTTAATCTTACCTACTCATCTCACTCATTACATTTTGACATTTCACTGTATGTTTTCCTTTTTTTCTATTTCTTGGAACCTCGGTATTTCTCGCATACTATTATGGGGTTCCCATAATAGTGTGGGCTTCCCAGGTGGTATTAGTGGTAAAGAATCAGCCTACAATGCAAGAGATGCAGAAGAAGTGAGTTCCATCCCTGAGTCAGTAAGATTCCCCTGGAGGAGGAAATGGCAACCCACTCCAGTATTCTTGCCTGGAGAATCCCGTGGACAGAGGAGTCTGGCTGGCTACAGTCCATACAGCCACAAAGAGTTGGACACCACTAAAGTGCCTTAGCATTGATGTATGTATAAATGACGTTGAACTAAAGAGCAGATCAAAAGTATCTCTCTCCTATTTTTTATGAAATCCTGACTGTAATTTACAGAGAAATATGCATTGCTGTGGGTTTTTTGTTTTGCTGTTGTTGTTTTAAGGAACTGGTGTATACATTGGTATCTGCACAGTGAAAACTGATTTTATGTCAATTACCTGAACTGAAAGACTTCTGCATTAAGGTTTGGCAATATGTCATTTGTAGGTTGGGGTTTCTCTTCCACTGTGTGAAGTTGAGCAGTGCTCTCTCTTGTTGGATGAGTTTTTCTTGCTGCTGCATTATAGCAGTGGACATCTGAAAAACTTCAAACAATAACAACCATTCCTGATAAAATACTGACACATAACAAAATAAACCTTCAATGCAGACTGAAGAGAACTACATATTATTCATTATATTTGTGATTAAAAGCTACAAAGGATGTCTGTTTAGGTGTTCTGCCCATTTGTTTTTATTGTGTTTTTCACTTTTTGATATTGAGCTACATGAGCTATTTGTATATTTTGAAGATCAATCCCCTATTGGTTGCTTGATTTGCAAATATTTTCTCCTATTCCTAGGGTTGTCTTTTAGTCTCATTTATGTCTATGCAAAAGCTTTTAAGGCTCCTCTGTTTATTTTTGTTTTTATTTTCATTACTTTAGAAGGTGGGTTGGAGAAGGCAATGGCACCCCACTCCAGTACTCTTGCCTGGAAAATCCCATGGATGGAGGAGCCTGGTAGGCTGCAATCCATGGGGTCGCTAACAGTTGGACATGACTGAGCGACTTCACTTTCACTTTTTACTTTCATGCATTGCAGAAGGCAATGGCAACCCACTCCAGTGTTCTTGCCTGGAGAATCCTAGGGACGGGGGAGCCGTCTATGGGGTCGCACAGAGTTGGACACGACTGAAGTGACTTAGTAGTAGTAGAAGGTGGATTAAAAACGACCTTGTGATTTATGTCAAAGAGTGTTCTTGCCTATGTCTTCCTCTAAGTTTTACATTGTCCAGCCTTACATTTAGGTCTTTAATCCATTTTGAGTTTATTTTTGTGTACGGTGTTAGAGAATGCTCTTATTTCGTTCTTTTACATATAGCTGTCTGGTTTTACCAATGCCACTTATTGAAGAGGCTGCCTTTTCTCTGGTGTATATTTTTGTCTCCTTTGTCATAGATTAGGTGACCATAGGTTCATAGGTTTATCTCTGGGCTTTCTATCCATTGATCTATATTTCTGTTTTTGTGCCCATACCATACTGCATTGATGACTGAAGCTTTGTAGTATAGTCTGAAGTCAGGGAGTCTGATTCCTCCAGCTCCGTTTTTCTTTCTCAAGATTGCTTTGGCTACTTGGAGTCTTTTGTATTTCCATACAAATTGTAATTTTTTTCTAATCATGTGAAAAATGCCCTTGCTAATTTGATAAGAATTGCATTGAATCTGTAAATTGTTTTGAGTAGTATAATTATTTCACAATATTGATTTTTTCCAGTCTAAGAACATGGTATATCTCTCTATCTCTTGGTGTCATCTTTGATTTCTTTCTTTCATCAGTATTCTATAGTTTTGCCATTACTAAAAAAATCTACAAACAATAAATGCTGGAGAAGATGTGGTGAAGTGGGAACCCTCCTGTAGTGTCTATGGGTATGTAAATTGATATAGTCACTACGGAGAACAGTGTGGAGGTTACTTAAAAAACTAAAAATAGAACTACCATATGACCTAGCAATCCCACTACTTGGCACATACTCAGATAAAACCATAATTCAAAAAGACACATGCACCTAAATGTTCATTGCAGCGCTATTTACAATAGCCAGGATGTGGAAGCAACCTAAATGTCCATCAACAGAGGAATGGGTAAAGAAGATATATACAATGGAATATTATTCAGCCAAAAAAAAGGAATGAAATAGTGTCATTTGCAGACACATAGATAGACCTAGAGACTGTCATACAAAGTGAAATAAGTCAGAAAGAGAAAAACAAGTATCATATAAGATTACTTATATGTGGAATCTAGAAAAATGATACAGATGAACTTATGTACAAAGTGGAAATATAGACACAGATACAGAGAACAAACTTATGGATACTAAAGGGGAGGGGAAAGTGGGATGGATTGGGAGATTAGGGTTGACATACAGATACTACAATGTATAAAATAAATAGCTAATTAGAACCTGCTGAATAACACAGGGATCTCTGCTCAATGCTCTGCCGTGACCTAAAAGGGAAGGAAATCTAAAAAAGAGGGGAAATATGGCTACATATAACTGATTCACTCCACAGTACAGCAGAAACTAATACAACATTGTAAAGCAACTATATTCCAATTATTTTTTTTAAAGCTACAAAGAATGTACAGCAAAAAAGCTCTTTGCCATCCCTGTTTCCTTACCTACTCAATTCCAGCCCTTTAATGCACTTAGATTTATCAATTTATTTTTTATTCTTCCAGAGGTGTTTTGAAATTTACATGCAAATGAATATAAAGTTCCCTCAATCTTCTTTACACAAATGATAACAATCTTTTTACATGTTTTTTCACTTTTCATTTGATCACTTGAAATGTATTTTTGACATAATACTATGTTAGTACATAAAGAGCTTTCTCATTCTTTTTTATATTGGATTCTATTGTATGAATATATCATGATTATTTTAATAATGCTTCATTGACTTTTATACTATATGTAATCTTTTGTTATTGTAGAAAGAATACTGTAATGAGGAACCTTAGTTATACATAGTTTCACACATGTGTAAGTACATTTGTAAGATAAGTTAATAAGTCAAAGTTTTGTTCATTTACATTGCATTAGATATTTCCAAATTGCCTTCCATGTATACTGATGCAAATTGCATAGGCTTGAATCTCCTCAACTTTTACACTACTACCACACTCACACTTCTGACACTTCTGTTCACCAAACGTATTGTCCCCATTCCACCCCACCCCCTTGCCCTGCTCTACAACACCAACTGGGTGTCCTATAATTTAATTTAATTCTGACACCATCTTCCTGGAAATAGCGTCAGTTTCCAGAGGTAAGAGCTCAATCCCAAAGACTGCTCCCCACCTCGGATGCCAATGCGAGTAGTAGATTCCCAGGTTAGCATGACTTCTTTTTGATTTGTCTACAAATTAGAAGTTTCCATGACTCCATCCTGGGTTTATTCATTTGCTACAGCAGCTAATTCATCACCAGCTAATCCCTCCTGGATGGAGAAATGATTTGCCAAGGCATACAAGACATAAGAATTATCTAGACAATTGCTCTTCATCACTGTCTTTCTGAGCACATTTCTTTGTGCTAGCATAAATGACAATAAAGGTTCTTGGTCTTTTTTCTGGAACCTGTGCTTCTGTGATTGTTACACTTTATAAAAAATTCATTTGCTATATATAAAAGCATGTCTTCACTTTGAACTGAAAGAAAAAAAGAAACGTGGCAAAATATTGGCCCAAAAAAGTCTTCACATTTGCCTTAAACATACTAAATTTACCTTGAATAATATAAACTGAAAAGTTCATAATAAAATAATCTGTATAATTTATAGTAAATGTATATTAGAAAAGGAAGAGCATAGTACTGAAAACCTTCAAATTGCATGCTTTGGCATATTAACATAATTCATAAATGGGATCATAATATAAGCAATTATTTGCATCATTTTTCCCAAAGAGACCTATGGTATTAGATTTGAGTTAAACAGCTTGCCATTGAATATAAAAAGTTATCAGTGGCATCTGAGTGCTTTAGAAAGTTATAGCTAATGGATGTCCCATAATTTAAATAAGGAAGTCATTATTTTATATGATTTATCGCGAGTCTGAGTGAACTCCGAGAGATGGTGATGAACAGGGAGGCCTGGCGTGCTGCAATTCATGGGG
>SJYV01044797.1:32944-43581 GCA_006410875.1 Neotragus pygmaeus | reverse complement strand
TGAGGAAGGCTTTCTTATCTCTCCTTGCTATTCTTTGGAACTCTGCATTCAGATGGGTATATCTTTCCTGTTTTCCTTTGCCTTTTGCTTCTCTTCTTTTCACAGCTATTTATAAGGCCTCCTCAGACATACAGTTTGCCTTTTTGCATTTCTTTTTCTTGGAGATGGTCTTGATCACTACCTCTTGTGCAATGCCATGAACTTCTGGCCATAGTTCTTCAGGCCCTCTGTCTATCAGATCTAGTCCCTTGAATCTATTTGTCATGTCCACTGTATAATCATAAGGGATTTGATTTACATCACACCTGAATGANGAGATGGTCTTGATCACTACCTCTTGTGCAATGCCATGAACTTCTGGCCATAGTTCTTCAGGCCCTCTGTCTATCAGATCTAGTCCCTTGAATCTATTTGTCATGTCCACTGTATAATCATAAGGGATTTGATTTACATCACACCTGAATGATCTAGTGGTTTTCCCTGTTTTCTTCAATTTAAGTCTAAATTTGGCAATAAGGAGTTCATGATCTGAGCCACAGTCAGCTCCCAGTCTTATTTTTGCTGGCTGTATAGAGCTTCTCCATCTTTGGCTGCAAATAATATATAATCAGTCTGATTTTGGTGTTGACCGTCTGGTGATGTCCATGTGTAAAGTCTTCTTTTGTGTTGCTGGAAGAGGGTGTTTGCTATATGACCAACGCGTTCTCTTGGCAAAACTCTATTAGCCTTTGCCCTGCTTTATTCTGTATTCCAAGGCCAAATTTGGTGTTACTCCAGGTATTTCCTGACTTCCTGCTTTTGCATTCCAGTCCCCTATAATGAAAAGGACATCTTTTTTGGCTGTTAGTTCTAGAAGGTCTTGTAGGTCTTTGTAGAACCGTTCAACTTCAGCTTCTTCAGCGTTACTGATCGGGGCATAGATGTGGATTACTGCAATATTGAATGGTTTGCCTTGGAAATGAACAGAGATCATTCTGTCGTTTTTGAGACTGCATCCAACTACTGCATTTTGGACTCTTGTTGACTATGATGGCTACTCCATTACATGCTTAAGTATAATTTTAGTGGAAAAGACCCCTGTTCACACTAGTTCTATAATACCAATCCCAACTTTCTTGGTACTTCCAGGGTGTTGCCCCATCAGTTATCACCTTGTCTTCTTCTGATTTCAACTTTTCCCTTTCTGCTTGCATCTTTCCTTCAGTCTAAGAACATGCTTAAGTCTCTCCACTGCTCCATTGTCCTATAATTCCATCTAGGTGCTTTTTCCTTCTCCAACAAATGTCATAACAGAATTAATTGCATTTATTATTTTTGTTCTCTCTTTCTCATTATAAGTTGGCTTCACTCTTCAATTCATTGTAGTCTGAGGTCAGCCTCCACACTCCACTGAAGCCTTTCTGACCAGGGCAAAAGTCTCTGTTGTGAAATTCATTGAAATGCTCCATCTGGGCTAAACTCCTCAGAGATCTGTTATTATCCTTAGCACCTAACTACCAGGTGTTCATCAATGCTTACTGAACCAAACTAGGAAGTGTTTTTAACAAAGAATAATGGTCACTTTTCAGAAAGCTCCTGAAGGATGACCTTCTCTAAACACAGAAGGTTGTCCAAGACAGAAGTAGGCAAGGTGTCCTGGAAATGAGGTTTATAACATAGGAGTGGAGTGAAGGCATTTCTGAGGATGACCTAGAAGTCTTAGAACAATTGATGTATGGCAGACTTCTGAAGTCCAGAGCAGGACAGAGCACTCCAGCAGTGGTGTCTGCAAGGAACAACAACAAGGACTTCCCTGCTGGTCCAGTGGTTAAGGCTGCATGCTCCCAATGCAGGGGGCCTGGGTTCGATCCCTGGGCAGGGAACTAGACCTCTCATGCCACAGCTAAGACCTGATGCAGCCAAAGAAACAAATGTTAAAAAATAAATAAAATTATGGAAGGAGACACCAGAATAAACAGTCAAAAAGTGAAAAAAGGACAAAGAAGGATGGTCAGCATTATCAAACTCACAAAAAGTTCAAAAACTGTGTGGGCCAAATGAAACCCATTAGATTTTAAGATAAGGAGATTATTGGTAACTTTTGAGAGGATAGTTTCAACAGAGGGAATTGGTAGATATATTGCTATGGTTTATGAATAAACTGATAACAGAGAGTATAAATCTTGTAGAGAAGTGTGGCTCTACAGGGAAGAAAAATCAAGCAGGAAATACTGGAGAAATAGTGCCAGTTGGAGCTCCTAAGAATGAGAAAATTCTGTTGTGGCATATTCTGTAGGTAAAGGGGACAAAACCAGCAACTTGAGAGATGTTGAAAATGCTTGGGAAACGGAACACTTCAGCATGTATCATTGGAGGCGATGGGAGAGAGTTGAGAAATCAGCTAATTGAAGAGAGTGGTTGGCCTTTGCAAGGAAGTGGGAAGTCTTCTCTGAAGTAGCCAGAAGGGTTAAAGGGACAGGTCCTAATTACATACAGACACTTGAGGTGGGAATGGTGATGTCAGAGCGCTCCTGTGGATTCTCTCAGTAGGATGGAAGCGAGGTTCCATGTCTTCACTAACGGGGTTGGGTAACAGAGCTACAGATGGTTGGCAGTCCTACAGACATTCTTTACAGGCTACCCTCCTTTTGCTCGCTGTGTCTTGTTGCTTTGGGGCTGGGGAGTAGTCTCTGGCTGCTCCTTCTTTACTCCTTCACAGGGAATTATCATCTACTTCTGAGGTTTAAGCAACCACCTAAATCTGATGACTTCCATTCTAGGTCAGTAGCTTAGATCTCTCTCTTGAGCTTCAGATATATGTATCCAGCTACCTATATAACACATTGCTGAGGAATTTCACTCATTAAACTGAACAGGAATTCAGTATCTCCAGGACTGAAATTTAATTTCTCCTAAGTTGCTTACAGTACTTTCTCTGTTGCCCAAGCCAGATACATGTCTTCATCTCTCTCTTTCTCCAAATGTGTTTGTAGGTAGATAAACATTTAAAAGACTAGGAACACACATATTTTGTGTATTTTTTTTTTTCAGTTACTAATGTCATGATCATTTTATCACGTCAGTAAATGCTTTTCTAAATTTTTAGTGTCTGCATAGTATTATCTCCTACACATATACTGTATTCTATTACCCCAGTGAAAATTCTGTTTGTTTCCTTTATTCTATTATTATTCTCCAGGCAAGAATACTGGAATGGGTTGCCATTCCCTTTTCCAGGGGCTCTTCCCCACTCGGGAATTGAACCCAGGTCTCCTGAATTGCACCATCTGAGCCACCAGAGACCACCCCCATTCGATTATAAATAGCACTGGATACGTATGTGCATATTTTATTTCCTTAGATGTAATACTTAGAACTGAAGATGGAAGGCCAAACAGTATGTGTCTTTGAAAAGCTTTTAATGCATATTGCCACACTGGCCTTCAGGAAAAGTTGTGCTAGAAGTATATGGTAACATTCCTTTGCCTGTACCTCTGCTAACACTGGATGTTAACATCTTTAAGTTTTGCTGATTTAATAGATTGTATTTGGCCCTCCAATTCTCAGCCCTTGTCTTTCCCCCAGATCATTTATCCTTTCCTTCTCACAACTCTCCTGAGATACATAACTCACTTGAAACTCCATGGAGAAAGTTGCACCAAATCTCCCATAGAGCTAAGCCTCAACCAGCTGCCCTGTCCCTGAGCCTCTAGCCTGCCTTCTGCTGCTCTGTGCACAATGCTTTCTAGGCTATTCTATATGATTTCCCAAAGTATGTTTTCGGGAACTCTTTAGTGTTTTCCTTTATCTCCCTCTTTTCCTAAGTTGTTGTCTCTGAGAAGTTCGTTTTCCTCCTTCTTGAAGGCTGACCCTTCCAAAGCACTCCTGCCTTTCCCTCTTCCCCTAGAACTTTTGCTTTATTTTAGCAATATCTCCTATCAGTAGAGTATTAATGTCTTTCCTCTGCCAGCAAATATACTTAAATCTCTCCTACACAAAAAATGAGTTTAAAAACAAAGAAAGAAAAAAGAGTTCCATTAACCTTTTTACTTTCTCAAATTTCTACCTTCTTTTCTCCTCTTTTCATCATCAAAACTTTTCCAAAGAGAAATCAAGAAATGTCTTTTGACTCTTTTTAAAAAAATGCATTTATTTATTTTGGTTGCACTGGGTCTTAGTTGCTGCGCATAGGCTTTCTCTAGTTGTGGAGAGTGGGGGCTACTCTTCACAGTGGAGCTTGGGCTTCTCGGTGTGGTGGCTTCTCTTGCTGCAGGGCATAGTCTTTAGGTACACAGGCTTCAGTAGTGATAGCATGCAAGTTCACTCGTTGTGACTCGTGAGCCCTAGAACACAGGCTTCGTAGTTGCGGCACTCAGGCTTATTGTTCTGCGGCATGTGGAATCTTCCTGGACCAGGGATCGAACCCGTGTCCTCTGCATTAACAGGCAGACTTCTTATCCACTGTGCCACTAGGGAAGTCTGTCTTTTGACTCTTATTTACCTCTCACTACTTGAATTACGTGTTCTAGCCCCTATTTCTCCTGAAATGGCAGCAGACTTCGAGGTCCCAAACAATCTCAAGGCTATATTGAGAGTCTTGGCCTCTGTTATTTTCCTTCCCTTCTCGGCAGCTTGTGATGCAGAACCGTGGCCTCCAGCCTGAGGCCGTCTTCTGGCTGTGCTTCTGTCCTCTCCTAGTTCTCCTCTCCAGGAGAACATCTGTGATTCTTCATTCCCTCTAGATGTTTGTGTGCCTCAGCTCTTTTCTATCTCTTCCCTCTCTGTTTGGGTTTTTCCACCTACTTCTGTGGCTTCAATAATCTTTTTACATCAATGATTCAGCCTTTCTCTTGAATTCCAGACCCAAATGGCTGCTAGGCAGCTCCACTTGGATGGGACTGCTCAGCTTCCACAGGTCCTGAAATGAATCTGTGAGACAACGACCCCCTCCCCTCCCCACCTAGAAAAACCTGCTCTCCCACTGTGTTTCCCATTTCAGTCCATGCTGTCACTGTGGTTTCAGTCATCGTGTTCAAAATCATAACCTAATAGCTACCATGTATTTAATACCCACTATATGCCAGATTTCCATACACAGTCAAGTCCAGTCCTCTTACAATGTTTATGTATTACTGATGTGCTATTCCCATTGTTATAAACGAGGGAACTACTAGAGGGAGGTGGTGCTCAGTGAGTATAGCTAGTGCTAAAGCCTCTGTGTGATATTCCACTACATCCTCTTCCGGCTCACCCGGTTTCCAGGCCGCCTGAATTTCTGCATGTTCACCCTACATCTCTCCCTTCTTTGTCTCCACACCAACTTCTTCAGTCAACCTTCACTCCTTTTGCCTGGAAATCAGCAAACCTTCTTCAATCATCACTGACAGATTTCATCCTAAAGCATAGCTTTCAACATATCACGCCTGGCCTTCCCTGGTGGTTCAGTGGTTAAGAATCTGCCTGCCAGTGCAGGGGACGCAGGTTCGATCCCTGGTCCAGGAAGATTCCACATGCTGAGGGACAACTAAGCCCATGCACAGCTACTGAGCCAGCGTGCCTGGAACCCGTGCTCTGCAACCAGAGAAGCCACTGCAGTGAGGGGCCTGTGCGCCACAACTGGAGAAAGCTGGCACATAGCAGTGAAGACACAAATAAGTAAACTTTAGAAATAAACACACCACTCCTTGTCAGTAAAATGAGGCTCTTGGTGCTGAATCAGGTTCTAACTCTTTAGTTTGGAACCCATGGCTCTGCACCCTCTAATGCCAGCCTTTTATCACACCAGCGCTCTTTGTGAGCTTCTGTTCCATCTAACCAAGAGCAGGAGCTTTCAGTGTGCCTTGCATGCCCCACCCCCCAGTCTTTGTTCTTGTTATTGCTTCCGTATTCGATTCCTTTTCTTCCTTATCTAAACTCCCCTCTCATACGTGTCTGTTAAAATCCTACCACACTGAAAGCCCATTTCATTGCCATCTCCTACCTAAATTGTTGTAAAGTTGAAAGTGTTAGTTGCTCAGTTGTGCCTGACTCTGCAGCCCCATGGACAGTACCCTGCCAGGTTCCTCTGTCCACGGAATCCTCCAGCCAAGAACACTGGAGTGGGTAGCCATTCTCTTCTCCAGGGTGTCTTCCTGACCCAGGAATTGAAGCCAGGTCTCCTGCATTGCAAATGGATTCTTCACCACCTGAGCCACCAGGGAAGCCCACCTCCTGCCTAAAACCCTTTCAGATCCCCCAGGAGACGTTTAACTCTACCTCTTACAATCCTCACTCAGTAGTTTTTGCTTTTCTTCATCATATTTTACCTTGTCCCACATTTTTATAAGTGTTTCTCTTCCTGACTAGTCTTTTACATTCTCAAAGGCTGTGTACTGTTTCTTAGCTGTGTCCCCCACCTTTTCCTCTGCCCCTCACAGTAGGGAGTGTCCTAAGTAGTCATGTGCTGCATGTAAATTTTAGTTTGGCCGACTTGAACCAATTGAATAAACACTTGATCCATTCTCTTTCTTAAAAGAACATTTATTTTCTATTTATTTATTTGGCTGCTGCGGGTCTTAATCACAACATGTGAGATTTAGTTCCCTGACCAGCAACTCCTTATTGTCCAACATGATGGAGTAGAAGGACGTGCGCTCATCTTTTCCTGTGAGAACTCCAAAATTACAACTCACTGCTGAACAATCATTGACAGGAAAGAATGTTGGGTCCCACCAAAAAAGATACCCCATGTCCAAGGGCAAAGGAGAAGCCCCAGCAAGACAATAGGAGGGGCAAAAATTGCATTTAGAATCAAACCCCATACCCACCAGAGACACTCAGAGGGCTCAGACAAAACCTTGCACACACCAGGAGACCCCACAGAGACTGAGCCAGACCTGCCTTGGAATATTTGAGCGTCTCCAGCAGAGGTAAGGTCAGCAGTGGCCTGCTGCAGGGGCAGGGGCTCTGGGTGCAGCAGTCCTGGGTGTGGCATAGGCTCTCTTGGAGGAGGTCACCATTAACCCGACCGTACAGCCGCCAAGCAGATGACCCATAAATTGCAGAACAATGATACCAAAAAAAAATTATTGCACTGTTGAGAAAGTTCTGGGACCCACAACAGATTTCCCCAACCTGGGGATCTGGCAAAGGGACTGAGAACCCCCAGGGAATTTGACTTTGGAGGCCAGTGGGATTTGATTACAGAACTTGTACAGGACTGGGGAAACAGACTCTTGGAAGGCACAAACAAAATCTTGTGCACACCAGGACCCAGGAGAAAGGAGCAGTGACCCCATAAGAGACCGACCCAGACTTGCCTGTGAGTGTCCAGGAACCTCCAACAGAGGCGTGGGTTGGCAGTGGCCTGCTGCAGGGTTGGGGGCACTGAGTGCAGCATTGTGTGCGTGGGACCTTTTGAAGGAGGTCGCTGTTATCTTCATTACCTCCACCGTAGTTTGGTCTCAGGTCCAACAACAGGGTGGGAACATAGCCCCGCCCATCAACAGAAAATTGGATTAAAGATTTATTTAAATTATATGCAGAGTACATCATGAGAAACGCTGGACTGGAAGAAACACAAGCTGGAATCAAGATTGCCGGAAGAAATATCAATAACCTCAGATAGGCAGATGACACCACCCTTATGGCAGAAAGTGAAGAAGAGCTAAAAAGCCTCTTGAGGAGAGTGAAAAAGTTGGCTTAAAGCTCAACATTCAGAAAACTAAGATCATGGCATCCGGTCCCATCACTTCATGGGAAATAGGTGGGGAAACAGTGGAAACAGTGTCAGACTTTATTTTGGGGGGCTCCAAAATCACTGTAGATGGTGACTGCAGCCATGAAATTAGAAGATGCTTACTCCTTGGAAGAAAAGTTATGACCAACCTAGATAGTATATTCAAAAGCAGAGACATTCCTTTGCCGACTAAGGTCCGTCTAGTCAAGGCTANGGCAAAAAGATAGGACACTGAAAGATGAACTCCCCAGGTCGGTAGGAACCCAGGAAGCTACTGGAGAAGAATGGAAAAATAACACCAGAAAGAATGAAGAGATGGAGCCAAAGTGTAAACAATGCCCAATGGTGGATGTGACTGGTGATAGAAGTAAAGTCCAATGCTGTAAAGAGCAATATTGCATAGGAACCTGGAATGTTAGGTCCATGAATCAAGGTAAATTGGAAGTGGTCAAACAGGAGATGGCAAGAGTGAACATCAACATTTTAAGAGTCAGTAAACTAAAATGGACTGGAATGGGTGAATTTAACTCAGATGACCATTATATCTACTAATGTGGGCAACAATCCCTTAGAAGAAATGGAGTAGCCATCATGGTCAACAAAAGAGTCTGAAATGCAGTAGTTGGATGCAATCTCAAAAACGACAGAATGATCTCTGTTCGTTTCCAAGGCAAACCATTCAATATCACAGTAATCCAATTCTATGCCCTGATCAGTAATGCTGAAGAAGCTTAAGTTGAATGGGTCTATGAAGACCTACAAGACCTGCTTATTTAACTTATATGCAGACTACATCATGTGAAATGCTGGACTGGATAAAGCACAGGCTGGAATCAAGATAAGCTGGGATAAATATCAATAACCTCAGATATGCAGATAACACCACCCTTATGGCAGAAAGTGAAGAACTGAAGAGCCTCTTGATGAAAGTGAAAGAGAGTGAAAAAGTTGGCTTAAAATCCAACATTCAGAAAATGAAGATCATGTCATCCTGTCCCATCACTTCATGGCAAATAGATGGGGAAACAATGGAAACAGTGAGATACTTTATTTTCTTGGGCTCCAAAATCACTGCAGATGGTGACTGCAGCCATGAAATTAAAAGACGCTTGCTCTTTGGAAGAAAAGCTATGACCAACCTAGATGACATATTAAAAAGCAGAGACATTACTTTGCCAACAAGGTCTGTGTAGTCAAAGCTATGTTTTTTCCAGTAGTCATGTATGGATGTGAGAGTTGGACTGTAAAGACAGCTGAGTGCCGAAGAATTGATGTTTTTGAACTGAGGTGTTGAAGAAGACTCTTGAGAGTCCCTTGGACTGCAAGGAGATCCAACCTGTCAATCCTAAAGGAAATCAGTCCTGAATATTCATTGGAAGGACAGATGCTGAAGCTGAAACTCCAATATTTTGGCCACCTTACGTGAAGAACTGACTCATTGGGAAAGACCCTGATGCTGGGAAAGATTGAAGGCAGGAGGAGAAGAGGATGGCAAAGGATGAGATGGTTGGATGGCATCACAGACTCGATGGACATGAGTTTGAGCAAGCTCCAGAGATGGTGAAGGACAGGGAAGCCTGGCATGCTGCAGTCCATGGGGTCACAGAGCTGGACATGACCGGCTCTGAGTGACTGAACTGAACTGAATTGAATTGACCAGGGATTGAACCCCAGGCCTCCCGCATTGAGAGCATGGAGTCTTAGCCACTGGACCACCAGAGAAGTCCATGGTCCATTCTTGATAATCCTTCAGCTTCCACAGTCCAGGCTCTGTCAGGTGAGCTGCTATGCTGAGTTTCTGGACTGAGTGGCCTTGCAAGAGGGAGTCATTCCTGGAAACTGGAATACATCAGAAATACCCCTAAGAAGATTATTTTCTCCAATTGGATTCTGATATAAATAAACTTTGCCTACTTTTACACAGTCAGTTTCTATTCTTAGTCTTGGGTAGAGGGAAGCGATGTTCCAGGCTTTAGAGTCAGCCCTGGTCCCACCACATATTAGTATGACTCAGCACACGTTGCTTAACCTCTTGGGTTGTGAGAAGCCAATATAATGCAACTAAAGCACTTAGAACAGTGCCTAGCAAAGATTAAGAGCTTAATAAATATTAGGCATTGTAGTTATAATTGCTGTTGTTCAGTCACTCAGTCGTGTCTGACTCTTCATGACTCCGTGGACTGCAACACACCAAGCTTCTCTGTCCTTCACTATCTCCCAGAGCTCGCTCAAATTTATGTGTTGAGTCAGTGATACCATCCAACCACCTCATCCCCTTCTCCTCCTGCCCTCAATCTTTCTCAGCATCTGGGTCTTTTCCAATGAGTTGGCTGGTTGCATCAGATGACCAAACTATTGGAGCTTCAGCATCAGTCCTTTTAATGAATATTCAGAGTTTATTTCCTTTAGGATTGACTGGTTTGATCTCCTTGCTGTCCAAGAGATTCTCAAGAGTCTTCTCTGGCATCCCAGTTTGAAAGCATCACTTCTTTGGTGTGCAGTCTTTTTTATGGTCCAACTCTCACATCCGTACATGACTGCTAAAAGAATCATAGCTTTGACCATACAGACCTTTGTTGGCAAAGGGATGTCTCTGCTTTTAAATATGCTGTGTAGGTTTGACGTAGCTATTCTTCCAAGGAGCAAGCGTCTTTTAATTTCATGGCTGCAGTCACTGTGATAGTGATAGTAAGAATATATAAAATACATTTAAGATAGGTTTAATCTATTCATACTTTAGTATGAATGTGCCTGTCTTTCTGGAAATCCACATTAATGTAGATTAAATGACACCACTTGCTAGCTTCTCTTCCCAGCCCAGGTCAGCCCCTCCAGCCATGCTCTCCTTCCTCCCCTTACTCCTCTTTGTGGAGGAGGACAGTGCCATAGCCAAGCATGGCCAACAGGAGGAGTATTTGTGCCAAAGGAGTTCCAGCTTGCC
>SJYV01044797.1:0-32818 GCA_006410875.1 Neotragus pygmaeus | reverse complement strand
TGGGGGGGGTGGGGGAGTTGGCTTGAGTCACTTGGCCACGCACACTCCCCTCTAGAGCTTGTCGCTGGGTAGTGGGCTATTTTGCGATGCCAGCACTGTCATCTCTCTCTCCCCACCTCCTCCAGGCATACATGGGGCTGTCTAGTGTTACATTTCCATTCTCTTCTTTCAGACAGCCTGTTCTAAAGGAATGAACCCTGGATGAGATCCAGGAGACCTGTGACTTACCGAGCTTTGCCACTGATTAGCTAACCGCTTGACTTTCTTTAGCATCGGTTTCCTCACCTGAGACATGGAGATACTAACACCTGCCCTGTGAGCCTCACTGGGTTGTTATGAAAATTGAATATCCCGACACATGTTGCCACTATGTATTACCTATACCAGGCCACCAAGTTTGCATCCTCGTCTGCTCTCATACCGTATCACGGCTCCCTGCCGCTGTCTTCATGGTCTGTGCTCCTCACTCCCATCAATTCTGGCTGGAAACTCGTGATCAGGAAGGGAATCCAGAGCACTGTTAATCTGCCTCTGCTAACAAAAAAAGAATGAGTTTCAACCATAGCAAGAGGGATTGGAACTGACGTTATCTGGAGTGTTTTGAGAAAGGCTGGAGCCTCTTTTCAACGGGGGAAAAAAGAGCAGAGAGGGTACTGTCTAGAGCAGCATGAAAGCAAGGGCACACAGAGACTAGTGGTGATGGGGTGACCAGCTCCAAATCGGCCAGAGAGAAGGCTAAGCCTATGTTTGCTAAAAGGTTAAGGGAACCTGGGGCTTCCCTCATAGGTCAGTCGGTAAAGAATCTGCCTGCAATGCAGGAGACCTGGGTTCGATTCCTGGGTGGGGAAGATCCCCTGGAGAAGGAAATGGCAACTTCAGCATTCGTGCCTGGAAAATCCCATAAAGAGAGGAGCCTGGTGGGCTGTAGTCCATGGGGTCCCAGGAGTCAGGGAATCTGTGACTAAAACAATGACTATATCAGGAATTCCCTGGTGGGCCAGTGATTCTACTGCTGGGGGCCCAGTTTCGATCTTTGTTCGGGGAACTAAAATTCCACAAGCCACGCTGGGCAGTTAATTTTTGCTGCTGCTGCTGCTGCTGCTAAGTCGCTTCAGTCATGTCCAACTCTGTGTGACCCCATAGACGGCAGCCCACCAGGCTCCCCCGTCCCTGGGATTCTCCAGGCAAGAACACTGGAGTGGGTTGCCATTTCCTTCTCCAGTGCTTGAAAGTGAAAGGTGAAAGTGAAGTCGCTCAGTCGTGTCCGACTTTCAGCGACCCCATGCACTGCAGCCCACCAGGCTCCTCCATCCACGGGATTAAACATGCATAAAAGAGTGAATGAATGAACGCGGTCACTCTCTGGGGCAAGGTATTTGAAGCTCTAGGACACTAGGTGGCAGCACAAGGCAAGGAACCGAGAGATGAGGAGGGGCACTCAATTGTTCCCCTGACTTTAAGCCCCTTTTCCCTTTCCCTACCAAGATATTTCAAACGACACTTTCTAATAGTAAAGACACTAAAGCAGGCAGGGAAGAAAAAAAATTAAGGGGAATAAAATACATATTTCCTAGGGGTGTTTCCAATAGCCGTAGGCTGGAGTTTTCCAGCTTTTAAAAGGGCCTAAAAAAAAGAGAAAATTCAGAACACTGCATGAAAAATCTGGATTAGGATAAGGAGGCATTCAGACAGGACTCCCAATCTAGACTGATTGGGGAGGAATGTGTCAGGA
This sequence comes from Neotragus pygmaeus, assembly GCA_006410875.1. Lineage (NCBI taxonomy): Eukaryota > Metazoa > Chordata > Mammalia > Artiodactyla > Bovidae > Neotragus > Neotragus pygmaeus. Next base: position 31,086 of record SJYV01044797.1, on the reverse strand, counting down.
ATCTTTTTTTTTAAATCAAATCAGCACTGAGGAAGTTAGTGCCTCATCCATTCCTGCCTAATGACACCTCAGACATCTCTCCTTCAGTTTCTCCAAAGATGGAGAGCCCATCGCCTTTCTCTGAGCTATGCTGTGCTTAGTCGCTCCTTCGTGTCTGACTCTGCAACCCCATGAACTGTAGCCTGCCAGGCTCCTCTGTCCATGGGGATTCTCCAGGCAAGACGATTGGAGAGAGTTGCAGAACCCAGAGCATTTCTCAGCAAAGCAGAAATCAGGAATGTTAGTTGACTTTTCATTTCATCCTCCCATTAAGAATCAGTTATTGCTGCAGGGAAGAAGGCTCTGCTAAAAGTGAGGGGACCATTGGTTAAACCCCCATCTCAAAAGCTACCGTGGTGCAAAGCAGGAACCTTCGCCACCATAATGCAAGTCTTCTGTATCATGAACATCATCCCAGTGCATGCAAAGATGCTGCCTTCTCCTTATGTCACTCTTCTTGGTTTTGTAACTCCAAGACCAAATTCCCCTTTCTAATCATGTCTGTTTCTCCTATTGCTCTGTTCAACCTCCTATTTTAGTGGCCATCCGTGGGTGTGCAGCCCAGGGATGCCCCTCCAGACTTCCTTCAGCGCAGCAGAACAAAGGCCCCATCTTATCCCGTTTTCTCTGTCTACGGGCTGTCACTCCTTGACTCTTCCTATTTCCTCCAGACCTCACGTCTTCCCATGCTTTTCCTCTGAACTGTAACACTTACTGTCTTTATAATAGTGCATACAAAGCATTTGAAACAAAGCACTCATTTATTCATTCACTGAACAAATATTTATCAGACGCCTGTTATATACTCTTCTGGGCACTTGATAGAGAAATGAGTCAAATGGCCATGATTCCCGCCTTCATGGAACTTTCAAGGAAGCTTATAGTTTTCAATTTAAGCTGACACAATGACTGCTTTTTGTTAGAATCCTGGCATTGGAAGGAATATTTGAAATAGCTAGTTCAGTCTCTTACTCAGATCAGAAATTCTTTCTTCTCTGTCTTTGCTGGGTGGCCACTCTTGACCAAAAATTATCTGTTTGGTCTTTTCTGCCGCTTTATTCTTCTTCGTCCCAATCTTAATCTGTTTCCCTATTTCCATTCACCATGTCTTCTTCTCCACTATTAGTCTGCCCCTCTTCTACACAAAAGTGAAAGAAAGAAAGTGAAGTCGCTCAGTTGTGTCTGGTGTCTGACTCACAAAGAGTTCGTGAACTGTAGCCCACCAGGCTCCTCTGTTATTGGGATTCTCCAGGCAAGAATACTGGAGTGGGTTGCCATTTCCTTCTCCAGGGGAACTTCCCAACCCAGGGATCAAACCCAGGTCTCCCGCATTGCAGGCAGACGCTTTAACCTCTGAGCCACCAGGGAAGCCCCATAATGCCTATTAAATAAAGACATATCAAGTCTTATATTTTTCATGTGTCAGGCACATTATTAGGTGTTTTCATATAATCCCATTTAACCCTCACTTTCTGTGCAGTAAATGTCATTCTCACCTTACTTAAGAAGAAGGAAACTGAAGATGAGACAGGTGAAGGAACCTGCCCAGAGTCACACCCCTTACATATTACAAAGCCCCCTCACTGTTTTTGGCTTATCCTTTTTTCAGTGCTATCTTATATGTGAGTATTTCGCTTCAGATGAAGCCAGTTCAAAGAACAGTAGCATTCTTCATCTTTCCTCATCTGGATGTGATTCTTCCTCTCATAAAGACAAAGACCATACTGTGCTCATGATTACGTAAATGTTCAAATCTTACTGATAGATACTATCTATTGATATGCATTATATCAAGCATGGGCTCTCCCATTCTCTCCTTTTCCCTACATTCTGCCTGTTCAGGTCCTATTAATCCTTCAAGGCCTGCCCAGCTCATGCCATCCCCTTAAGGAAACCTTCCTGATTCCACATTACCCCGACTGAATTTTCTCTCTCACTCTCCCCTTCAAATTTCTATTTTGTTTCCTGAGTGCATAACACGACCTGCAATGTATGCCAATAATATGTGTCCTTCTCACTCTTTAACCGAGGCTTGTGCCTCATTCCCTTTTGTAGCTCTTGGCGCTTTGTATATAGAACTATCCAGCCACATTTGCCAGATGAACCAGTCTTAGAACAGCAGTTAGCGTTGTGTCCCTGACTATGCACATGACTTACACACTGCTGTTAAAATTCTTGAGCCAGCACTTTCTAACTTCTCTGTGGGGCGGGGGCACAATGTTTTGTACAGAGTGCCCACCAGGAACTGTGTGTTAGCTCACTGATTTCTCACAGCAGTCCTGTGATGTAGGCATTATCCCTGTTTTGCAAATGAGGAAAACGGAGAGTCAGAGTTGAGGAGCCAGACCCAAGATCCCCTGGCTAGGAAGCGGCAGAGCTGGGATGATTCAAGCTGAGATCGTCCTGCCTCCGAGGCCGCCGGTGTTGTTCCTTGTTCCTGTCACTACGCTGCCTTTCTAAAGTAAAACGTGTGCCCCTTCTGGAGAACAAGTACCTTTGGGCAGTTGCCCCAGACAGGTGGTGAGTTATTTGGCAGAGCTGGGGAGACCTGCCTCTGCAGATTGTCCTGTGAATGACAAGATAGGCTGCCGGGAGGCCCTTTAGGTTCTTGAGCAGGTTAGAAAACAGCTAAAAATAATGACTGAGGGGCAGAATGGGTTAGAAGTGGCCACGACACGGGAAGCTCTGGGGAGAGACTAGTGATTCTGTGTGTGCAGGACTCTCCTGATTTCTTCTTGAGTAGTTCTCTCACCACCTGTAAATCTTTGTTCAAACGCCACCTTCTCAGTGAAGCCCCACCCCCTCACTCCCTCACCATTTTATATTTCATTTATTTTCTATGGCAGTTATCATCTTTTAATACATAACTTGCCTGATCTAATTCCTAGAGCTGATTTGCACATACATATTCTTCCTGGTTCAGCCGTAAACTTCCCATGCGGCTCCTCCGGAGCCTCTCCCTCTGCCATTTATGAAGCCTTTTGGCCACAGAGGAATAACGCATAAGAGAATAAATGTGAAAAGCCTATAGAAGAAATGACTTTTAGGTGGAATCAAATTAGTGTCTATGTGGATTTTCATGTTCACTTCCCCAGCCATAGTTCTGCCAAAGGCGGGATGCAAGTTCGATTCAATCATTATTTCCCAACAGTCACAGGTGGGAGAAACTTGAAGAGACTAGAGAGAAACAGAGACCAAAAATGGGCTGGGGGAAGGCGGCCTCGGAGCTGAGACAGCAGGCCAATNGCTCCTCTGTTATTGGGATTCTCCAGGCAAGAATACTGGAGTGGGTTGCCATTTCCTTCTCCAGGGGAACTTCCCAACCCAGGGATCAAACCCAGGTCTCCCGCATTGCAGGCAGACGCTTTAACCTCTGAGCCACCAGGGAAGCCCCATAATGCCTATTAAATAAAGACATATCAAGTCTTATATTTTTCATGTGTCAGGCACATTATTAGGTGTTTTCATATAATCCCATTTAACCCTCACTTTCTGTGCAGTAAATGTCATTCTCACCTTACTTAAGAAGAAGGAAACTGAAGATGAGACAGGTGAAGGAACCTGCCCAGAGTCACACCCCTTACATATTACAAAGCCCCCTCACTGTTTTTGGCTTATCCTTTTTTCAGTGCTATCTTATATGTGAGTATTTCGCTTCAGATGAAGCCAGTTCAAAGAACAGTAGCATTCTTCATCTTTCCTCATCTGGATGTGATTCTTCCTCTCATAAAGACAAAGACCATACTGTGCTCATGATTACGTAAATGTTCAAATCTTACTGATAGATACTATCTATTGATATGCATTATATCAAGCATGGGCTCTCCCATTCTCTCCTTTTCCCTACATTCTGCCTGTTCAGGTCCTATTAATCCTTCAAGGCCTGCCCAGCTCATGCCATCCCCTTAAGGAAACCTTCCTGATTCCACATTACCCCGACTGAATTTTCTCTCTCACTCTCCCCTTCAAATTTCTATTTTGTTTCCTGAGTGCATAACACGACCTGCAATGTATGCCAATAATATGTGTCCTTCTCACTCTTTAACCGAGGCTTGTGCCTCATTCCCTTTTGTAGCTCTTGGCGCTTTGTATATAGAACTATCCAGCCACATTTGCCAGATGAACCAGTCTTAGAACAGCAGTTAGCGTTGTGTCCCTGACTATGCACATGACTTACACACTGCTGTTAAAATTCTTGAGCCAGCACTTTCTAACTTCTCTGTGGGGCGGGGGCACAATGTTTTGTACAGAGTGCCCACCAGGAACTGTGTGTTAGCTCACTGATTTCTCACAGCAGTCCTGTGATGTAGGCATTATCCCTGTTTTGCAAATGAGGAAAACGGAGAGTCAGAGTTGAGGAGCCAGACCCAAGATCCCCTGGCTAGGAAGCGGCAGAGCTGGGATGATTCAAGCTGAGATCGTCCTGCCTCCGAGGCCGCCGGTGTTGTTCCTTGTTCCTGTCACTACGCTGCCTTTCTAAAGTAAAACGTGTGCCCCTTCTGGAGAACAAGTACCTTTGGGCAGTTGCCCCAGACAGGTGGTGAGTTATTTGGCAGAGCTGGGGAGACCTGCCTCTGCAGATTGTCCTGTGAATGACAAGATAGGCTGCCGGGAGGCCCTTTAGGTTCTTGAGCAGGTTAGAAAACAGCTAAAAATAATGACTGAGGGGCAGAATGGGTTAGAAGTGGCCACGACACGGGAAGCTCTGGGGAGAGACTAGTGATTCTGTGTGTGCAGGACTCTCCTGATTTCTTCTTGAGTAGTTCTCTCACCACCTGTAAATCTTTGTTCAAACGCCACCTTCTCAGTGAAGCCCCACCCCCTCACTCCCTCACCATTTTATATTTCATTTATTTTCTATGGCAGTTATCATCTTTTAATACATAACTTGCCTGATCTAATTCCTAGAGCTGATTTGCACATACATATTCTTCCTGGTTCAGCCGTAAACTTCCCATGCGGCTCCTCCGGAGCCTCTCCCTCTGCCATTTATGAAGCCTTTTGGCCACAGAGGAATAACGCATAAGAGAATAAATGTGAAAAGCCTATAGAAGAAATGACTTTTAGGTGGAATCAAATTAGTGTCTATGTGGATTTTCATGTTCACTTCCCCAGCCATAGTTCTGCCAAAGGCGGGATGCAAGTTCGATTCAATCATTATTTCCCAACAGTCACAGGTGGGAGAAACTTGAAGAGACTAGAGAGAAACAGAGACCAAAAATGGGCTGGGGGAAGGCGGCCTCGGAGCTGAGACAGCAGGCCAATGGGGCACTGAACAGGCCGTCCCATAGCTCTGCAGGGGGCTGATCCCCAGAGACCCCCAGAGCCCCGGGCCCGCCCCGCTCCCCGATTCCCATCGTCGCAGGCTCCCGAGAAGAATGCAGGTCAGGAGCATAAGTGACCTTTCGCACCTCAGACAAGCTAAGTTTGTTTTCTCCCTTTCTGTCCGGCCCACAGCGGGAGGGAGGGGGAAATGGGATGGGCCTTGTCGAACTTTCTCCGGCTACAATACCCCAGAGGAGCTGAAGTGGAGAGAGTAAAGGGTCTATTTATTTTAGCTCAGGAGGGACAATGTAAGCAGATGGTCTTTGATGGGATTAGCGGCGTAATCTCTAAGACCCTGGTAAATTGGAAAATGATCCATTATATTCCAGGAACCTTTGGCGGCTTCAGCTCCTGGGGAGGGAGGGGCAGGGCCCAGGGGCACCTTGTTAGAAAGGACCCCCCTCTGGGAGCAGCCAAATCTCGCACAGAGAATTTGGGAAGAAGTTCGTTAGCCGAGCGATGGAAGCCCCTCTCCTCCTGAGAGAGCGCAGAAATACGAACACTCCCAGTGCCCTCTCAGAGCCTCTTTTTTCCTTCTTTGTCCTCCTCCCTCTCCTGGATGTGCTGGGGTGCCTCCAACCCTTTCCATTTCCAAGATCTCTTCTTTGGGGAGTCTCCAGCCTTGGGAGAAAATTCTTAGAATCCAAGTGCCATCCTTCCCAGTGTAATCTCAGTCCACTTCCCACTCCAACGCTAACAGCCTGGGAGGACTCCCTCCACTCTCCATAGACTTGAAAGCCAGGCAAACGGAGAGGCAAGAGGAGGGGGAATGGGCAAACTGCAACTAGGGGCAGGGATTGGGGAGAAGGGAGAAATGTGAATGAGGAGGTAAAGTGATAATGAACCACTCTGCCCAATGAATCATCCTTTTAACTCACCTCAATCCCCCTAGAGCCCAAGTGCCTCCAGGCTTAGGATCCCTTCCATCTGGAGAATCTGGGTTGCTGAGTTGGAGGCATATGGGAGACCCATTCAGTACCAGGTACAGTGCAGTAGGTCGGGTCATATACATTATTTGCAGTATGGTGTGATATCTTGCATTCATATAACACTTTGCAATTCATAAACAAATTCTGATGTGCAGAATGTCAGTTGGATTTCGTAACAACTAAGTGAGGGAACTGGAAATAGAAAAATTGGAAAGCAAGGGGGTCAGTGACTAGTCTAAGGTCACCCACTTCAGTTAGGTGACAGAGCTAAGAATGAAACTTAATTTCATCATACTATGACATCTACTCATGTGGATAAATATATGTAAATTTGTATTTTAACTGTACAACATGTTGTTTATTTCAGCATTTTATCACTTCTCAGCCTTTCTGCTAAGATCAAGTGTAGTATTAATTTCAACGTTTAAGTAATTTCCAAAGCTTTATTGTTACAACTATTCTTGCACAGATATCTGCCTAAAATTGTAGCAAAATTTACAGATTAAACTTGGGGGATTAAAGAACAAAAACACAAATAGTCAAATGTGTATTTTTCCATACATAGAATCCCCACAATTCTTTGAAAATAAATATGTAAGTAAGAAAAGGGGGGGCAGGGCATATAGAAAAGCAGCACAAATTATTCAGTCACAAAGAGAAATTCCAACACTTTTGAGTACATTAAATTGTAAGGGATGTAGCACGTAACTGGTGGAGGTTCCAGGATGGACTTCACTTGTACAGCATTTTATTTTAGGCTACTTCAATGCATTGAGGTATGTTTTATTTTACTATCATTTAAAAAAAAAAACCGACACTATTAAAAAAAAACCCAACACTATGTTATCTGTGTATTTGTTTGAGATAATTTGAAGCTGACACAAGGATTTGTAGACTGAGTAAAACAAGCAGGCAGAGTAAGAAGCAGCAAGCTACAGCCATTCCCCACTTTCCAAGACCCCCCCTTTCCTCAGAAAATAGGAAAGCAAAAAATTGACATAACAATCCTGGATTGGAAGAAAGTTACTATTTCTTGAGTGTCTATGAGGGGCCAAACAGACACACATTGCATGCATCAATTCACTGAGTTCACAGCCCAAGGAAGTACGTTTCCTCTCCTGCATGTGACCTGTTCAGGACAGAGGCTCAGAGAGTTCAAGTAACTGGCTTAGAGTCACATAGTCAGTTAAGCGGCCGGGCTGCCATTGCAGACTGTGTTCTTCCCAACACCTTGCACCCTCCATCAAGCTGCCCTGCCTTTATGCCATCCTCTGCTCAGCCTTGTTATTCACCCTCCTGAGACGTCCTCTTGCTCTCTGTTCTCCTGGGTTTCTTCATAGATGCAGCCTACTCCTCACCTCCCACCCCCACAGCTGGAGGCTTTCTCTCAAGTTGGCCCACGCACTACTGAGAATTAATACACAGTATGTTTACTGATGAAGTCCAACATGTTCTGGGGTGAGATTGTTTGACCCCCAAACCTGGGTTGCTCACATTCCTTCCTAGCTGTGATCAGCTTTCCATTGGAAGGACTGGTGACTCCCAGCCCCAGACTCTCCTTTTATAAGGGAGGAGATGACTTGGTCAAGGCCACAGAGCTGGTCCTAGCAGCAGGCTCCCCACAGTCTACAGATGTGGGGCCTGGGGGAGAGACTAGTGTACCTGTGTACTCGGGTGTCCTGAGAGTGAAATGGCCTCTGAGTCTGATGATGCTGAAGTCAGCTGGCGCTTATGGGTGAGCTGTGAACTCCACCACCCTCTTGGTGGCTGAAATTCCAGAAATGGCTCTACATTTTGATGTGGAGGACTTGAGCTTGTCCGCCGCACCTCTTAGGCACTCTCTCTGTGTGCTAAGATATTACAGTTTCCCCACAACCTCACAGCCTCTCTGAAACCTTTCTCTGCTTTTGAGAGCCACAAACACCTTGAATATAGTCTACAGGTTCCTAATTCTCTGGAGCCTGTTTCAGGCTACCATGTTATGGCCTCCTCATCAGCTACACAAACCCAGGGTCTAAGGGTAGAATTCGGCAGCTTTGGAAGATAAGAGAAACAGCCCCCCCGCCATTGGGGAAAAGGGGCTATCAGGGTCTCCCGCCAAACTCCTTGAGCGGCTCGGCTGCCCTTCCACCACCGTTCTCCGTCTTATTTTTCCCTTTATTTATCTCTGTGTTTCCTTCTCTCCCGCATCGCTTGCTTCCTCTTTTACCCGCCCAATTTTTGGCCCCCTCTTTTCTCATCTTCCCTCTCCTTGTCTGGCGAGGCTCCCCTTACACCCTAGCTTCTCCGGGTTATTCATTACCCAGCCCCCTCGCCCTGCACCACAGTCCAGGACTTCCCGCCTGGGACTGGGCCCCGAAGCTGCGGGCAGGGCTCCTCAAGCCCTCAAGCCCCCACGCTCTCAACAGACCTGTTTTCCCCAGGCTCCGCTTGTCGCCACGAGCCCAGAGGGACACCTACAAGGGCCTCGCGGCCGAGAATACGAACCTTAAGAAGAGCTGACCCTGCCAGTTGGGGGATGGGGGGGAATCGGAGGATCTTTCTTGGTCTTATCTCTCGAGGGGCGCGTTCAGTAGTGGAGATGGGGGGCAGAGGCGGTCCTCCGTGCCACCGCTGCTGGCGGCGGGCAGTGGTGACCCACACTTTCGAGCGGGGCTTTTCGCCGGACCCGGGTCCGGGGAGCGGGCGGGAGAGCCCAGGAGGCCCCGCGGGTTCGGCTCCGGCGGGCGCAGCCGTCTGGATCCCCGAAACTCTCAAACGCCGCGTCGCCCCTTCTAGGCCCCCATTCCCCTCGGGGGCCTTGGAGACTTCTTTTCCATTTTGTTTCCCTGCCGTTCTATTATTTAGTTTAATATTTTAAATGCCTTGGGCATGTTTTCTTTCTTTAAAAAAAATCATTTAGTGTTATTTTCTCTCTTTTAACGTTCTGTTTCTTTGCAGATAGATTTTGTTTTTCCCTTCTGTTTCCGATGCTCTATTTTCTCGTGCTCACTTCTGGCCTCGGCTCTTCCCCGGCTTTCGTTTCCTCTCCCAGGCGCCCTCGGCCGTGCGGCTCTCGCGTCGGGAGGCGTCCGCGGTCCCGCCCGGGGAAGGAGCGAGGGTCCAGCACGTCTCGCCCTTCCCACCCGGAGCCCCCTCCACACCGCCTGGCGAGTCCGCGTCCCGAGCCGCTGCGGAGCTCGGACTTTGTCGGAAGCGGGAGCCGGAACCGCAGCTGCCCGCTAAAGCGCAGAGGAGAGGCAGGGACGCCGGCTGGGGCCACACCGGCGTGCTCCCGCCGGGCTTCTGCTCGGCCCAGGGACCCGCAACTCACACACAGAAGCCACAGGTTCACGCACACTGGGATTCAGGGGCTTGCAGACCACAGTCCGCAAGCCACACGCACGCCGAGGTACAGCCAACTCAAAGGCGTGCGCTGCACACACCAACAACCCCCCAGATCAACAAATGTCACACATACAGCCCCTAACAACACACAGCAGTCACAGAGCGTGGTCATATGGATGCATGTGTGATCCCAGTATACATACACCAGCCAGCACCCTGCGAACAGACACACAAACCTACTTGTGCACGCAAGGCGGCTCAGGGGGATTTCAGTGCTGACTCAACCCAGCGCAGTGGTGACCCCAGGAGGCACCAGGCAGTGGGGAGGGAGCCTGCCCGGCCTCACCAGCGCGCACAGCCATAGCCATATACACAGTCACCCGGAGTTCAGTAGCTCTGCCAGGACTGACCTTATCGGGGCTCCTAAGGTGGGGAATACTGGCAGCTTGTTTGGCTGAGGGATCCAGCCCAAACCCCAGAGCCTGAGCCCCAGAAATGAGCATCAGACCTAAAGAACCCTCTGTGAAGCAGACAGAAACGGGCATTGCACCAAGAAAATGGCACCGTGTTAGAGAATAAGGCAGGCACGCAATATGTGTGCCAGGATGCATTCCGTGCCACACATATCCCNCCCCCCCGCCATTGGGGAAAAGGGGCTATCAGGGTCTCCCGCCAAACTCCTTGAGCGGCTCGGCTGCCCTTCCACCACCGTTCTCCGTCTTATTTTTCCCTTTATTTATCTCTGTGTTTCCTTCTCTCCCGCATCGCTTGCTTCCTCTTTTACCCGCCCAATTTTTGGCCCCCTCTTTTCTCATCTTCCCTCTCCTTGTCTGGCGAGGCTCCCCTTACACCCTAGCTTCTCCGGGTTATTCATTACCCAGCCCCCTCGCCCTGCACCACAGTCCAGGACTTCCCGCCTGGGACTGGGCCCCGAAGCTGCGGGCAGGGCTCCTCAAGCCCTCAAGCCCCCACGCTCTCAACAGACCTGTTTTCCCCAGGCTCCGCTTGTCGCCACGAGCCCAGAGGGACACCTACAAGGGCCTCGCGGCCGAGAATACGAACCTTAAGAAGAGCTGACCCTGCCAGTTGGGGGATGGGGGGGAATCGGAGGATCTTTCTTGGTCTTATCTCTCGAGGGGCGCGTTCAGTAGTGGAGATGGGGGGCAGAGGCGGTCCTCCGTGCCACCGCTGCTGGCGGCGGGCAGTGGTGACCCACACTTTCGAGCGGGGCTTTTCGCCGGACCCGGGTCCGGGGAGCGGGCGGGAGAGCCCAGGAGGCCCCGCGGGTTCGGCTCCGGCGGGCGCAGCCGTCTGGATCCCCGAAACTCTCAAACGCCGCGTCGCCCCTTCTAGGCCCCCATTCCCCTCGGGGGCCTTGGAGACTTCTTTTCCATTTTGTTTCCCTGCCGTTCTATTATTTAGTTTAATATTTTAAATGCCTTGGGCATGTTTTCTTTCTTTAAAAAAAATCATTTAGTGTTATTTTCTCTCTTTTAACGTTCTGTTTCTTTGCAGATAGATTTTGTTTTTCCCTTCTGTTTCCGATGCTCTATTTTCTCGTGCTCACTTCTGGCCTCGGCTCTTCCCCGGCTTTCGTTTCCTCTCCCAGGCGCCCTCGGCCGTGCGGCTCTCGCGTCGGGAGGCGTCCGCGGTCCCGCCCGGGGAAGGAGCGAGGGTCCAGCACGTCTCGCCCTTCCCACCCGGAGCCCCCTCCACACCGCCTGGCGAGTCCGCGTCCCGAGCCGCTGCGGAGCTCGGACTTTGTCGGAAGCGGGAGCCGGAACCGCAGCTGCCCGCTAAAGCGCAGAGGAGAGGCAGGGACGCCGGCTGGGGCCACACCGGCGTGCTCCCGCCGGGCTTCTGCTCGGCCCAGGGACCCGCAACTCACACACAGAAGCCACAGGTTCACGCACACTGGGATTCAGGGGCTTGCAGACCACAGTCCGCAAGCCACACGCACGCCGAGGTACAGCCAACTCAAAGGCGTGCGCTGCACACACCAACAACCCCCCAGATCAACAAATGTCACACATACAGCCCCTAACAACACACAGCAGTCACAGAGCGTGGTCATATGGATGCATGTGTGATCCCAGTATACATACACCAGCCAGCACCCTGCGAACAGACACACAAACCTACTTGTGCACGCAAGGCGGCTCAGGGGGATTTCAGTGCTGACTCAACCCAGCGCAGTGGTGACCCCAGGAGGCACCAGGCAGTGGGAAAGGAGCCTGCCCGGCCTCACCAGCGCGCACAGCCATAGCCATATACACAGTCACCCGGAGTTCAGTAGCTCTGCCAGGACTGACCTTATCGGGGCTCCTAAGGTGGGGAATACTGGCAGCTTGTTTGGCTGAGGGATCCAGCCCAAACCCCAGAGCCTGAGCCCCAGAAATGAGCATCAGACCTAAAGAACCCTCTGTGAAGCAGACAGAAACGGGCATTGCACCAAGAAAATGGCACCGTGTTAGAGAATAAGGCAGGCACGCAATATGTGTGCCAGGATGCATTCCGTGCCACACATATCCCACACAGAGCGGGTGTTTGGCCAGGTGCCCACATGGAGACCATTATTTTTGTGAAAATGAGCAGAGGAGATATATACCATTCTAAGAATAAAAGTAACACATGTATACAGACATAGGTACCAATAGACAACTAGGGAGATGTCACGGAGAAAATCTCTCTCCAGCTCCTGGGTATTGTTATCAAGCTGGCATGCTAGACCAAGTCTCTATGGCGAGATCTGTCTCCTTTCCAGGGCAGCTGTGATGGTTTGGTGCCATGGGAGTTCTGTGGTGAAAGACTGGTTTGTGAGACAACCAGATGTATCTGACATATTATCAGCCCATCAGGAGGGGAGATTTTGGCAGCTTTAGTGGGGATCTTTGGGGGTAGAAAACGATCTGATTTGTACCTCAGAAGTTCTGGGTTTGGAGGATGCCCTGGGCTGTAGCAGTGGTGGCCAGACGTGCTTGGCCGATGGATGGTGGAGCCTGAGAACTGGCATAGACAGTGCTGGATAAAAACATAAACCTTTTGGTGCCACACACAAATCCACGCCACACACAGCTCCTAACAACCACAACAGGTAATGTGCAGATATGGATGTCCAATGGGGTTGCCAGAGAGATTAAAATTGTAAAAGAGAAGATAAGAGATATTTAGGTGCACACACAGAGCTCCATAGGTTTGGAGCTCAGTTATTGTTCAGGAGAACCACAGAAGCAGGAAAGTGCCTCTCAGTTCAAAACAGAAACACTGGCAGGCAGGTCCCCGTGGCAGGCAAGTCCCCATCCAAGTCCCCATAGTAGAATGCCAGGCTGCCAGGAGATGGGTGTCTAAGTGGGCAACCCTGGGAAGGATTTGATCCGTTGTCCAAACGACTTCAGGAGCATAATGAAGGATGTGCCTGAAGAAGCCGCAAATCTACTCACCACTTTGGGGCTGAGCCTGGGGAAGAAACAGGCAGGACTGAGGACACATGCCCAGTCTCTAATGGGAGATAGAGAATGGAAAGTGCAGCCCCTGGGGCTGGCTGGCTGCTGCTGGTCTTCCCTGTTCTTGACTGGCTTTCTGGTGCCTCTTAGCATCTATCTCTTTCTCTCCAGAAGGCTTCTGTCTCTGAGGCATCTCTGCCTCTCAGCGCTCTCAGTTTCTCTCTCTGCTCCATTTGTCTCGCTTTCTCTCACTGCCTCTTTAGTTCTTTTACTGTTCTGAATCATATGGCCACAGAGAAATGCAGCCAGATCCAGGAGCAGATACAAAAATTAATGCATAGTGTAGATGCAGAGGTCACTGGAGATAAAGCCTATCCATCTTGCTGGTCTAGATATATCTATGTGACAACGCATTTTCATTTTGGGGTAAGAATCTAAGTACAACATTGAGATTTTGTTTTCTTGCAGTCTTTTGGCAGCTGTCTCTCTGGGTGTCTGTCTCTGTTTCTCTCAGGGACCCCTCCTCTTCTTCGTTGTACCACTGGAGAGCAGGTGTTTTGGCTAGTGGACCCTGCCACAGGTTTGGTAATATCCCCTCCCCCACATTGCCTCGTTTGAAGTTTTCCTCACGTGGGCAAAGGTTTTTTGTTTTTTTGTTTTTTTTAAAACAGGGACAGCTAGATTGCCACATTACAAGTGGTATGTGGACAAAGGCATTTAAAACACGATGGAGATACAGGAATATCTAGGGGTGTGGGACCAAACAAAGACACTCCTTTAATGCACCTGGAGGCTCCTTCTGAGTGGAGTGGAGGGAAGGATATAGGTGAGGCTCTGAAATCCCAGCCGCTGATCCATTGGCAGCCATGTGCTAGCAGAGTCCCATCCAGCAAGACATAGGAAGAGGTACCCAGCTCAGCAGGTCAAGCCATGGAGCAATACGAAGGAAAAGCAACGACAACTATGAAGGCCTCACTTCCCAAGTGTGGATCTGGTATAAATAGTGTCTTAGTAAAAGAGGTGTAGAATGTGAAAAGGGACCTAGGCAGCCTGTGGAGATCTAGCGGGGAGGAGGGAGGGGGAGCCAGAGACTGAACGGGCTGATGGCTGCACACCCCGGAGAGGAGAGGAGAGAGGAGAGGGAGGGCTCTGGCTCAGCACTGGTGTGAGAAAGCGAGGTGGAGAAGGAAGGAAGGATACAGGTGAGGCTCTGAAGTCCCAGCCGCTCGCTGGTCCATGGCAGCCATGCGCCAGCAGAATCCCACCCAGCAAGGCAGAGGAAGAGGTACCCAGCTCAGCAGGGCCAGCCATGGAACAATATGAAGGAAAAGCAGGACAAAGTTAAGACTGTCATTGCTTTCTTCATGCCACTGATGCTTACACCGTGGTGGTTGGAGTACAGGATGCTTCTGCTCAGATCCCTTGCCATTTACGGAGTGATGGAAAGAAGGCAGGAGACTTGGTACTGTCCTTGGCTTGGGTTCTGGAGCCCACAGACCACTGGGGAAGGCTTGAGCCCTCAGGCTGCCCCAAGCCCAAGCCTGAGCGAACCTAGAGAACTCATCCCTCTCTGCCTTTCAGATCCTTGTTCTCTCTGAGACCCAGATTCTGGGTGGCTCTGTGTGAGCTCACCCGCTGTTCCTGGCTCCTTCACTCTCCTGAACTGTGGACCCGCCATCTCTGTCATTGCTTCAAGGTTTTTCTGACTTCATCTGTCTCTGTTCTCAGGTGTCTGTCTCTCCATATCCCTTCCCTTTGTTAATTCAAAGTATTCTCACCGAGCCCCTCCCTAGCTTCACAGAATAACATTGAGTAAAATGAGATAAAACCCGCCTGCAGGTTTTTTTTTTTCTTGTCCTATTCCTCTCAGCCCCCTCCTCTGGGGCTACAACCCCCTCTTATAATGTCAGATAATTGCTGGTGTGCACCTCTGAGAAGCCAGAGCTGATACCAGAGAAGGAGAGAGGGGGAGAGAAATAAATAATAATCTGCTTCCATTCAGCGTATATAGGTTACCTGATTTGCATATATGCTAATATTGCTATAATTACCCTGCTGTTCTGGCCTATGATCAAGTTCTATAAATACATAGGATAGCAGAGCTAGGCCTAGCAACACCACCCTGAAAATTATCCAGTATACATACATATGCATCTGTGTGCCTTTCTGTGTACTTTAAATCTATGAGCCTCTCTTAGACACAACACACTCCCTGACAGATCCCCCTAGCTCTTCCAGCTTTTCATTACCCCTCTCATGTTTAAAGGCCCCTCCAAGGAAGGAGAAAAGAGAAGCCTGAATGAGAAGATATTCTAGGTTATATTTAAATTCTTAGACTCAGTATAATTATGAATAAGTTATAACTATTTTATTAGGAAAATCAAAGATTTCCCCAAATTATTGAATTAGTTATTATTACCTGAATGCCCCCACCTCCTACAGGTCCATGCTTTGGGGTACAAGTTGGGGGATAGGAAGAGGATATCTCCATATTCCTAGGCCTCTCACAATATCTGAGAAAGTGCTGTCTATGGGAGAGGAAGTAGAGCCCCCTTCCCAAATCAGCCCCCCAGCCTGACTCTCTTAGCAAGCTCCCCACTCTCAGGAAACAAGGGGGAAGATGCTCGAGGAGTTGTGCAGATTTTTGGGTGCTAGTGGCAGAGGTGGGGAGGAAGCTTGGAAGAACATAAAAGACGCAATCCACAGCTGTCTGCTCTTAATTATAATTATCCCCTTTCGCTTCCTTTCTGGCTAATGAGGGGGGGATTAAATTTTTTTCTCTCTCTCTCTCCCCCTCCCTCTTTTCTCTGGAATTGAGGGGTGGAGTGAGTTCAGGGTCCTCCTCCCCTTCCTCCCCAGTCCCCTGGTTACTGGGAGAAAGGCAGACTCCAGAGGGTGGTGACAGTATGAAGAGATTTGTAGGAACAAAGGAAGGACAGGTTTGGATTGCTGGACACGTCCCGGAGTTGGAGAGACCCCCCCCCCNTATTTCAGCTCTTTTGAAATCTACCTTTTTTGAGGGGGAGGGACAACTGGAGATAGGATTAGGGAGAAAGGGAGTGGGATTGGGGCAGGCACTAATAATCCCTAACGCCACACTGTGTTTCTCCTAAGAGCACTCTGCCTGCAAGCCTTTCTTTGATCCTCCAGCCCCGTGAGGTAGCTGTTATTCACCGCATTTTACAAACAGGAGCCACAGACTCAAATGAATCGCTAATGTCACTCAGTGGTTTCAAATCCAATACTTTTTTTCTTCTCTACTTCTCTACACTTGCCTAAGGGAAGGACTGAGAGTTGAGGTGGATTAGACGAGATGGGGGTGAGAGGCGAGGGAATCCATGCACCAGAAGAGAAGGAAAGCCCACTGAGAGATACAAGGCCCGGTTATGCACAAGGGTGTGCCCCCCACCTTTTTTTTTTTAACTTTTCTTATAGCTGGCTGGAAATAATGTATTCTGGATCTACTAAGGCTCATCCACATGAGACTCAGAACCTATATTGTTAGCCACACAATTTGGGTTTATATTATTTTTGTCATATTCTATTAGCACATTTGACCACAGAATCTCCAAAGAATAGAGGGCCTATGGGAAGTGGTGGGTTGAGGGTTTACATCCTACAAAACAAGCTCCTCAGTGGAAAGGGCAAATAGAAGCCAGGAGAGTTGTGGGGGGTGAGGATTTGCATCTGCCGCATGTGCAGGTGTATAGATGGCGTTGTCGAGAGAATGGTGGGTGACAATGTTTGTGAGCTGTATGTGTCTGCTTATGAGCGTGAGAAACTGAGTGATGTGTGAGCTGGTGTGAGATTGGATGTGTGTGATCCATGATGGGTAGGAAGCTCTGATGTGAGATTAGGAATTCCAGGCTACTTATAGCTATAACTCCAGGAGAGGAAGAGACTCTCTGGAATATGGAGGGGTTTACCAAATGCTGCCATCACAGTGACACCACAGAGTCCTCCTTCTGCCTTCCCCAACCTTTATACCATTAGCACCTTCTTCAGCTAAACCCAGTAGAACTGGTGGAATGGGGATGCATGGAGGGTTGAAATTTCTCTTTTGTAAAATTACATTTCTGTGTCTAGTAATTTTTAGGTCTGTTCACATCTTGCTATATCTACCTATTCCTACTGGAAAACAAATTCTAAGCTGGGTTCTTTACCCATTTCTCTCCTCAGTGCTTAATCCCAATACTCTCTCCTATTGAATTCTGAGTCCAGGAGATCAAAGGCAATTTTCTTCTAAATATTTGTCTCAAGTTTTGCATTTTCACTCACCCCCTCACCCTGGGGCAAACTTTTCATAGGTCTAAGCATCCAAAGGGTTTAGTTGAAAGATCCTTGCAATAATCTAGAAATCATCACAGTCAGAAGTCTAGGGAGAGGGAGAGAATGAGCAAATGTGACTGAACACGGGCTAGGTTGAGGTGCTATTATTTACCAGCTTCTGATCAGATATTTGTTCAGTGGGGGTAAGAATTTGTATCCTCAGGGTTGTTATATGGGACAAATGAAGAATTCTCAATAAATAAAGACCTTATACCTTATGATACCCACAGGTAATGAGTAATTCTTCGACTGCAGAGGGGATAAAGGCTACAGTTTGGAACAACTGTTTGAAAGCATATGATTGATCTCAGAATGCAGAAAGGACAGCTTTTTGGCATATTCTATGCTGAGGATCTCAGAAGATCTAAATTTAAGGAAGTTCCTTCTCCTCTTCTAGCTTTGAAATCAAGGAGGGACTCTTGGGACCTGAGGAAGCAGTCTGAAGCCTGGGGGAAGAGGAACAGACTCTGGGAAGTCTGTTAAGGAAAGAGGGTGGAATCCATGTGGCAGAATGACCTTTGTATTTTTTTCTCCTTAATAAATCTTATCAGGTATTGGTAAGAGTACTTAGGATTGGTAAACTGACTTATGTAGATAGAGAGATATGGCTTGTATAAATGACAATTCCAAATTTATTCGATTAAGCTTCTAGAGTTACTGAAAAGAGTTTATTAAATTAAAGGACCAGTTAGATAGTGGGGTGTAATTAATGAACTAAAGAGCATGCAGACTTTTCTTCATTGCTCAGTGACTCACAGAAGGAATGCTTTTCTGTCTTTTGGCCTCCCAGCCCCACCCCCCACCTTCTCAGCCACCTCCTCCTGATTCCAAGGTTGATACCTCACCAGAGAGCATAGGCCGCTCTGCATTCTTCCACATCTGGAAGTCCTTCTAGAGTTCTGGACTTCCCAAGGCTTGGGAGTGGGAATCCTGATGTTTATTTTTTTACCTCCTTTCCACTCAGGTATTCTGGGGATATTTGACTTTCTTTCTCCCTTCCTTTGCTACTGAGACCTCAGAGATCTTGAGTAGTTATAGCATTGTCTCATCCAGGGCAGGGTGTGCCAACTTCCCTAGTTGTTAAATGAGTTTCGGTTAATGCTTTTAAATCACTGGGAGGAAAGAATAGGCAAAACTATAAAAAACATTCTTGGAGCTCTGAGGAGAATGAGGAGTAGGGGCTATGGAAGGTAAGGTTAGGCCGGAGCATATTTAGACAGGAGAGAGTTAGAGGAAAGGGGAACCCTTCTTTGCCACCCAGGCTCTCCCAGGGCTCAGAGTGACACCCCCCTCCTCCTGCCCTAATCCCCCCATTAAGGCTGCTCTGAGTTTGTTATGACAGCGGCTGAAGGCAGCTGAATTGCTGTTTGCTATGTCTGCTAATTGGACTGAAGGGTTGGAATCTGGACACTGAAAGAGACCATTGTTGCTGTTTACCTTCCACAACTGCCTCCCTGGGGACCTTCTGGGTGAAGGGGAACAGCATGCCCTTGGGGTTACTGCACCCATTCCCTGTCTCTGTGCAAGGGACCAGGGTGGGGGGAAGTGTATCTCATTGCCTTGGGGTGGTGTGAGCTCTCACAGCAGGGAAGGGACAGGCCCAACACCTGAGTTGTTCTCCAGGTCAGGCTTGGGGCCACTGAGAACTCCTAGGCAAAGGGAGGTTACACCGGCTTGTCCTTCTCCTCCCTATTCATTCCCTTCTTCAGGGGCCCTAGCCTTGCCCTCTTCCTCCAGGTGATCAGGCTTAACCCCTGAAAATTTTCACATTTGCTTTCTTCCAGACCAGTGATTCTCAACTTGGTTATGCACTATAATCACCTAGGAAGCTTTTTTAAAAGTTACTGGTATTTGGGCCCAGCACATCCCAGAGTGCCTGAGAATAAGGCCTAGGCATCAATATCATTTAAAAGCTCCCTTGGTATTTCTAAATGTGCAGTTAGGGTTAAGAACCACTGATATAGTCTTATCACTCTGCCTGGGAAATACACGCTCACACACATATACACACATGTACATATGCAAGCAGGCACACACATGCTCTTTCCTATCTTTTCTACCTTTCTACCCACCCCCTCAAGCTCCTAATAGCTATAATACTATCAGGCAGATTGTATATCTTCTTCATCTTTATTACTGAATTCCTTGTAGGAGCCTTAGAATTTAGGATGGAATTTAGAGGTCTGCAATCCATCAACTGCTTCAACCTGAACTATACCCTAAGGAACTATGACCCCATCTCCCTGTGGATTTCTGAGTAGGATCCAGATGAGGACTGAGCTAATCCGGGACACTTACATCATTAGGGATGAAGGAGTGTGAAGTTCAGAGTTTCATTGACTCTTGATCGCTTCCTTCCCCAAAGTAGTACTGGCTATTTGGAGATCTTCAGAGAGGAGAGACAGATGTATTTCTCATCTCTCCCTCTCCTTACTGTTTCCAAATGTTTCTGCTTCTTCTCTTCCCTTTAGTTTTCACCTGGGGTGAATGGGTGTTCCCCCACTCTCCCGCTCTCCTTCCACCGCAAGAGCACCAGAACCGTATCCAGCACCACGGACAGCTCCCAGGCGATGAGTGAGGTGGCTGTGCTGACCCCCTTTGCAGGGGTTAGGAGGGGAATCCTGTCTGCACGGTTATATATCAAAGACTAGAATTTTAATCTTTGGGAGTTGTTTGCAAGCAGTTGTTAAGTCTCAGGGAGAGGAAGAGGNCGCTTCCTTCCCCAAAGTAGTACTGGCTATTTGGAGATCTTCAGAGAGGAGAGACAGATGTATTTCTCATCTCTCCCTCTCCTTACTGTTTCCAAATGTTTCTGCTTCTTCTCTTCCCTTTAGTTTTCACCTGGGGTGAATGGGTGTTCCCCCACTCTCCCGCTCTCCTTCCACCGCAAGAGCACCAGAACCGTATCCAGCACCACGGACAGCTCCCAGGCGATGAATGAGGTGGCTGTGCTGACCCCCTTTGCAGGGGTTAGGAGGGGAATCCTGTCTGCACGGTTATATATCAAAGACTAGAATTTTAATCTTTGGGAGTTGTTTGCAAGCAGTTGTTAAGTCTCAGGGAGAGGAAGAGGCTGATGGCAGTTGTCATTCCATCTCCAGGAAACTGGGTTTGTTCACTTTGGAGAGTCTGCATGAGAGGGCTCCAGCAGCAAGAAGTTTGAGGGTTAAATTTCTGAAAGAATTGAAGCTAAGGTCATATAAGATTCAGGCTCCCCTGGTGGCTCAGAGGTAAAGAACCCACCTGCCAATGCAGGAGACACTGGAGGCTCTGGTTGGATCCCTCGGTCAGGAAGATCCTCGGGAGGAGGAAATGGCAACCCACCCCAGTATTCTTGCCTGGGAAATCCCCTGGACAGAGGAGCCTGGTGGGCTATAGTCCATGGGGTTGCAAAAGAGTCAGATACAACTGAGCAATGAAACAATAACAATATTTAAGAAAGAGTGTGTGGATCAGGTAGAGGCTTAGATGGCATCAACTCTATATCCCTCGTTTTACAGATTCCCAAGAGAATGGAAGAGATAATGACCAAGGTCACTCAGCTGGTTAGTGGAAAGGCCAAAATCCTGCTTTTGGATTTGGCTTTGGAAAGGCCAGGCTCCTGGTTTCCACCCTGTCCCTGTTTATTGTATCTGATACCTCTTTAAGGACTCTCCCTGCTTGAGATGGGTAGAGCAGGCCTACTGCAAGTAGGTAGAGTTCACTGATTGTCCCCATACAAAAAAGGACAGGATGCATGTCTGGGCATATGAGGTGTCCACACAAGCCAGGAAGAGCTGGAATGGACTGTTCTCTGTGTCTGAGAAGGCTTGGAAGGGAGGCCTCAGGGAGAAGCCCAGGGGAAGGCATACCTAGCAGTAGCTGATAAACCCATGGGAGGAAAGGCAAGGAGGCAACCATCTGCCAGGGCAAAGAGGGCAGTGGATGGCCACACGGAGTCTCCAGAGGCCAGCAAGAGCCACACAGACTGGAACGCGGCCTGGGAAAGGCCCTTCTGTGTGCCCAGTCCTGCCCCCCCAACATCGAAAGCCTAGAAACAAAGGGGCCATTCTCTCTAGGATTTGATGCCGCCATCTCCGGCTGGCAGTGCCAGGTGGTGGGGGCATCAGGGGGTGTCAATCCATTATCCCCCCCGAACTCTCTAGGTCCTCTGGGGCTGGATGTTGGGAAGGTGGGTGTTCCATGCTATGTTGCCGTGGCAACCACCCCAACCCCCACCTTCCAAAGCACAAAGAGAGACAGCTTGCACCGCCCCCCCCACTCCCAGGAAGAACCTGGGTCTGGTTGGGAATCTTCCCTTGGGAATCCTCCTTTCTGATGCACAAGCCATGGTGTGCATAAGCATCACCCTCTTTTCAGCTGAAGGTTCAGCCATCAGTGGACCATATAGGCAGGGAGGCTGATATATCCAGAATCTCTGGGCAAAGTTGTGTAAGAGAGTCCCTTGTACTTGACCCTCTCTCCCTCCAAGCTCTCCGGTCCCTCACCTATAGCCAAGGCCATCCTAGGCCTTCTCAGCTGAAGCGACAGGGCCTTGACCTCTTCTCTTTCCCAGAAGTGAAAGACACCTCACTATTCCCAGCAAGCCCCCAAGCTGTGGGAACGGAGAAGAGGGGGTCACTCCTGCCACCTTCCATCTGCACCCTCCGCCATTACTCATTAGGCATTCTGCCCCTCCTTCCGCTCGTTAAGCCTGATTTGCATATATTTGCATAATACGACTCATTTGCATTCCAGGATGCTCTTGGTAGGAGCCAGGAGAAAAGGGGAGGGGGGCCGGAGAAGAGAGAAAAGGGGAGAGATTTTGTTTTCATCAAAGTGTGTGTGTTGGGAAGGGGGAGGTGGCAGGAAGAAGACCGGAATAAAAACTCACACCACTTTCTTTCTTCCTTTCTGCTCTCCCACCCTGAGCTGGACTCAGATGCCAAAAAGAGATGCCAAGGGGCCGGCTTCTCTGTCCCTTTTTTGTCTTGCTTCCTCCGGCCTTGGCTCCCCAGCCTGGCCCCCCACCTTGTTGGGCTCAGGCTTCAGAAAGAAAGGGGCAGGGGTAGGAAGCAAGGCTGTGGGAACGGAAAAGGGAGGCCCCCATCTTAGGTAGCCGGAACCTAGAAAATGGCCGCCTCCGACGGGTGTGGGCGGAGAGCCAGCCCTGGCTGGAGGGCAAGCAGGGAGGAGAGACCACAGGAAGGACTTCCTGGCTGACCAGGAACACGGTGCGTCTTCCTCCTAGTGGAATCGGGAAAAGAGGATGGGGAGAGAAGGAAGGAAGGAGAGATGAGGGATGGCAGCCCAGAGGAGATGTGAGCCTCACACAGGAGCACGGGTGGTAGAGAGGTCTCTGTGCTGAGTTAATGCGTGTCAGTGGACTTGGAGGACTACGAATAGTTAAAAAAACAAAACAAAACTGGAGGACTCAGAACTAGGAGTATCAGCAGGAGGGGGAAGGGGCAAAGATGTGGGCAGGCAGGATAACCTGTCAGTCTGAGGGGTCTGTGCAGGGCTGCTATGTACTTGAGATGGAGTTCCCAGTCTTCTGTCCTCTGCCCATCAGTCTGCCTTCCACCTCCATGACTGGTCATACCTGTACCTCCTCCAGCCTCTCACATAGACTCTTCAGCCAGACCCCATGGCCCTTGTTTAAGCCTGGTGACCTCTGGGGAACATTTCACACTGATGTCTTCTCCTTTTGCCTTTGGTTCTTCTCTTGGATCCCTGATATGTGTTCTGGGTTCTAGTCATTCAGTCCTTTGGGTAGATCAAGTCTCCAGCCAGAAGTGTTTCCCAAGGTTTTGCTCAGTTTATTTTTCCTTTCCACTCACATGCTTTTACTTTTTATCATTTCAACCACCATTTGGAATTATTAACACTCATTGCTTTAAATTCAAGATTTGTACCCTAACTACCACCTGTAGTCCTGCCACTAGGCTTCTAGATCAGATTGGAGTGGTGCATCTGATTGGCTAATCCTGGATCAGATGACCAGGCCCTGGTTGCAAGGAAACCTGGGAAAGTTCTTCAGTCGCTCAATCATGTCTGACTCTTTGTGACCCCATGGACTGCAGCACACCAGGCTTCCCTATCTTTCACTAACTCCCAGAGTTTGCTCACACTCATGTCCATTGAGTCGATGAGGCCATCCACCCATCTCATCCTTTGTTTCTGCAGTGGGATATGAGTACAACCTCCCTCCAAAAATCCTGAGATGGCCATTCTTCAGACATAGGGAGGGTGTTCAGATGTTAATTCACTCAGTATTGTGCTTCAAGACTTGCCCCACATTCCTGCTTCCCTACCTCTATCAAGGAGCATCGTTACAGTTCTAGGTCGTCAGGTACAAATCCTGAGCATTATCCTGGGATTTGCCCTCTCCCTTCCCCTTCACCCAGATCATTCACATCGGAGCCCATCCTTTCATCCTTTGTAGTGCTTCTCATATCCATGCTTTCTTTTCCCTTACTTGTCAGCTCATTCATTCAACAGGCATTTGTTGGGTGCCTACCATGTGCCAAGTGCTATGTTGAAGAGGAAGGTGGAATACAAAGCTGATTTGAGGGCCTAGACACCTAGTGGGGAGGCAGACACAAGTGATTGCAAGATAGTATGAAGGCTGCGGTCCGGAACACCTTTGCATGGAGATAGCATAGGGGCTGAAGCCCTGGGATACCTTAGGGGAGTTGAGGAGGCTTCCTGGAGGGCGCCAAAAGATAAGTAATCAAATTAAAGGGATAAATGTGATCAAAGGTAAGCAGGGGGCTAACAGTCTAAGGAGTTGGAGTAAGTGCCTAGTAGGGAGTGGATAGCATATGTAAAGGCAAGGAGGTATGGAAGAGCGGATCATATCAGGTAACCATAGTGTTCACCAGAGGGAGTCTGGACTGGGAGGAGATGGGAAATGGAGTCAGAAATCCAGTTATTAGGAGACTTATGGGTTTCACCAGGGCAACTGGATTTGATAGGGGTACTGGGAAGTTAGCTGACAGCCTCAGAGATGCTGGGTGTAGAGTATGGCTCAGGGGCGGCACATAACCACCCGCAGCATGCAGGGGGATACCCGAATCTAGCCGCCCACTGAGCCCGGCACTAACCAGATATTTAACTGCCTCTTGGCTGGTACTGAACAGAGGATGATGAAAGGTCAGCGTCACCTGAAAGGTCTCTGCCTCTCCCCCATCTAGAGTCACCCTCGCTCCTCTCAGCCACACACACCTGCAGGCTCAGGAAGCTCCCTGGCAGGAGATGCGGAGAAGCCCAGGTTGGTCCCCAGCACCGAGAGTGCCCTGAGGTCAGGGCAGGGGATGGGCCTCTGGGGACTGGAGTGTAGAACAGAGGTTCGGTCTTGGAAAATTCCTGGAGGAGAGAGTGGTGGAGAGTGCAAGGAAGGATCTGGGGTGGGCCAAGGCTCTGAGGAGATTCTTTCCAGAGAAGGGGTGAGAGGCTGGAGAGACACTGAGGAAAGGATGAGGCCGCTGCGGGCCACTAGGGTGGAATGGGCATGGTGAGGGGTGCTGCCCACCGCCCCTCCCCCAGGCCCAGCCTCTGCACAAAGCCCTCTCTGTGAGTGGCTGTGGAAGTGGCCCTGTCAGGGGAGGGGGCTTAGCTCTCAGTGCCCATTGGGGGTGGGCTGGAATGGGGTTGGAGGAGCGGGAGGATAAGGGGTGGCTTCAAGCTTTAATCAAGTCCTAGAAGAAATAGAAGCCAAGACTTGGCCAGGGGCGCCATTCCCAGGACAGGCTCCTCTCCACACCAAGGTCCTGCCCCACTCCCTTTCCATGTCTTTCCAGGTGTGACTGCAAGGCCTGTCCAGCCTGCCTTCCCCAACTGTACATGCCCTCCCACAGTGCCTCTGAGGCTGGCCCCACACAGACCCTCTTTCTTCTCGGCAGAGTCCCCTCCAGCTCTGTATGGAGCTGCCCCTCTAGAGACGGCTGTGTTGGGAGGGTGGAAATTCAAGTCTGACCAGAGCTCAAAAGGAGTCTAAGGTCCCTTCAGTCTCCAAACCCAGGGGGTTTTCTCTCCTTGCCTGGCCTCAGCGTCACATAGACTAGTCAGCAGTGCGGGTCAGACCTCCCCTACCTCCAACCCCCATTGTGTACGCTTTCCTAGCTGATAAAGTTTGGACTGGGGGCACTGGAAGTGGTAGAATGATAGAAGACACGCCTCAGTTTATAGGTCACTTACAGATTTGGTGGAGGGGCTCCATCTGCAGGAAGAACAGCAAAAGAAGGAGGTTTTGGATTTTGACTCTGGAGACAGGCTGGTCAAGAGACAAATCCTGTCTTCCCTCCCTTACTAGCTGTGTGCGTGCATGCTCAGCCACTCAGTGGTGTCTGACTCTGCAATCCCATGGACTGTAGCCTGCCAGGTTCCTCTGTCTGTGGAATTCTCCAGGCAAGAATACTGAAGGAGGTTGCCATTCCCTTCTCCAGGAAACTTCCTGATCCAGGGATTGAACTTGCCTCTCCTGTATCGGCAGGCAGAATCTTTACCACTGAGCCACCCGGAAGCCGTACTAGCTGCGTGGCCCTAGGCAAGTAACCTAACATCGTGGATCCGAGCTTCCTTCCACAGTCATCCTGAGGATCAAATGGATCAGTGTGGGTGAAAGTGTTTTACAAGACTGTGTGCAGAGGCCCAGTGCCTCTTCTAAATGACACAGAGGAACTGAGGGACGCAGAGTTAAAGGGGCCACTATAAGCAGCTGGGGACAATCAAGAAAGGCCTGCAAAGTTTGGAAGTGAGGGAGTGGATTGCTGGGGAGATGAGCAGAGGGACTCTGGCCTGTCTGGGAGGCATGGCCAGGCTCTGTGGACTGGCTGGTTCTCCCTGTTCTCGGGCGGGCCAGCATCTTGCTGAGACTGGCTTGGGAGGCATTTGTTTTTAACTAAGTGGCAAGATGGACTCCATGGCCACAGCTTCTTTCATCCTCCTCAGGAAGAATTTCCCGCTGGCCCTGTGTAGACACTGTCCAGCACTTCTGGGAAGAGAGGCAGGGCAGAGTGAAGCCCAATTTCCCCACGTTGCCCCAACCTGCTCTGCTCCCTCACCTCAGAGTTCACCAGAGGGAACATTAGCCAGACACTGTGACCCGCCCCCCGACACACACACTGAATGTGTACAAAATGGTACCTCCCAGCCCTACCACTTTGGACCCTCCCAAGTCCCTGATTTTACAGTTCCTTATCAGTGTCAGGAATGCGCTAAATTCAAACCAGTTTAGATCTCTTGGCCTGTGAGCCAGGGAGACTTTGAACAGGAGGGCCTTTTGTCTCTGAGCAGTCATCCCTTGTACACAAGCGAGAGTCAGGAGAGGGAATGATTTTGGCATCATCCCCCACAGATAGCATTGGAGTCTTTCGGCCTGGAGGGAAGGGCCAGGCTGAGGCTGGCATATGGAGGGAGAGCCCTGGGCACAGGGGGCATGGGCGTCACCCAGCTGGGGCTACCTTCTCCCGGGTTTGTCCATCCGGCACCAGCTGGCTTCCCGGCACTGCCCCCGCAACCAACCAGACTCCTTCTTCTGCTGTTACCATGGCAATTGGCTGCCATCTTGTACTCTGGGCACGATCTCATATCCGGATTTTCCCATGGGGTTCCTGGAGGATGGGAGATAGTTCTCAGGGGATTTATCCTTCCTCCTGATATCCACTCAATAAAAATTCATATTAATGTATGATTTTTTTAATTTAAAAAAAAACAACAATGGAGGCTTACTGTATGTCAGGCTCTGCTAAATACTTCCTATGTGTTATTTAATATGTGAGGTTAATGAGGTAGAATTTAAGAGAGTACCACTCAGGTTTCTGTTTCTGTGACAGACTTCTCCTCTCTCCAACCAGGAAATTCCATGATCTTGCTTATTCCTGTCTTGGAAAGTCCTTTCCAATGTCTAACCAAGATCTGTACAGCTGGAGTACCAGTTCTTTGGCCTATGGCTTGACATGGCTGATTTGAGAGGTAAGCAAGGAAGCACCCCCCAGTTTCAGCCACACTATTGAGCTTCCCGGGCTCCGGCTGTTGGGATAGGAGACCTGACGCTTGGATAGATTGGGGAGAGGCTCAGGTGCCCCTTAAAGACTTGGAGGCCTCAAGTCTAAAACTTCTGTTTAGAGAAGTAGAGTCAGTGTCACAAAATGCTTTGTAATTTCCCTTCCTGTCCCCCTCCCGACCCGAGAAAGAGGCAGGAGCAGGAGGCCTTTGGAAAGCAATAGTCCCCCAGACTCCTCCATCCAGTCATAGGGGAGGTTCCATCCAACAGGGTCCCCAAGAGATCCTGGAATGGTGAGACTTCTCTCCCTCTGGAGCTCAAGCAGAGGCCGAGAACGGTCACCTTGAGTTAGAGGGGCACCTCTAAGGGGCATCGAACAGGGCCCAGCTTTGCAGGGGAATCGTGAAAGAGGAGCAGGTGGAGAGAGAAAGGAGGCCTCTCTCAACTGAAGAAGGGGGGGCTGATGGGGAGGGCCTAGGGATAATTTATGATATCATCGTTCCCCGCCCCACTTTCCCAGCCCCCATCCTCTTCCCAGCCCCCTACTGTACAGTTGCTAGGAGATTCTCCCTCTGTCTGGAGCTGGGAGGGTATAACAGGCGGAGACTGTTCCGTCTGGACCCCTTCCCCCCACCCACGGGAGGGCCCCACACTGAGCTTCATCTACCACCCCTTCCCAGGCCACAACAGACACCAGTCTGCTCTGTTGTTCCCCCAAATCCAGCCAGCCTGATTTGTCACCTCACGGTGGCAGGCTGAGGATCTGGAGCAAGGAAGAGCAAAGGAGCTGAGAAGGGCCTTAGTGGGGACACTGAGGAGCAGCTGGCTTCCCTCAGGGCCCCTGGGAGCCCCCCCAGGCTGGGCAGAGGACCAAGAGGGGTCAGGGACACAGGCCTCAAGGAGCCCAGGTTTGAGGGAGACTGAGTCTTTACCTTCAGGGAGCTTCCAATATGATGGGCGAGGCAGCCCTCCCATCCCCACCCCTCTGACACCTCAAGGTTGGGGGCCTGGGCGGGCAGGCCAGGGGGCAGGGCAGAGGAAGGGGCAGGTGGGGTATGGAGGCAAGAATTGCAAGTCGAGGTGGGAGGAAGGGGACACTGATCTGAGCAGAGCTGGGCAATGCAGAGGTGTGGCCCAGACACCCTCCTCTTTCCGAAAGTCTCTTCTCAGACTTTAAAGCTTTTGGTAAAGTCNGGGCAGGGCAGAGGAAGGGGCAGGTGGGGTATGGAGGCAAGAATTGCAAGTCGAGGTGGGAGGAAGGGGACACTGATCTGAGCAGAGCTGGGCAATGCAGAGGTGTGGCCCAGACACCCTCCTCTTTCCGAAAGTCTCTTCTCAGACTTTAAAGCTCTTGGTAAAGTCACGCGAGGTGAATTTTGGGGGGCTCCCAATTCCAAGTGGGGCAGAAAAGGAATGCTGTGCCCACAACTGTGCTTCTGATGCCTGATTTCTCTGTTCAGTCGCTTAGTTGTGTCTGATACTTTGTGACCTCATGGACCAGGCTTCCCTGGCCTTCACCAGCTACTGGAGCTTGCTCAAACTCATCTCCATCGAGTCAGTAATGCTAGCCAACCATCTCATCCTGTCATCCCTTTCTCCTCCTGCCCTCAATCCTTTCCAGCACCAGATTTCTGTGTAACCCTTCTTGATTTTATTCTTTCCTAGGTAGAGCTTCCCACCACTCAGGAAGGAAGGAACTGGCCTTGATTTTGGCAACCTCTTGCTTGTGTAAGCCCTTTCTTAGCCATTGTCTCAGTTGATCACCCAATGGTCCTGAAAAATTGGTGATACGGTTCCCACTTTACAAAGGCATAATCAGAGTCCCAGGTTAGAGGACTAGGAAGCTGGGTTGGGCATCAAATGGGGCTTGGGGGATTCCAGAGCATATGCTGTCTCCGTCTGCTGTGCCAACTTTCTGCAGAACATGTGCCAAACACAAGCAGAGGGACAGAAAGGAGGAGAGGACCGAATAGGCAGGAGGACGTCCCTGCATGTTCTCAGTGGAGGAAGGCCACTCCTTCTCAGGTGCAGGAGTGAAGTCTGAGGAATGCTAAAACAGTCCTTGCAGGTTGAAGATGTGGCTGGGGAAGAAGCCACAGGAGCTGTAGAAGTCAACAAAATCTTTTCAGGTTAGTCCCTGACCAAGGAAATATGCTTCCCATCTTCCTGAAGCAAGTCCCCTGGGCTGCTACCTAGCCCCTCCCCTGCTGGGGGTCAGAGTTCCTGCCCCGCGCATTCCCCTCCCACTCCCCCACCATGGCCCTGGATAGAGCCCCAGAAGAGATGCCTAGATTCAGCCACTGTAATGGGGCCCCCTTTGTCATGGAGCCCTCCTTGGCCTTTCACCTTTCCTGGCCACTGGACAGTTGCCCTCTGTCTCCTGTTAAGGTTTCCATCCCAAAAGAACCTTTTTCAATCTTGGCTTTTTTTTTTTTCTTTTCAGACCAAAAAGAAGAACCTGTTTCATCCAGTTGGCTTGGGTGCCCTGTGAGAAGCCTTCCTGATTGATTGAAAGATGAGGCTAAATTCTAGCAAGTTGAGTGGCTCCTTCAAGAAGCCTGTGTGCAGGATAGAAGTGGAGAGGCCATAGCCTCCAGCCTGGGCAGCGCACGGGCACCTGGAGCCACCTCAACTTTGCCTCCCCTTTGCTCTTGTGTCTACAGGCTGCCCAGCCCAGCCCAGCCTGGTTTCTCCTGTGTCTTCTGAGCTGAGATTTCTCTGAGATGGGAGTCCCATCTCATGTCTAATAAAGACTCTTGTATACTGAACATTATTGGTGGTAGTGGGTGTGCCTGGGCAGGGGAGGGGCTGGATGAGAGGAGAGTAGTACCAGGCTCCCTCTGAGACACGAGTCCCCTGCCTCTGGGATCTAAGGCCTGATGGTCTGAAGTGGAGCTGATGTAATCATAATAGAAATAAAGCACACAAAAATAAATGTAATGCTCTTGAATCATCTCAAAACCANCATTCATTTTCTTGACCTTGTTTTGCTTTCAGAAAGTACAGATGTTGGTGGCAAATGATTCTGCTTGGTTAGTTCTGCTTGGTTAATATGCCAGAACTTGAATTGTGCATTATCTATTATCATTATCTAGCGAGAGGCCTACAATTTTAGCAATTGTAGTCTTAGATTATTTTTTTAAGTAGTCAAGCTTATTTCTTAAATAACATCCGACTCTGTTGTCCTCATTGATGACAGCACGTTGACTTTGATTCAAAGATCAGAGCTTAAAGGAAAGGTGAAAAAACAGAGGATAATAGAAACAAACTGGGCTTCCCAGGTGGCATGGTGTAAAGACTCTGCCTGCCAATGCAGGAGAAGCAAGAAATTAAGGTTCAGTCTTTGGGTTGGGAAAATCTCCTGGAGGAGGCCATGGCAACCTATTCTAGTATTCTTGCTTGGAATATTTCAGGGACAGAGGAGCCTGGCAGGCTACCATCCATGGAATAGCAAAGAATGGGACACAACTGAGCAATTGAGCACAAACATGATAATATAACCAAATTACTTTTAAAGCTGAGAATCGGATTAGTGATAAATCTGATATTCTTCTGTATTTATATCTTCACTCTTATTAAAAACTCATAATTTTACAGAAAATAATGGAGATTACATATTTTAAATCAACATGACTTTGACTTGTCACCATAGGTCATATTACTTAATAGAGTTTTTTTTTTTAAGGTGAGTTTAGCCAGATATATATAT
>SJYV01044796.1:0-18161 GCA_006410875.1 Neotragus pygmaeus | reverse complement strand
GTTTGGGGGGTCCAGGGCTCCACGTGCTGGGTCCCCCAGTGACTGCCTGGGGCACCGGCTGACCCTGTCACTCGTGACGATTTAGCTGCTTTACCGTCATGCTGAGTTAATGACAGTGGAGAGTTGGGGTCTCTGAAAAGGCTCAAAACACGATCATTTAAAAACAAGACCAGGGCCGTCCCTGGCCTTCCAGTGGTGTGGTTTGCCTTGAGTGCAAGAAGGTACCAGTTCCGAACCTAGTCAGAGAGCTCATATCTCACATGCCTTGTGGCCAAACTACCACAACACATAAAAGGGAAGCAATATTGTAACAATTTAAGAATAAAGATTTAAAAACAATTTAAAAATAACAAGACCTGAGATGAATTTCAGGTGCTCGCATGTGGTTTCTGCTCCCATCCCTCCCCCCTTTTTTTTTTTTTTTGCACAACAGCTGCCGTCCATCTGATTCCAGGCTCCCTTGAAGTTCAAAGCATATTCCCTTCCGCTGCGTAAAAAGCATGACATTTTTGGCTGCTAGCTTTTCCCCGCCAAACCATAGATGTTATTTGGCAGATAAGCCTTTGATGAGGATCTGTTAGAACATACTTTTCTGCTGAGGGTTTCCAACCTTCGGAACGACAAAACCACTTGTGTAAAAATGTTGGTTGAATTATGAGGGTAACTCAAAAGCAAGTCACACCCTCCTGACGTCTGAGGGCCTTTGGGCGAGCTCGGTGCTCCCCACCCCTGCAGACTCACTGGGCGGCTTGGACCACGAGAACCCAGGGTCCCCGCCAGCTGAGTATACACTTTTGAACATCTGACAGCCCATGAACTTCAAAGGAAGGGCAGCCAACACGTTCAGTCATGACAATCATCATTGTTAATATTTGGGATATTGCAGAGACTGAAGAATGAATGTTTATAGGGACTGTGTTTATTGCCACTAAGATCATCATTGCTTTATAATCTAAAACTAAACATGTGCTTAGCCTGAAATGAAAACCAAACCACCTATTGCCAGGAAAATGTCTGGGTTATTTATTATATAACAGAAAATTTGCATCATAAGAGCCTTGGGGGGATAGTCAGAGTTTTAAGTCTTTAGCAACCCGAGCCCTGTTTGGCTAAGGCTCTTGTTGTATGTGACCTCTTTATTGGGATGTTTTGGGTTATAGTCTGAGTAATGAGCATTTAAAGAAAAAAAGAAAGCTTTCTTGTGATTTTAAAGTGTTGTAAGATGCTTCTGGCAGGACTCTTGCTAACAATTTCCTTTTTTTATGATGTACCAGATATTGACGAGTGTGAGAGTGGTATTCATAACTGCCTCCCCGATTTTATCTGTCAGAATACTCTGGGATCCTTCCGCTGCAGACCCAAGCTACAGTGCAAGAGTGGCTTTATACAAGATGCTCTAGGCCACTGTATTGGTAAGACACTGCTGCCAGGGCTCACGGGGTCTGCCAGGCAGGGGAACCGTCCAGTCGCGGGCCCTGTCTCTAAAAGGCGGGACACTGCACAGGATAGACAGAACAGGGGTCGACAAGCTTTTTCTATAAAAGGCCTGACAATAAATTGTGCGTTGCAGGCCGTGTGGTCTCTTTCGCAACTCCTCTGCGCTGCAGGTTCTAGCTGGAAAGCAGCCACGGTTATGTAAACAAGTGGGCAGGGCTGTGTCCCAATAAAGCTTTATTTACAAACACAGGCAACAGGCTGTGTTGGGCCCCAGGACTCTAGTTTAGCAATTTCCGATTCGGACAAAAGAGCTTGAGTTTTGAAATCAGAAACGCTGGTGTTGAACTGAGTGTGTGCGTGCGTGCATGGTAAATCACTTCTGTTGTGTCTGACTCTTTGTGACCTCATGGACCCCACCAGGCTCCTCTGTCTGTGGAATTCTCCAGGCGAGAATACTGGAGTGGGTCGCCATTTCCTTCTCTAGGGGATCTTCCCGACGTAGGGATTGAACTCGCGTCTCTTACGTCTCCTGGATTGGCAGGCGGGTTCCTTACCAGTAGCGCTACCTGGGAGCCCCAGGGCAGCCCTCAGTAGTTTTAAACACCACTGCCCTGGGACCAGCCCAGGAGACAGGAGGTGGGCCTGCTTTCTCCTGCAGTCGCCACCTGGCTGGATCACTGTATGCTCTTGGCATCTGAGTCCAGGTCTGCCAACTGTCCTTGCCTTCTGCCCCAGCAGAAGATTCTGGGCTCTCCCCTGAGGTCAGACAGCCGTCCCCCTGGATGTGAGCTGCAGGTGCCACCAGCCAGAGCCCACGCTGCTGGGGCGGCCCTGTCAGCCCCCTGGAAAGGCTGGCAGCGCCACGACAGGGGCGGGGCTTTCTATCTTGTGTCTGTCTCATGCTCTCGAAGATAAATCTGCATCAGTCTTTGATTTGGCGTGGTGGTTTGGACTGAAAGCCTGCCCCCTTTTATTGCCATCCCAGGATATTTACAGACAAAGAGCAGCAGCCCCTTAGGATGGGGGTGATTTTATCTGCAGCCAACCCCAGTCTTTGTTCCTGAGACAAATTTGCCCCCTTTTCACGGGAGGCGTCTGCGTGGTGGGGGCCTCAGCTTGGCTGCACTGGCCCCTCGCCAGCCCCCAGCCCACAGAGCTGTCGTCACTCAAAGAAGGGGGCCGGGGAGCAGGAGGCTGACCACTCTCCCCGGGCCAAGACGGGGAGGGGCCTGCCCAGACCCAGGGGCTCTCAGGGGGCTCCGTGGAGGAGGGCATCTGTCGGGGCTGGAAACCCTGACTCATGGCAAAATCAGCCTGAGCTCCACATAGAAGGAGCATTTGCAAGTCTCGACTTAGCCCTGGTTTCCCACTCCCCACCCGCGCCCTGGTTTGGGGGTGCAACTCTGTGCCAGGGAAGGGGCCAGAGTGGGAGCTGGGGACCCAGGACTGGCCGCAGCCCAGCAACCCCCACCCCATGAACTTGGGTCTTCAGAGGTCCTAGAGGGGTCTCTGTTTTCGTGTGCCCATGATCCTTGCAACCAAGTTCAGGAGCTTTTCTTTTTAAAAATTCCTATTTATTTAAAAAGTTTTGTCCTTCTTTATTTGTAAAAAAGTGAGCAAAACCCAAATGTAGAAAGGGACGGCTTCTCCCCTGCTCGGCAATGCCTGTGAGTCCTAGACTTTTGTTTTTATTTAAAGTGGGGCCAGACAGTTCTGCCACTTGCTTTTTTTTTTTTTTTTGACCTACTGATGTGTTTTGATATCATTTCATGTCAGTACCTTTATGTCATTTTTTTATCGTTCCAAACAAACCTTCACAAGGAGAAGCTGAATCAAGGAAAAAGGAGGGTGTCAGGATGATTCGGGGCCAGGCAGCCCCCCTCTGCTGCCTGCGCTCCTGGGCTCCCTGCTCACACACTGCCAGGATGCCACCCTCCCTCCCGCAGGACACGGTGACCTGTGCTGGGAAACTCTGACCTCGAGTGTAGCCAGAGCCATCTTCCTGGGCCTTCTGGAGCCAGCCCTGGGCCCCGGGAGCCTGTCAGTTCCCCTCTGTCTACAGGCTGGGCGGCCCCGTAGCTGCAGGGCCCCATGCGGGGGACCAGCGCAGAGGATGGGAGCGGGCCTTCGCGGGCAGAGACTCCATCCCGGTCACAAAGCGTAGAGTGTTCTAGGCCCTTGAGGTCTGGTCATCGAGGGCCTGGCCACTATCACGTCTTCTCAGGCTCTCGCTCTTCTGTTTCCCTCCGCCGGCCCACCTTCCTTTCTGCTTTGGTGAGGACGAGAGAAGGGGCCGGCACTGGGCTGCCCGCACGGCTGATCCACTCCAGGAGTGCTGGGTTCTGTGGTCCTGGGGTTAAACGGCGAGAGCGGGGCCCCTTGAACAGCTGGGATCATCCAGGCTTTTCCCACGTGAGGCCCTAAGAGGCTTGTACGAGGCCTTCCCAACCTCCTCAGACCTTGTGTGTTATGAGCTGTTTGTTCCCTCTCCCAGCCACGCATTCACTGGCTCCCTCCCCGATGGCCTGGTCCCGACCTTGTGGCGCTCACAGGCTGGAGGGCTCACCCCTCTGTGGAGCTTGTGTTTTCTCGAGGGGCTCTGGTGTTCCGTGGCACAGGGTTTGGGAGCTGTAGACCTGACTGGGGGCAGGTAGCGGTGACGGTTCTGAATGCTGCGTTAGTTCTTGATGCACGGCCGAGCTTTTTTGTGTGAAGGGCTGAAGCATAAATACAACCTCACTGATCTAAGGTCTCTGTCGCAGCCACGTGGAAGCAGCTGTAGACGATGCGTGAAAGCACGGGCCTGGCTGTGCTCCAGGAGAACCGAATTCACAAAGGCAGGGAGTGGGCTGTGTGTGGCTGGCCCACGCCAGATTTCAGGGAAAGCCGGAGACTCTGGCTCTGCATGGAGTGGGCCTCGGCTCTGGCCTGAGTTTGGGGACTTTCCTGTTTATAAAATGCAGGTTTTGACGCCTGCAAGCCTGTCTTGTGGGTTCGATGTGCTGGTCGAGGGCAGGACTGGAGACGAAAGCTTTTGTAAAGTACTGTGCCGGTGAGGCCGTCCCGACAAAGGCTGCTGCTGACAGGGCGAGGAGGGGGTCGGGCTGGCTCTTGTCTGGGGAGGAGGGGGCTGGGCTGCGAGGGGGGAAGCACAGCTGCTCCTCTACCGTCAACCCCTCCTCGTAGCCCCCAGATGTTTACAGGTGGTCTGGAAAACCTTTAGGTCCTTTCAGAAGCTACTTCTGGTAGCAGTTTCACTCTGCAGTTTTGCACCAGGGCTGAGCGTGAGCAGTCATGTAAACCCAGTGCTGGTTGGTTTATACGTGCTGGGCCTGTGCTCGCCAAAGGTGTCCCCTCAGTCAGAACGGTGTGCAGTCGGGGAGGGCCCCCACTGGGCCACGAGCTCAGAGCTGCCCTTCCCCGGGGCCTGAGTTCACACAGTCCCCCCAGACCCCGGAATAGGGATGGGGATGTCGGGGGAGCTGTGCCCCAGAGGCTGGGCTCATACGAGAGGTGTGTCCACCGGGCAGACTGGGGCGATGGCTCCCCAGGCAGGCCCAGAGGGGGTTTTGCGTGGCTGCTGGAGGCTGAGGCTGGAGGCTGGGCTGCAGGAGAGACCGGCCACGTGGCTGGGAGGCGTGCGAGGCCCGCCAGTCCCTGGAGGCACCCAGAGCACAAGTGCCGACAGGGAGGGGCTGCTGAGTCTGCTCCTCACCCCTGCTCAGGTCAGGGGAGGTACTCACTGGCCCTGTGGAGGGTGTGAACCCAGGATGGCGCCTGAATGGCCAGGTCCACTCTGTGGGACTCACAGGCAGGTGGCCTTGGCTTTGGTGCAGTGGAGGATGGAGGTGTTGAAGGTTTAGGGGCAGGGAGACGGACCCAGGGTGGGGTGCTTAAGGTGGGGTGTGCTATTGTAACCTGGGGGCCAGTGGGGAGGCTGCGGTGTGGTCCAGGCCGAGCACGTCATCCTAACTCCATCTGTGGCTTCATAAAGAGGAGGGAGATGGGATTTTTTTTGGAGATCTAGGTGCTGGGTTTGGGAAAGCCCTCCAGGATTAACCCTGCCATCTCTGTCTTTCCCCCCGTAGATATCAATGAGTGTTTGAGTATCAGTGCCCCATGCCCTGTTGGGCAGACATGCATCAACACGGAGGGCTCCTACACGTGCCAGAAGAACGTGCCGAACTGTGGCCGTGGCTACCATCTCAACGAGGAGGGAACCCGCTGTGTTGGTTG
Source organism: Neotragus pygmaeus (assembly GCA_006410875.1). Taxonomy (NCBI): domain Eukaryota; kingdom Metazoa; phylum Chordata; class Mammalia; order Artiodactyla; family Bovidae; genus Neotragus; species Neotragus pygmaeus. The sequence continues at coordinate 12,488 of SJYV01044796.1, read as the reverse complement.
GTATTAAAAAAGAAAGCCAGTTTGAAATAAACTTTTCTGTCTGCTCCAGCACAACCCTCCCTTCTCTGGAAGGAGAGAGCAGATCCTCAGAGGAAGCGGTGTGCACCTGTCCGTCTATCCCATGGTGATCGCCAAGCCTAGGTCTTTACTGGCTATTGCCTGGACCATTGCAGTAGAATGCCAGCCCACCTACTGCCGCCAGCTTTGCCCCTTCACGTCTGTCCCATTCATTCTGAGCTGAAAGCTCTCTCGCCCCTTCCTGCTCAGAGCTCCCTTTGGTGATGGCTCCTCACTGGAGCAGAGGGCTGATGCTCCTGCTTGCAATCCATGCGTGTGGGAGGGTACTCAGTCGCTTCAGCCATGTCTGACTCTTTGCGACCCTATGGACTGTGGCCCGCCAGGCTCCTCTGTCCATGGGATTCTCCAGGCAAGAATACTGGAGTGGGTTGCCATGCTCTCCTCCAGGGAGAGCATCCAGGGAGTGAACCCGCATCTCCTGCTTTGCAGGCGGATTCGTTACCATCTGAGCCACCGGGGAAGCCCCGCTTACAATTCAGTCCTCCTGAGTTGACCCCAATCTCACAAACTTTATAATCCAGATGGAGCAGGTCTTGCTGCTCCCCAACAAGCCCTGCCCGTCTCTGTCTGTGTGGCTTTTGCTCTTACATTGCTGCCTTTGCCACTTGCTCCTACCTTCCTGTAGGTTCAGGCAAAGGCATCTTGCGCCCCTCCTGCCCAGATCCGTGCCACGCAGAGGAGTCTCCTCCTTCCTCAGCCTCTCCCCAGTCCCTGGGCACTTCCTGCCTTACTTAACTCGGGTCACTGCTGGCTCGCACTAGCAGGAATCCCCCGAGGGTAGAGGCTACATTGGGTCAGCTGTCTCTCTAGTGCATAGGACGTAATCTGGGAAATCACGTTGAAGAATCAGACAGTGCCACGTTATCAGTTACATTTTTGTGAGCTCCTTCTTGCCTTCCGTTCTGATCACGCCCCCTCCCACACTAAAGGGTTTTCAATGTGTCTTTCTGTTCTGCAAGATGTGGACGAGTGCTCTCCCCCCTCTGAGCCCTGTGGGCCGGGGCACCTGTGTGTGAACTCCCCTGGAAGTTTCCGCTGTGAGTGCAAGGCCGGGTACTACTTCGACGGCATCAGCAGGACATGTGTGGGTATGTGTGGGTATCCCTGAGGCAGGGGCTGGCCAGGTGACACCAGGGAGAACCAGCCTGGGGTGCACTTGGAGTGACCGCGGTCTCTCCCGACCTCTGACCATCCGAGTTTATTCAGTGCTGGAGAAGAGACAGGGACCAGGAGACCCCCATTCTAGGTCCAGTCATGCAGCTCCTGGGAGTGCTCCCCACCTGTAGGACAGGTGCTCTGCTAGCCCCGAGATTCCAGCCCCCTGGACAAATGCCCCAGCGTCTTTGTGATTTCCCAGAGAGTCACTGTCCTGGAAGGAGCATGAGGCTTCCCCAAGGGGCAGAGAGGCAGGGTGGTCCCAGCACCGCCGCCGACTTGACGTGCATTTGGGACCAGTCACTGCACCTTTCCCCGGGAGAGGAGGGCGGAGGAGGTGGGGGACAGAGGTCGCCAGCTGCCAGGGAGGACAGGCAGCACCGTCCAGGGAGAACGCTGCCCTGAGCCGCCCGCCCGCTCCGTTTCAGACATCAACGAGTGCCGGCGGTACCCGGGGCGCCTGTGCGGCCACAAGTGTGAGAACACGCCCGGCTCCTACTACTGCAGCTGCAGCACGGGCTTCCGGCTCTCCTCCGACGGCCGCTCCTGCGAGGGTGAGCGCTGGCCGGGGGCGGGGGCGGCGGCCGCGGGGCCTGCTTCCGCCCTCTTCCCCGAGCTGCCCGCGTCTCTGCTGCTCCCCCGGCAGGCCCGCTGGGGAACGACTCACTCGTGCCCCAACACGTATCAGATGACGTGTCGGCAGGGGCGATGCCTCTAAAACCTTACTTGTCAGAGATGACGGCCCTCCCGGTTTCCCCATGGTCCGGGGGTTGCAGATAACGCCTGTGCGCACGTGAGGCTGGACGAGTGGGATGTGGCTGAGAGTGCGGAATCTGAGGGCGTCTGACCCACCGCCATCCTCACGTGACCCTGGCAGGTGGCTGACCTCACCAGCCTCAGTGTCCTCACGGGGGAAATGAGGTTGTTTATGCCAAAGAGGGGGGCTTCCCTGGTGGGCTGGTGGTAAAGTATCTGCCTGCCAGTTCAGATGTGGATTCAATCCCTGGGTCAGGAAGATCCCCTGAAGAAGGGAATGGCTACCCACTCCAGTATTCTTGCTTGGAGAATCCCATGGACAGAGGAGCCTTGCGGGCTACTGTCCATGGGGACGGTCATACCTGTCTTAGCCACTAAACAACAGCAATGCCAGAGGGAAGCAAAAGCTGGATACTTGTTGAAAGTGGTAAGACTGATTTCATTTACACTCCTGCAATAGAGGAGAGAGAGTTTGGCATAAACTGGTCTCAACTGCACCAGGATGAAAGGTGCAAGCTTTCTAAATGCTGAGGCCTGCTAAGGAGTAGTGCTGAAGGGTGGTAAGGTCAGTGGCCAGCGCAATTAAGCCAGCTGTGTCTGCTCCCTGGCTCTGCCCCTCCTGCCGAGAGTGGGAGTTGGTGGCGGGGAGGCCTCCCTCTTCTTGACTGCATTTCAAAGGCTTGGATCCCATGTCCTTAGAAGGACACTCCTGGGTTGCAGAAGATACATCTCAAAGGGACAGAGGAAGGGTTTACATCTGCAGGTTTTCTGAAGTAAATGCTTCTAAGAAAAAGGGAGGTCAGGGCCTGCAGTCCGGCGTTGGCTGGAACACACAGGCGACTCTTCAGCAGCGCAGAGCTTCCCAGGCAGGCATTTCAAGGGCCATGGTCTTGGGCTGATGCTGACATTTGGTCAAATCTCTGCTGGGAGGACTCGACCAAGTCGAACTGGTGCCCAGAATAACACTGCCTCCCTCTAACGGGATGGGCTGAGATGAGGTGAGCCCAGGGCCTGGTGCGTAGTAGGTGCTCCGGGGGTGTCACATCTTTACGGGGTTTAGGTGAGTAGGTCAGCAGAGACTGATAGCTTCTGACCACCCTCGGCAGCTTCACAGGCTCCCTTCTTTGCAGTGCAGTTCCCAGAGGTGACCTGTAGAGCCAGCCTCCAGACACAGCAGGTCTTATAATCCTGGATTAAGACAGATGATCGCAGATATGCCAGGAGGCACCCCGGCGTGTAATTCTCACCCTGAAGAGTGGACAGTGTGAGGGGCTCCTGGGTCCTAGGCTTCCCCTGAAGTTCTGGGATTTGTCCCCAGGAACCAGACCCAACACACACACGTAATGTCAAGGAACCAGATTCATGCGTGGGGCGAGGGCCGAGGGGGGTGCCCTCGGGCCTGGGTTCAAATCCGAGCTGTCACGTTTATGGTCTTGAGAGTAGCTCAGCCTTCCTGGGCCTCAGGGTCCTCATCTGCAGCATGGGGCTAGTGAGACCCACCTAATACCACTGGTAGGGGTCATGAGGATGAAACACAGCGGAGCCCGTCCAGCGTTCCACAGTGCCCCGCGTGAGGACACGCTTGGACATGGAGACTGCTGGCATCAGCATTCTCATCTGTGGCTCGTGCTGTCTGTGATGACTCCTTAATGACCGAATGGTGGATACTCATACCTGTCAGTGGATGATTTTCCCCACAACCAGGGCCTGGCCAGCTTTGCTGCGTTATTCTGCCGAGCAGTTATAAAGCACCCCCTGCTCCAGGTGTACAGCAAGAACATGGTTCCTGCCTTCAAGGAGTGTCTCTGGGATGTGATGAGACACCACACTGGGCAGAGGTGACCAAGCGCACAGGGGGTGAGGTGACAGCCAGGCCAGGCGTGGGGGCCTGCAGGGGTGAGAGGGGCTGAGGCACTAAAGGACATTCTCCCCTGCTCACCCCTCCTGCCCTGCTAAGAATAAGCAGTGAACAAAAATGAGGAGGGACCTTGGGCCAGAGGTTGGCAAACTTCTTTTTTTCCCTAAAAGCCACACGGTAAATATTTTAGGCTTTGCCAGCCACGTCTTGATTGTGCCTCCTTAACTCTGCCATTATAGTGAGCAGGCAGCCATGGATTGTGGTAAAGGAATGAGCGTGGCTGTGTGCCAATAAAACTTTATTTGCAAACACAAGTGGTGGGCCGGAAGTTTGCTGATCCCTGTTCTAGGCAAAGAGAACAGAAGAGCAAGAGCCCCAGGGTTGGTGTGGCTTGAAGCTGGCAGCGGATGCCAGATCCCCCAGCCTTGAGGGGCTGGAGTGGGAGCCTCTCTCCCTTGGGGAAACCCCGAGCAGGTCCCTGGCCCTGCATGTGGTAGCCTCTGCCTCTGTGTGCCTGTTCACTCGGGGGAGGTCATGGCCCACGGGCGTGGGAGGGAGGTCATGACCCACTCAGCCAGGGACCAGGGGCTCCGCTCTGAGCGGTGGCCTCGGGACCCTGTCTCTCTCAGACGTGAACGAGTGTAACAGCAGCCCCTGCAGCCAGGAGTGTGCCAACGTCTACGGCTCCTACCAGTGTTACTGCCGGCGAGGCTACCAGCTCAGCGACGTGGACGGGGTCACCTGCGAAGGTGAGTGGGGAGCGGCCGCCTCTCTCCTGTGCCCCCCTCCCCGCTCCTCCTGGCTGGCGCGTGGCCTGGGTTTCTTCCCTCCGAGATGTGTTTGGATGGACTTTGCCCGTTGTTGAGAGTGAGGTTTGTAAAGGAGGAAACCCACTCCCAGATTTCCTTTAGTGACGTAAAACGGAACGGTGATGATGGCCATGGTGCCGCCCGGACCTCGAGCAGGGCGGGGGTTCGGGAGGCGGGCCGAGGAGTCACCCCTGGCTCGACCCTCTGCCTCTGGCCTTTCAGAAGCCCCTCACGGGGCCTGGGCCACCCTCCTCTGTAACATCTGGGTTCATCCTGCACTTACCCGGTGGTCAGAGGATGAAACCAAACGATGATTCAAGAGTACTTCGTACCTGCCTGGCACAATGTTGGTGCTCAGAAGGCAACTGTTTGTAAGGTTACTCCTATTTTTATTATATAAAGTGTGTCTGTTGTTGGCACATTTACAGTCATCGGCATCAGGAGCCCGCAGGGTACCTCTGCATGTGCCATTCTGAAGCCCTTGGCTCCCCTTTGTCCCCCAGCCTCCCTCTCCCCGCCCCGCAAACTTCCCACCAAGAGCCTGCTGTGTGGCCCCAGGCTAGGCCTTTTCCCTCTCTGGGACTCGGCGCGCCCTTCTGGCTGGATGGCTTCGGAGGCCGCCCCGGCCCTGGGACTTGGAGACCCCCGTGTCCCGCTCGCCCTCGGGGCTGACTTCCAGGTCACAGCTCAGCTCACTGGGGGATGTAGCCCAGCCCGGGGGGTCCACACGGATGCTGAGGGTGGGCTTTGCCGTCACAGACATCGACGAGTGCGCCTTGCCCACGGGGGGCCACATCTGCTCCTACCGCTGCATCAACGTCCCCGGGAGCTTCCAGTGCACCTGCCCCTCGGCTGGCTACCGGCTGGCCCCCAACGGCCGCAACTGCCAAGGTGAGCGGGTCAGGGCCCCGGGGTCTCCCGGGCCATCTCGGGGCTCTGCGGGGTGAGGGGACTGAGGCCCTGTAGCCACAGCACAGGTGGGATGTGTTTGCGGGGGGGGCGACTGTATCTTGGATATGTCCTCGTCCCAGGGCACCCTGGTCTCCCATGCTTGGGCACGCTTATCCACCGGGGGTTCTGAGTCCTCCTGTTCTGCCCTGGGCAGACCCTGGGGGCCGGAAGTGGAGCTGACAGCCTTAAAAGGAAGATGCCCAGCATCAAGGAAGCGGGCCATCAGCACCCAGGAGGCCCCGCAGCCTAGCACTGCTGTTAGTCCCTCGTTCAGTCACTCGACACGCCCAGGCCCTGCCAGGTGTTAAGGGCACAGCGGTGAGCCGGTGGTGTAGGCCTCTGTTCCAGGGTGCTGGTCTCCACTTGGCAGGGGGATGGACCGGTCAGGGTGTGTCCCCACCTTGAGGTCTCTGTATGGAAGGCCTTTATGGCCGGGGTTCCCACGAGGCCCAGGGATCAGCTAAATGAAGGGTCAGTGGCCTGCATCCTATCCTCGGCTCCCAGTTCTAAGAACACTCCAGGGGGCATTGCGTCACTGTCTCTTGGGTTACTGAGAGGGGAGGTAAGGAGGTATTTGTGAATGAGCAACCCCGGGACGGGCGTGCTGGCCTTACCCTCGGCAATGGCTGCAGCAGCCGAATGAGAGGCTGGGACTGTCCAGCCCCTGCAGCGAGCCTCCTACGGGGCCCGGAGGCTCTGGGGGTCGGGATTCTGCAGATGGCCTTTCCGGTCATGAAGAGGGTTTGCAGACTGTGATCAAAGGCGTCAGGAGCTGCAGCGTTTCCTGGGAGGAACTGCTTGGCTGTCCAGAGCTCCGGATGGAAGTCTCTCTTTTCACATTTCTGAAGGAGCAGATGACCTGGCCAGGCGCCCTCACCGCAGCCTGGAGTCCTGCCAGACACAGCNGAGCTGCAGCGTTTCCTGGGAGGAACTGCTTGGCTGTCCAGAGCTCCGGATGGAAGTCTCTCTTTTCACATTTCTGAAGGAGCAGATGACCTGGCCAGGCGCCCTCACCGCAGCCTGGAGTCCTGCCAGACACAGCAAAAACACATTCCTGAGCCTCTCTCGGGCTTTGAGACTGGGGACTGCTGTTTTTGCTACCGATGGTCAGGATTTGGCACCTCTTCACAGATGCCTCAGGGCTCCCCAGGTGGCGCTAATGGCAAAGAACCTGTCTGCCAATGCAAGAGACAAAAGAGGCGTGGGTTTGATCCCTGGGGTGGGAAGAGCCCCTGGAGGAAAGCATGGCAACCCACTCCAGTTTTCTTGCGTGGACAATCCCCATGGACAAAGGAGCTTGGTGGGCTACAGTCCACGGGGTCACAGAGTCAGACCTGGCTGAAACAACTTAGCGTACACACGTGCAGCCGATGCCTCTGGCATGGTGATGTCCCCTGAACCCACCATTTGGCTGCTCCGGACCATTGTGGGGTGGGGGGCGACTCCCCATGTCCAGGTGACCTCCTGATGTGCCCCAGGCCTGGTTCTGGTCCAACCCAGACAGTCACTGACTTTGGAAACTGGGCACAACATAGACTCCCTTTCTGCCTCAGTTTCCTCATCTGTAACGTGGGGCTAGTGGCTTCTGCCCATTCCCTCCTCAGATGTCAGAAGTGGCATGCGAGGTAAGACTGATGCACCTCGAGAGCCTTGGAGAGGTGCTGGCTGCCTGGGTTCAAAGCTCAGCTCCCCCACTTATAAAATTTGTGGCCTTAAACCAGTCAATTAAGCCCATGAGCTCCTCCTAAAATGAGGATAATAGCCAGTACTTGCCTCATTTAATTATAGTGAGAAGTGTTTCCTGCAAAACACTTCAAGGGCCATGATTTAGAGGTTGCTGTTGTTATTATGCTCACTCCAGGGATCATGAATAGTAGGTGAATTAAATATAAATCTCCTATAAACAAAAGAGCTGGCACAGGGCTGTGCTCCAGAGAGCAGCCAACGGAGGGCAAGGATGGCCCGATCCCCCAAACTCTGGGCACCCCCATCTGGGCCGGGGATGGCTGGAGGGGCCTCGGCCTTCACCGTGCTGCCTTGGGGTCTTCTGCAGACATTGATGAGTGTGTGACCGGCATCCACAACTGCTCCATCAACGAGACCTGCTTCAACATCCAGGGCAGCTTCCGCTGCCTGGCCTTCGAGTGTCCCGAGAACTACCGCCGCTCCACAGACACGTAAGTCCCTCAGGCCCCGCGGTCGTCTGTCTGTCGGCCTTCCTGGGGGCTGGGCTCCCGGCCTGCACGAGGCAGGAGGGGGTGTTCATGAGCTGTATCCTCCCATGTGAGTCTTGGGAAACTCAAGGATCCCTGGTTCTCAGGTGCCTAAGTGCCAGCGAGACTGGTCACAGAAAGCGAAGGAAATTGGCCTCAAACGGGCTGAAGGTCGGCGGGCCTCCTCTCTGACCTGCCTGCCTGTGGAGCCAGGCAGAAACCTGGCCTCTCCTCCCTGGGTTGGAGCCTTGGGCAAGGGACAGCTCTGTGGACCTCAGTGTCCACCTCTGTGGGATGCAGGAGGCAGAGCGTGCCGACTCATGGAGATAGCAATGACTCCGGGTGGCTGCACCTGAAAACCAGTGTTCCGCCCAGCGATGGTGTGGGAACAGCTCGGAAGGTTCTGGGTTCTCAGCTTGAAGCTGTGGGTCCATGTGTCACTGTCAGCTCACTGACTCTCGGGCTACCTGATGTTTGCTGGGGTGTCCAGAAACCCCGTTCCTCAGGAAGCAGTGAGGAACCTCTGGTCTTGCCACACACGACCCCAACCCTTGTTTTGTTGGGTGGGTCTCCTTTCTTGCCCCCAGAGATCGTTTCAGGGAAAGCTCCTCAGTGGGAGCCGATCTTAGGAGCATGGACGTGGGATCCCTTCCTTCCTGCCCTGGGCAGTGCCAGCACCCAGCCAGGCTGCCTGGGAGACTCGGCCTCTTGACCGTGACCCTGCTTCTCCTGCCAGGGGGTCAGGGCCATCTGGGGCAAAGGTCCCAGGCCCCGATGTGTACTTGTTCTGGCCAAAAGCTAGAGCAGGAGACGCTCAGATGGCCCCAGTGTTCTTCGCAGCATCAGGCACGTTCATCCTCTGGCCTCGCCCCCACCCGATCCTCTCCCCACCCTCTCTGTTTCCACAGCAGGCGTTCTTGTGGGTAGGGAAAAGCCACCCCAGGGCTGGGTTTGCTGGCACTCAGCATTCCAAGAGCTGGGGGCTTATACAACAGCTTACAGGCAGTACGAGTACTCCTGAGCTGGAAAGAACGATTGTGTCCTTGATTTGAGACTGAGCTGCTCCTGTCTGTCTGTCTGTGCTCCGTCACTCCCTCCCAGGCCCTTGTCTGTGTCTGTGTTCGAGGATTCTGGAAGATGGGTTGGTTGCTGTTGACCTCAGGCTCAGGTGCGGTCATGAAGGCAAACAGGGAGGAGGAGGCTGCCCTGCGCGGGGTCTTCACGCCTNCTCCGTCACTCCCTCCCAGGCCCTTGTCTGTGTCTGTGTTCGAGGATTCTGGAAGATGGGTTGGTTGCTGTTGACCTCAGGCTCGGGTGCGGTCATGAAGGCAAACAGGGAGGAGGAGGCTGCCCTGCGCGGGGTCTTCACGCCTCCGATGCTGGGGGTGGGCAGGCTGGCATCGTGTGCCGAGACTGGCTGTGGTTGGCTCTCCTCCCCGGCCCTTACACTGATGGGTGCTGTGGAATCCTTCTCCGCCCCACGGCTGGGGAATGTCCTTTACTTGTTTGGGGAGTGTTCACCGCGAGCCTCCCGTGTGCAGGCACCTGGGCAGACCGTGGGCCCACAAAGCCCCTGGGCCCTGCTCTGAGCCCAGGAGGAGCCTGTGCGGAAATAACCGTGGGCAGAGTGCAGGAGTGCTCTTATCAGGGAGGGCTCCCCCCGGCAGGGGTGCGGGGCACAGAGGCAGGGGTGCCTGGAGTTGGTGATGCTGGAATGAAGTGGGGAGGAGTCGGGCAGAGAGGGAGGGAGTGGAGGGTGGGATGGGCGTGGGGTGTGGACCTATGTGAAAGGGCAACAGAGGAGTTCCGGCTAGGAAATGGGGTGCCCAGCAAGGAACACCTGCTGACTGAGGGGTTGATACTCCAGGGCGTGGTCTGTCCCTATCCTTTGGATTCATTGCCCTGCCCCATGGGGGGTGATAAAGAGGGAGCACCGTCATTGTCTGTATTAGGCGCAGGAAGTGGACTCCGTCCACGGTCAAGGTTGAGGGGGCGCTGGTTGAGGCTCCGAGCAGCCCCTCCAGGGGAGACTGTGGCCCCGTTGAGCGCATGCTGCTTGCCAGCACCACCCAGCAGCCGGAGCGGAGGCTGGGAGGCGGATGGAGCCGGGAGAGGTATGTCCCCTGCCCTGAGGGTCGCGTCTGTGCTCCCCTCACTGTTCTCAGGCCTCATGGAGATGCTGTTCTGGGACGATCTGGCTTTGGGGTCAGCCTCGCTTAGGTTTGCCTCCCAAATTCAATCCATTCCAGGTCCCCTTCACAGTCAGCAGGTCCTGTGAACTTCTTGGTGTAAAGGGGGCGGTGGCATCGCCCTCTGGGCTCCTGTTGGGTGACCTGCGATTGTGGGGGCAGAGCCACCTCCGTAAGTTCGCTCTGGGTTCAGTGTGGGGGGCTGTGGGTAAGGCACCCCCAGGCACCTTTTACTGCCAGTATTTATGGATGGAAGGAAGGCAGACGGTGGCCCTGGTGTCCGGTTGAGGACAAAGCCTGGGAGGCTGCCTGGAGGAGGAAGGAACCAGGGCTGGGACACCCATCCTGCCTTCCAGGCCTGGCTCTCCTGTTTCTCAGTGCCGTGATCTGGGGTCTTGGTCACCCTGGGGCCCATTTTCCTCTGTAACGCGTGCTGACAATACCTCCTTGTCAGTGCCTTGAGGATTAACGGTAATGCTCTGGGTGCCCAGGCCAGGGGGATGTCTGTATTAGGCGCAGAGTGGTGGTAAGGAAGATGGCCATGAGCCACCCCGAGCTCACGCTCAGAATCCAGACGTTCCTCAGAGCGACTGCAGCTGCGGCTGACTGTGTGCCTGCGCGCTGACTGTGTGACCGGCCAGGTCTAGGGTCGCCCGGTCCTCAGATGGGAAGACAAAACTCGGCTCCTGAAGGGCTGTTGAGGAATCGTGGGCCAGCCAGGAGGGGCCCCCAGCCCCCAGTGGGGGCCGGGCCTGGAATCCTCGGTTGACAGGCCTTGGGGGGTGGGGGTCTTGTCTTGGTTGCCTTGTCACGTATGCGGGGGGCTGTTTCTCTGGGACCACAGGAGCCCCGATGGCTTAGGGCCGCTGACACGCTGGGTAGATGTGGGCAGGACGCAGGCCAGAGCGCCAGGTGAGGCGAAGCCGAGCCTCTCAGCCCTGCGGACTCCTCGCACTGGAGTTTTCTGTTTCATGGCCCTTTTCCTTTTCTGTAAAAACCCTCTTAAGAATTTATCTGACCTTTAGAAAGTGATTTGTGCAAGTTAAAAGTGCTATATTAGAAAGGACCCAGGAACCGGCACTTCTGTGGTTTAACTTTCAGGGAGCCTTGACCGGCAAGATTTGAGTCTCTCTCTCTCTGTCGCCGGGCCTCAGCCTTCTCTCTGTCTCTCCACAAACAGCCTCCTTCTGGCCAGTCTCCCCGGTGGCCGAAGGGTGGTAACTGGAGCATGACCCAGCAGGCCGGGCCACAAACCACAGGTCTGGGCCCCCAGGACTGACCAGGCTGTTAAGATCCTGCCCACGCAGTTCCCTCCTCCTCACAGCAGGGATATTCAGAGTGTCCCTGAGCCCGGGATGGGACCGAAAACATCCTCTTTACCCCCTCAGCCGGGCAGACCCCGAGACCCGGGCTCTCAGAAGCCAGGGCCAGAGGGAGGCTGGCGGCCTTAGTTGGCACAGCTCCCGGCCCCAGGGTGTAACTCCAATGGACGGAGTGGGTGGAACCCTGCCCTGGCTAGTTCCTGGGGCTTGTGTCCAGAGCGACAGGAACTGCCAGCGGGACGGCTGCGAGCTTCAGGCGGCCACAGCAGCCATACCTCCCAGGAGAAGGCGCTGGCCTTGAGGACCTCTCTTCTCTGGCGTATGGTGACTTCCAATAATTGCATTTTCGTGGAACTTGGGGTGTCCTGAGCAGAGTCATTGACCTGAAAACTTGGGGCACGTTGTTCTCTCATGCGAGTCGAGATGGAAACCGAGGTGGGTGGTCCCCGGGTTCTGGGCCTCCTCTGCTCTGTAATAGATGCGGTGGCGGTGGCCCCTCCTCCATCGAGACACACCCGTAAACAAAGACCTCAGTGCCACCCTCGGTCTGTTTGCCAGAGGCAGTAGTTACGCTTTCTGGGATGTTTGTAGTAAGTATGGGGTAGAGCAGAGTGGACTCATTGAAACTGCAACTGACCAGGAAAATCAGGGCCGAATTTACTCGTGTGCATGTATTAACCTAAAGCATGTAGTGAATGTCATGCTGGGTACTGGAGACGAAGCCAAAGGGCCATGGGAATGGAATGGCCTGGAAGGAGCTGGGCCCAAAAATACCCAGAGGGAGGAAGGGCTGGGGTGCTCTGTGGAGTTGGGGGTGTGCAGACCACCAGGGAGGAAGCAGTGTTCTGCTCTCTGGTGTGATGGATGTGGGGGCGATACCAGAACTTTCACACACCTCACATTCCCTGCCTTCCACACATGCCGTGTTAATCCTTTGGCAAATGAAAACCCTGGGAGACGTGGGAAAATTTAATGCACATGATGGAGACTCTGGCACCACCTGCTGCCCAGATCCACCAGACCCTTCCTGAAGCAGCTTTGGGGGGGTGTGTGTGTGTGTATACACATAGCCTTTGAAGTGTGGGCTGTGTGTGTGTGTGTGTGTGTGTGTGTGTGTGTATACACAAAGCCTTTGAAGCGAAGGAGTCCCAATGCAC
>SJYV01044795.1:0-25513 GCA_006410875.1 Neotragus pygmaeus | reverse complement strand
CTGCAGAGGAAACATCAGGCTCCAGATGAGGACGTAGGAGCTGGCCCCGACTGCACAGGAATCCAGAGACGCACCTCACAACTCGCGTGGAGACCGTTTTTTCCTGAGGATACAACAGCAGGTCCCTGAGGTCCCCATCATAACTCGAGAGGAATCTGCCACAAGTCTAGAAAAAACAGGATGTTCTTCCCTCCAGATGAGATGAGGCCCTTGTCTGCTGCGGTGTCTCAGGGGAAGTCACCCCTTCCCTCTTTAACCTCGAAGGGGTCCTTCACACCCTTGCAGCTACTCAAGGACCCCAACATACCCTTCTCCACTTGAGAGCAACACCGAGGGTCCCACCACAACTCAAGAGGAGCCCCGTTTCCACCTCCTCCGCTCCAGATGAGAGTTCCTTTCCTGGCTTCATTGGGGAAGGATTACCGGTGTTCCCATCGCATCTCAAGAGGAGGAGCTCTTCACAGGAAAATCGAGAGGACATCCATTGGTCTTGCCACCGTTCCAAAAGACACCCAAATGTCTCAGTCCATTCCAGAGGAACCTGATTTCCCTGCACTGCCTCGACTGTCACCCTGAGTATGGACTCACACCACGGTGGCATGTGTTTCAGCCCTGTGGGAAAGCCTTGAGGGAAAGGCACAGACCCTTGTGTCAAATCGATGGGAAACCTGACCTTGCTCCTACAGTTCAGGAGGAAAGCGGATGTGCATGTCTCCACTCGAGAGGATGCCTGACACCCTGTGTAGCCTCCAGAGGAACCCCAAGATCCATGTCAGCTCTGGAAAGGAAACCTCAGGCTCCAGACGAGGACTTAGGCGCCAGCCCAAACCGCTCAGGAATTCTGATAGGCCCCTCCCAACTCGTGAAGAGACTGGCTTTTCCTGAGGCCACAGGGGTGGGTCCCTGAGGTCCCAGGCGTAGCTCAAGAGGAACCTGCCACAACTCGAGAAAAACCAGGTATTCCCCTCCTGTCGAGATGAGGCCCTTGTCCACTGCAGCATCTCGGGAGAAGTCAACCCTTCCCTCTTGAACCTCGAAGGGGTCCTTTACATTCATGCAGTGCCTCAAGAAGTACCCGAACATAACCTCCGCTCAAGAGGAACACTGAGGTTCCCGTCACGACTCAAGAGGGGCTCCGTTTCCCCCTCCTCCACTGGAGATGAGGGTTCCTTTCCCAGTTTCGTTGGGGAAGGATACCCAGCACTCCCGTCCCATCTCAAGAGGAGGCACTCTCCAGAGGGGAGTCAACAGGAACTCCAGAGGTTGTGCCACCGTTCCATAAGACACCCAGATGTCTCAGTCCACTCCAGATGAATCTGGTTGCCCTGCACGGCCTCGACTTGTCACTCGGAGTATCCCCTTACACCACGGTGCCACGTGTGACAGCCCTGTGGAAAAGCCTTGAGAGAAAGATACAGACACCTCTGTCAACTCGACGGGAAGACTGACCCTGCTGCTACAGCTCAGAAGGAAAGTGGACGTGCACGTCTCCACTCGAGACGAGTGGAGACTCCACTCAACTCCACACGACTCCCCTGTGGAGCCTCCAGATGAACACCATGATCCATGTCAACACTGGAGAGGAAACCTCAGATTCTGGCCTCGGCTCCAGACGAGGACTTAGGAGCCGGCCCCGACTGCTTAGGAATCCCAAGAGGCCTCTTGCAACTCACGTGGAGACTGTCCTTTCCTGAGGCCAAAAGGCGGGTCCCTGAGGTCCCCATCGTAACTCGAGAGGAACCTGCCCCAACTCGAAAAAAAACAGGAGGTTCACCCCTCCAGGCGAGATGAGGCCCTTGTCCCCTGTGGCATCTTGGGGGAAGTCACCCCTTCCCTCTTGAATCTCAAAAGGGTCCTTCACACCCTTGCAGTGACACAAGAAGTATCCCAACATATCATACTCCACTCGTGAGGAACACCGAGGGTCCTGCCACAACTCAAAAGGAGGTGCTCTCCACAGAAGAGTCGACAGGAACTCCAGGTGTCGAGCCACCGTTCTGAAAGACCCCCAAATGTCTCAGTCCACTCCAGATGAACCTGCTTGCCCTGCACCACCTCGACTGTCACCCTGACTATCAGCTCATACCACAGTGGCACGTGTGACAGCCCTGTGTGAAAGCCTTGAGGTAAAGCCACAGACTCTTGTGTGAACTCGACGGGAAGACTGACCCTGTTGTTACAGCTCGGAAGAAAGCGGATATGCACGTCTAAACTTGAGACGATGCCTGACTCCCCTGTGGAGTCTCCAGAGGAACCCCACGATCCATGTCAGCACTGGAGGGAAAACCTCAGGCTCCAGACGAGGACTTAGGGCCGGTCTCAAATGTGTAGGAATCCTGAGAGGAACCTCGCAAATTGCGTGGAGACTGGCCTTTTCTGAGGCCAGAGGGGCGGGTCCCTGAGGTTCCCTATCGTAAATGGAGAGGAACCTGCCCCAACTCGAGAAAAACCAGGAGGTTCTCCCCTTCAGGCACGATGAGGCCCTTGTCTGATGCTGCGTTGTGGGGGAAGTCACCCCTTCCCTCTTGAACCTCGAAGGGATCCTTCACACCCTTTAAGCAACTGAAGAAGTACCCCGACATACCCTTCTCTACTAGAGAGGAACACTGAGGGTCCCGCCTAAACTCAAGAGGAGCCCCTTTCCCCCTCCTTCACTTGAGATGAGAGTTTCTTTCCCTGCTTCGTCAGGGAAGGATTCCCGGCATTCTCGTTGCATCTCAAGAGGAGGTACTATCCAGAGGAAAGTCGAGAGGAACTCGAGAGGTCGTGCCATCATTCCAAAAGACCCCCAAATGTCTCAGTCCACTCCAGAAGGACCTGATTTCCCTGCAGTGCCTCTACTGTCACACCGCATATTGGCTCATTCCACTGTGCCAAGCGTGACAGCCCTGTGGGAAAGCCTCATGGGAAAGCGACAGATCCCTGTGTCAACTCGACAGGAAGCTGGACTCTGCTGCTACAGCTCTGGAGGAAAGTGGACATTCACGTCTCCACTTGAGATGAGGCCTCACTCCCCTTTGAAGCCTCCAGAGGAACCACATGATCCATGTCAGTACTGGAGAGGAAACCTCATGTTCTGGCCTTGATTCCAGATGAGGACTTAGGAGCCGTCCATGACTGTGCAGGAAACCTGAGAGGCCCCTCACAACTCGCATGGAGTCTGATCTTTTTGAGGACACAGGGGCGGGACCCTGGAGTCCCCGTCGTAACTCGAGATGAACGTGCCACAACTCGTGAAAATCCAGGACGTTCTCCCTTCCAGAACAGATGAGGCCCTTGTCCACTGTGGCATCTCAGAAGAAGTCACCCCTTCGCTTTTGAACCTCAAAGTGGTCATTCACACCATTACAGCAACTCAATAATTACCCCAACATACCCTTCTCCACTCGAGAGGAACACCGAGGGTCCCGCCACAACTCAAGAGGAGGTGCTCTCCATAGGAGAGTCGACAGGAACTCCAGGTGTCATGCCACTGTTCCAAAAGAACCCTATATGTCTCAGTCCACTCCAGATGAACCTGGTTGCCCTGCACTGCCTCGACTGTCACACCAAGTATCGGCTCACACCACGGTGGCANTCCATAGGAGAGTCGACAGGAACTCCAGGTGTCATGCCACTGTTCCAAAAGAACCCTATATGTCTCAGTCCACTCCAGATGAACCTGGTTGCCCTGCACTGCCTCGACTGTCACACCAAGTATCGGCTCACACCACGGTGGCACGTGTGACAGCCCTGTGCGAAAGCCTTGAGGTAAAGCCACAGACCCCTGTGTGAACTCGACGGGAAGACTTACCCTGCTGTNGGTTGCCCTGCACTGCCTCGACTGTCACACCAAGTATCGGCTCACACCACGGTGGCACGTGTGACAGCCCTGTGCGAAAGCCTTGAGGTAAAGCCACAGACCCCTGTGTGAACTCGACGGGAAGACTTACCCTGCTGTTACAGCTTGAAAGAAAGTGGAAGTGCACGTCTAAACTTGAGACGAGGCCTGACTTCCCTGTGGAGCCTCCAGAGGAACCCCAAGATCCATGTCAGTACTGGAGAGGAAACCTCATGTTCCAACCTTGGCTCCAGATGAGGACTTAGGAGCCGTCCCTGACTGTGCAGGAACCCCGAGAGTCCCCTCACAACTCACGTGGAATCTAGCCTTTTTGAGGACACAGGGCCGGTACCCTGAAGTCCCCGTCATAACTCAAGATGAACGTGCCTCAACTCGTGAAAAACCAGGACGTTCTCCCCTCCAGGCGAGATGAGACCCTTGTCTGCTGCAGCGTCTCTGGGGAAGTCACCCCTTCCCTCTTGAACCTGGAAGCGGTCATTCACACCCTTACATTGACTCAAAAATTACCCTGACATACCCTTCTCCACTTGAGAGGAACACCGAACTTCCCGGCACAACTCAAGAGGAGCCCCATTTCCCCCTCCTTCACTCAAGATGAGGATTCCTTTCCCTGCTCATTGGGGAATGATCCTGGCTTTCCTGTCCCATCTCAAGAGGAGGGTCTCTACACAGGAATGTCGAGAGGAACTCCAGGGGTCGTGCCACCATTCCAAAAGACAACCAAATTTCTCACTTCTCTCCAAAGGAACCTGAGTTTTCTCCACTGACTCGAGTGTCACACCGAGTATGGAACTACACCACGATGGCACACGTTTCAGCCCTGTGGGAAAGCCTCGAGGGAAAGCCACAGACCCCTGTGTTAAATTGACGGGAAGCCTGACCCTGCTGCTACAGCTCGGGAGAAAAGTGGACGTGCATGTCTCCACTCGAGATGAGGCCTGACTACCCTGTCGAGCCTCCAGAGGAACCCCACAATCCATGTCAGCACTGAAGAGGAAAACTCAGGTTCCAGCCTCTGCTCCAGATGAGGACCTAGGACCCGGCCCCGATGGGGCAGGAATCCCGAGAGGCCCCTTGCAAATCGCGTGGTGACTGTCCTTTCCTGAGACCAAAAGGCGGGCCCTGAGCTCCCCATCATAACTGTAGAGGAACCTGCCCCAACTCGAGAAAAACCAGGAGGTTCTGCCCTCCAGGTCAAATGAAGCCCTTGTCCACAGGGCATCTTGGGGGAAGTCACCCCTTCCGTCTTGAACCTCAAAGGGGTCCTTCACACCCTTGCAGCAACTCAAGAAGTACCGCAAAATACCTTCTCCACGCGAGAGGAACACCGAAGGTCCCGCCACAATTCACTAGTAGCCCCGTTTTCCCCTCATCCACTCGAGATGAGGATTGCTTTCCCTGCTTCGTTTGGGAAGGATTCACGAAATTCCCGTCGCACCTCAAGAGGAGGCACTCTCAACTGGACAGTCAAGAGGAACTCCTTGGGTCGTGCCACTATTCCAAAAGACCCCCAAATGACTCAGTTCACTGTGGAGGAACCTGATTTCCCTGCACTGCCTCGACAATCACCCTGAGTATGGACTCACACCACGGTGGCACGTGTGCCAGCCCTGTGGGAAAGCCTCGAGAGAAAGCCATAGACATCTATGTAAACTTGATGCGAAGCCTGACCCTGCTGCTACAGCTTCGGAGGAAGGTGGATGTGCAAGTCTCCACTCGAGACGAGGCCTGACTCCCCTGTGGAGACTTCAGAGGAACCCCACAATCCATGGCAGCACTGGAGAGAAAACCTCAGGCTCCAGAAGAGAACTTAGGAGCCGGCCTCAACTGTGCAGGAATACCGAGAGGTCCCTCACAACTCACGTGTAGATTGACCTTTCCTGAGTCCACAGGGGCATGTCCCTGAGGTCCCCGATGTAACTCTAAAGGAATCTGCCACAACTCGAGAAAAACCAGGAGGTTCTCCCCTCTAGGCAAGATGAGGACCTTGTCTGCTGTGGCATCTTGGGGGAAGTCACCCCTTCCTTCTTGAACCTCGAATGATTNGGACATGACTGAGTGAGAAGAGGAAGAGGAGAGATTCTTGGGCAGCCCTTGAAGAGCTTTGTCCTCCTTTTCTGCTGCTGTGTAGTATTCCATCCTAAAAATGCCTTCTTTAGGCAATCACCTGTTGCTGGACACTTAGGTTGTTCCCAGGCTTGTGCTATTATAAACAGCACTGCAATAAACCAGCAAACACTTCACTTCCTTTAAGAGCAAATGTGTCTCTCCTTTCAACTTCTGGAACTGTTGGCTCAAGAGTGTATGTGCTTATAATTGCTGACAGATGTTGAGTCATCAATATCTTCTATGACAGATGTTGTGAAAGCTGTGTCAATTTCCACACTTACCAGCCAGGCCTGTTTTCCCTGTACCCTGGATGACCCTTGTGAAACTTTTAGATGTCTTGTAACCTCCTAAGTGTTTCTAAAGGTACTTCAAGGTAATTTTAATTTGCCTTTTCCTCCCGATTATGAATGGAGTTGACCATCTTTTCACAATGGAAGAGCCATTTTTAGTTCCTTCCTGTGAACTGTCCATTTTCTTGGCTGATTTTTCTATTAGAGTGGGTTTCTGTGTTTATTTATAGGAGTACTTTGTGTATTAAAGATAAGTGATTTGTGATATGAGTTGAAAGTTTCTATCCAGTTTGTTTATTTTTATTTTTGTGCAGTCTTTTCTTTTTGATTTCTGTGATTTGTCATATTTAGAACACCAGCCCCAATTCAAAATATAAAATGGTCCTTTTGTGTTTTCCTTTATTGCTTATGGATGAAATTTCATTTAAACCTGAAAATTTTCCTGATGTGAGGTATGAGGTAGCTGCTGCTGCTTCTAAGTCACTTCAGTCGTGTCCGACTCTGTGCGACCCCATAGACAGCAGCCCACCAGNAAGGGGAGACTGTCGGGGAGCAAGGTGAGAGGAGGGTTGGGAGACCAGAGAGGTGGATGGGCTCGCAGGCTGCAGCCAGCGCAGGACTTGGACGGGACCCTCACCTTCGAACAGAAAGTGAAGATACCTCTGAGGGGAGGTGTGTTCAGGACTGATCTGGCCTCTGTCTTTTCACACTGGCCCTGCGGGGTTGCGTGGAGCTGCCGCAGTGGGAGGAGCCCCTTGGGTTTGCTGAGGGAGGTATCCGGGTGGGCTGAAGCTGGGGCTACACTGGGCGTCCACTCTGGGCAGGCGGGGTCCTCAGGCTCTGCCCCTCCCCAATACTCTGTGCTTTGCTCCGGGAGGACACTTCCTCGCAGGCTCAGGTGGCTGAGAGCACAGCTGTATTTGGGTCTTAAGGCACAGCTGTGTCTGCTCCCCTCCCTGCCTCTCCACGTAGGAGAGGGAGCTCGGGGGGCCAGGTGGCGGCCACCTGTGCCCACTGGCACCTCCGTGGTCTCAGCTGTGACCGTCTTGTCCTCCTCGCTGCAGGCCAGGGTGGGGAGGAAGCCTGGGCCACCGGTCTTTCTCCTGCATGCACAAGGCAGGAGTATCCAGATACAGACTGGGGGAAGGGCAGGGAGGGGAGTCCTGGCCGGGGGTCAGGACACAGCCCTTCTTCTAGAGTCTGCATGTGGCTGCGCCTGCGGGGAAAAGTGTAGGGGCTGATTCCCTGGTCCCTGGCCCTACACCCTCGGGCAACAGCCAGCCCCACCTCCAAGCCCAGCGGATCCATGTCCATGGAGAAAAAGTCAGTGAGGCCTGTGAGCACATCGGGACCCAGAGATGCAGCAAGAGACTTCCTCCCCATCCTGTGGGATTGAGAACTAAAATTCAGCCGTGCTGGCAGCCAGGGAGTCACCATGTCTGTTCAGCAGTGATGCCCCAAACCTTTCACTCAATCTGATCGTGAGAAAATGCGCTCTGACATTGGAAGAGACAACTGGCCTATGTTAAAACGTCAAGGCTGAGACCGATGCAGAAGAGGGCTGGGTGGGACTCTGCCCAGCTTAAGGACACAGGAGAGGCAAGACAGACAGTGCCATAAGGATCACACAAACATTATGGGCAGTGTGGGGATAATCAGAAAATCTGGATGCGGGCTGCATATCAGCTAATATTACTGCATGTTAAATTTTAGGAATATGATGTCTGTGTGTGAAAGAATGTCATTTTTAGGAGGTACATACTGAAGACTTTAGAAATATTCTGTGGATATTTTATAATGCTATTTAAAGTTTATTTTCTAACGTTTTGAAAAAACATCCCTGTGAATGTGTGTGATGCATGTCACACAGAAGGTGAATGGGAGTGCAGTGTAATAAAACACGACACAGGGTTAACCCAGGTGAATCTCGGGCAAGGCTTCATGATGTCCATAAACCACTTTTTCAATCTGTCATTTGCAATCTTTAAAGTTGAGGGGAAATAGGTACTAAGAAAATAAACACACGGTGTGGGCCTTCCTTTAAGCTGGGCTCATCTTTTCAATGGAGAAGGAAATGGCAAGCCACCCCAGTATTTTTGCCTGGAGAATCCCAGGGGAAGAGGAGACTGGTGGGCTGCCGTCGCAGAATTGGACGTGACTGAAGCAACTTAGCAGCATCTTTTCAAGTCCTATAATTAATGAGCTTTTTTTGGCCATGCTGCGAGGCTTGTGGAATCTTAGTTCCCCAACCAGAGAACAGCTCTGAGCCCTTGGCAGTGAGAGTGGAGTCCTAACCACTGGACCGCCAGGGAATTCCCGAAGTTACTGTTTGCGGTGATGACAGTCATATCTCTTACTTTCACAAAGCGAGGCATGCTAACTCCTCTTACTGGGCCTCCTGCCTCTGAGGGAAGCCCGTCTGCTCCTGTGATTCCTGGCTCACAGACACATTTCAAAAATCAAACTGGGACGGGCACCACGCCACGAGGGCGGCTATGTGACCACAGACCACACATACCATGCTCCTTTTCAGGGTTTATTTCATCTGCTAACATTCATCTTGACCTAGACAAAAACAATTAGATGATTATGACTTGCGTTTCCATCAACTCATTGTTTTGTATGAGTCACCAAAAGGCTTCTTCTCAACACTTTTTTTTTTTTAATAAGAAGCTATAAATAAATAAAGCTTTAAACGCTCCTGGGTTCAAGTTAAAGACTTCCAGTTCCCAAAAAAGTTCACAGACTCACTGCTCGGACAGTACTGCTGTCCCTGAGTCCTCCTCCGAGAGAGGGTGCCGCAGGCCGGCACGGGGGAGCTGTCTGCGCACCGCACGCTTGCCTCTGCCCCTTGGCCCTGGGAAGAGGCCGGGGGCCACCCTTTCCTGAAGCCCCAGCCCATGGCGTCGGAGGAGATGCTGCAGGCATGAGAAGCCTTTGCCTCAGAGCGGGTGTCCTGAGCAGGCAGTGCTGGACGGGAGACCCCAGCAGCTGAGGGTAATGCCAGCTGGGACCCTCACTGGCACCCATCAGGGTGTTGGCCGGAGCCGGGACCGCCTCCTGGATGTAGCGGGGAAGCTGAGGAGAACCGTGTGACTTGGGACAACAGGCCATAAGCTACAGCGTTCCACTATGTACAAACAGATCCCGCACTCAGGCCCTCACACTCAGGAGCCCGCCTCGAGGAGGGCGGACGCAGCCAGGTTACTGGCTGGGTGCCAGGGGCTCAGGCAGAACAGGGCTGAGCTCTCCTCCTGGTGGGAGGCCACTGCACAGGCTTCTGTGAGCCTCAGGGCGCTTGTGAACCTGGAGCACGCCCACCTCATGTAAGTATCAGCAGATTCCCCACGCTGACTCTCACATCCCTTCAGAAGAGCCACTGAGTCACCTGGCGCTCACCTCCTCAGCATGATGTGTCCACTCTGGGGGTCTGCTGACCGCTCTGCCCTTGACCTGCAGGATGAAGTGGCCAGTGGCATAGGAAGCCCCTGTGCCAGACAAGCGGTAACGATTCTGCCTCCTGGGTAGCCACCTCATTTGACAACACCCTAACTTTCCCGGTGCTGTGGAAGGGTCCCTGCTCCCACTCTCTCACTCCACAGTAGGGTGGCTAGGGTGGCTGGGGGAGCCTGGGGTGGAGAACCCCAGGGGGATCTGCCCAGGAGGCTGCTGTGGCCCATGGCCCTCACCTCCTCAAGTCATGGATGAGGCCTCTATTGGACAGAAGAGGAGCCTGTCCACCTCAGGTGTGGGCTCACACTCAGCTCCCCAGATCTCAGGTCTTGCATGGACTGGGGTACATCCAGAGGTGACGCTGGCCTGGCCCCCTTCAATATCGGAGGGATGGGAATGGGGCAAGCACTTGCAATGGACTGACATGGCTTCTCCAAACAGCAGGGCCGTTGGGACGGGCCTGACCAGCTGGTGTGGGCACGGGCGCAGGAAAATGCGGGGAGAGGCTGGGATGGGGGGTTGTGTATCCGGGCACAAGGAAGCCACCCAGAGCTGTTTCTTCCAACTCTCAGCTGAGAATCTGAAAGAACTATGTACCCTATCCTGGCTGTGCTGGGCCACCACGGCCCCAAACTATCGCTGTGGGCATGGCCATAGTTTGCAGTGCTCCAGCCAACGGAGCTCTGACTGAACTTTATACACAGGGTTCCAGGGGCAATGGGGTGTAACCTCAAATAAACGTCCAAGTGGTGGGCTTGGAGCCAGGGGCAGTCCACTAACAAAGCCCAGAGGGTCAGGAGGGAGACCGGGGTCCGGCGGATCTCCGGATTTCCACCCGCTTCCTGTCTGAGCTGCAGGCTGGGTGGTCCGTTCGGTCACAGGCAGCACCGTCCTCAGCTGCGGCCTTCCTGCTCCTGGGATGCCCTCTGCCCGTGGGAGGGGGCACTGCAGTGTGGGGCTATCCCCCCGCAGCTCCCCTCAGTCTAGGGACTGTGGACAGTGGGGTGGGGGACCCCGGGCGGTGTGCTTTGATCTCTTCACCCAAAGCATGAAGCCACACTGTGGGTTTTGACATTGGGCTAGAGAGGGGAGTGGGCTGCCCAGGGGCTAGACTAGAAATGTCTTGGCTTTACACGAGGTGGGCCCTGACCTTGAAGACGGGTGAGCTGAGCTCCATTCCTGAGGCCACTTCAGAGGGCTGCCTGTGTCCCCTGAAGGCCCTGCAGGCTGAGGGGCTACTGCGCGGCCGTGTGCCTGGTGGGCATGCCACACACCTGACCTGGCAGGGCCGCTTTCCACCACACGGGCCTTTTCTAGTCTTCAGACCTGTGGCTTTTGTCACCAGGAGGTGGGGCCCGGGAGAGTGGGTCCCCGCTTGCTCCCAGCCCTGCAGGCCAGGTGGGGTGTCCTTCAACACACTTCCCATGCTGATTTCGCCGACCCCAGCCTGGCAGAGCGGGAAGAACCCACCCGCCTGGCTTACTCCTCCGCTATTCAAGGCGCCTCTGCCTTCTGGCTAGCGGATGGGGGTCCTCCTCCCCGAGTCCTGGGGGCCGTGTGTGCTGGCCAGTCAGTCCAGCTCCGCTCCCCCCTGCCAGCCGCCACTACCACTTTTCGAGGATGTGGCTCATGTAGTCCTCCGTGGGCACGCGGCCGGGTTCCTCGGCGTCCCCCCGCGGCGGCGCCTCCTTGGCCCGGTGCAGCAGGCGCTCCTCGCGGCTGCGGAGGCGCTGCTGCCGGCGCTCCAGCTGCCGCTTGTACTGGTAACGCTGCTGGAAGAGGTCCCGGGCATAGTCGTACAGCTGCATGTCCAGGTCGTTGAGCTCCTCGATGCGCCGGATGGTGTCCTCGCCCACCTCCACGCCGCCCGCCCGCGTGCTGTTGTATTGCATGAAGGGCCGGATGAACTTGAGGTTGAACGTCCGCTCGAACAGGTACTGCGTCTTGCGCTGGAACTCGGTCAAGCCGAAGAAGGCCATGCCGCGCAGGTTCTTCTTGGCGCTGTCCAGCAGCAGCTGGGCCCGCTTGCCCTCGGGGATGAAGGAGAGGTTGTAGCAACCCACCAGGCTCAGGTCGGCCAGCATGCGCACCTGGCGGTTGTTGGCCAGGTTGTAGGGGCAGTCCATGAACTCCTGCAGCGTGCAGCCCGACCAATCCGTGCCCTCGTAGCAGGGCGGCAGCTCCTCAGGCGTGGGCGTGCGCCCGTCGCACATGTGCAGCGACGTCTTCCACGTGGCCCCCCGCTGCACATGCCGCCACTCGCTCAGGTAGCGCGACACAGGGTCACGCAGCAAGGTGATGTAGTAGAACTTCCTGCAACGAGACGGGGAGGGAGAGGTGAGGCTGGGGTGCCAGGCAGGGGCTGGAAACACAGGGATCGTCTGGGGGTGAAAGAGGGGGCAGGCTGCAGTCCTAAGTCAGACTGCTCAGCGTCTATACTGTGGCACCTCCAGAAACTGCTGGCCCCACATCTCAGTTCTCTAACGGCCACGGCCAGATGAGAAACCCAGGTGTAAAATGTGGCATGACCTGGAAAGATTATGGACCACCACCTCTGATGCAGAGTGTGACCACCGCAGCGTCTTGTAGAGCCCAGCCCTGGTGCCCTCTTGAACCCTGGTTCAGGGTCCTCTCTAGGACCTTCTCCTGAGTGCCAGGCATCATGCCTTGCTAGGGACAACCTGACTCTGCCCCCCAGGGGGTGGAGGGTGGTCCCAAAGCCATGTGGATCCAGCAGTTTAAAGGAGCTGTTCATGGGGGCAGGCTTGGTGCCACCGGGGGGCCACTCAGAAGTCACTCACAGACCCCCTAGGTCAGGGCCTCCCATTGCACCCACTCCATTTGCCTCCTGCAGCGGTCCAGTGGGGGAGGGGCACCAGGGGATCACCCAGCTCAGGACCCACTGGGTGAGCCATAACTTATCATTTGTATCATCCCCAGCAACTGTTCCAACCCCCACATCTCTCAAGATGCCATCTGCCCAAACTGTAAGGAAGGGGCATGTGTGCCACAGCCTGTGCCTGGCCACCTGTGTGCCTGAGCCCCTCTCCCATCTCTGCCCTCCTTGCCCATTATACGTATTAGCAGACCCGTCAGCTGTTTATGCGCTGGCTTACCATCTTCGGAAAGGGGGAGCGAGGGCCCTGATCAAACTGAACAGAGGGCAGAAGACCCCCCAGATAACCCAGTCCCCACATCCAGGCAGCTGCCTGCCCAGGATGAGACTGGACGTGTGTTTTCTGGAGGTGCTCATGGCTCAGGGACACGAGGAACTGGGCAGGCCATACGTTCATGGGAGGCCAGCCCCTGCCGCCGAGTGCCCAGGCTAAGCTGGCCCTGCCCCAGCCCCACACCGGAGGAAAGTGCGAGTCTCCGCCCAGAGCGAAGCTCCTCTTGCACTCCCATCTGGGGTCCCTCACAAACAGGGGGCACCCTGCCTCTCACCCGCCAGCAGGATCTGCCCATCCCAGTGTTAGCCTGTAAAAGTCCAGAGGAGGGGAGGACGAACACAGGGGAGGAGGTGACGAGAGAAACAGCGAGAAGTAGAGCACTCAATTCATCTAGAGAGAAATGGCTCACCCACCACCTCGCGAATGAATGTGGAGACCAGACCCAGGATCCCAGAGACGACCCATGAAGCATGTGGACAGAAAACCAGAATAGGTAGAGAGGGCTGGCTGTCAGAATGGCACCCAGTTTCTCTGTGGACCACCAGATGCTAAGAATCAACGGAACAACAGCTTCAAAATGACCAAATGGATCTCCAAGCCATCTTCACACCAATGAAGGCTTGGGAAATGTATTTTCTGTGACTCCTGCTCTAGGAAGACACTGGAATGTGTACTTCATTTAGTAAAAAAAAAAAAAAAAAAAAAAAAAAGTGTAGGAGACAGGAGCTGGAACCCAGGGAGATCCAAGATATCCCCTGGGCAGCCCACTCGGCCTGTCAGGAGTAGAGGGAGGGGGTTCTAGAAACAGGGGCATGGACAGATCGCCTCACACCACAGATCATTTGTGGAAAAAACACATGGTATGGTAGATACACGGCAGGTCTTTGAGATCATTCGGAAAAAAGCCAAGTCTATGAAGATGGAAGACAAACCAGGTAAAAAGTAGGGCAATCACTACATCCAGGAAAAATGAAAAGTTACATAAAAAAGAATACTAAGTGTACTGCTAGGCTCAGAAGAAAAACACTGGTTTTTGAGATATTAGGATGTAAACAGTGGTTACTAATTTAATAAAAACTTGAGCTTTAACTCTCCTTAGAGGATGGGTAGGGGTGTGGAGAAGGATAAGGGCGTAAGAACCCACCTCATTCAGCAGAACAGAAAGCGCACTGATAATGTCTAAAGTAATCAATCAAGAAACAGCACTACAGGACTTCCTGGGTGGTCCAGTGGCGAAGACCCCGCCTACTCCCAATGCAGGAGGCCTGGATTTGATCTCTGGTCAGGGAACTAGATCCCACGTGCCACAACTAAAGATTTTACATGCTGCGACAAAGATCCTACACGCTGCAACTAAACATCCTGCGTGCTGCAATGAACATGGAAGATCCTGCGACCAAGAGCAGCTAAACAAATAAATATTAAAAAAAAGAAACAGTACTAAACATTATTTAGACGCATGAGAGTCAAAACATGCAGGCCATTCTCCATCTATTCATTTATTTTTGGTTGCACTTGGTCTTCGTTGCTGTGCTCAAGTTTTCTGTGGTTGAAGCGGGTGGGGGCTCCTCTTGCACGGCAGTGCACACACTTCTCGCTGCAGTGGCCTCTCTTGTGGAGCACAGGCTCTCGGCACGTGGGCTGGCAGTTGTGGCGAATGGGCTCAGCTACCCTGCGGCATGTGCAATCTTCCCAGATGGGGAATCAAACCTGTGTCCCCTGCATTGGCAGGTGGGTTTTTAATCTCTCTACCACAAGGGGAGTCTGGCATGAGACTAGTGAAGAGAGCTGCAAGAGGCTCTTTGGGGAAGCTGGAAAGGAAAAGCAGATCTGCTGGTTTTTATCATAAACCTCTTGGAGCTATTTGTCTTTAAGCATGTGTGTGAATTCTTATAACTAAAACCATTAAAAGTAAAACAATGAGGAAACTGGCTAAAAAGACATATGGAGAGATGCTCCCCTTCATTAGGCATTGAGGAAACAGCACCCTCAACCACAATGGAATACCTGCTGGAATGGCAAATCAGAAGTAGGGCGACAACTTTTAACAACTGCTTCTGGGATGTTTGCTGGGGACAGCTGTCATGGAGTGACTTCACAGGAAGGCTGACGGCACAGACAACCACCCCATGACCCTCGAGCCCCCTCCTAGGCACACATCCCGGGGAACCATTGTCCGTGAGCTCTGGGGGACGTGGACAAGACCATCACAGCACACTGCTGGTGACAGCTCCAAACATCCCCCGCAGAGGCATGCATCCACAAACGGGGTGCATTCTTCCAACAGAGCACGACTCAGTGACAGGAGGAACAAACTACAGCTACTCACAGCAGTGCGGGTCAATGTGATGCGTAAGATGTCGCAGGAAAAAAAAGCAAATTAAGAAAACATAGAAGAGCACTACCGTCTGAGCCACCAGAGAAGCCCTATGGTTTATCAAGCTTCTAAAAATAAAACCAAAGAAAATACTATTTAGTGGCACAAGAAAAGGTGATGTTAAAATATTAACAGGATGAGATGATGTGATACACAGCAAAGTTCAAGCCAGAGGTTAGCTTTGGTCTGTTGTGGGGAGGTGGGCACGGTGGCTCCCACGGCACTGCTCATCCTCGTGCTTAAGACAGGCAGCGAGGGGTTTATCTTTATACTTTATTCCTTACATACATTCAGGCAACGTATGTTTGGGACATATTTGGGATGTATTTCTTTTGTGTGTCCCAAACACTTTATGATAAGGAAAGCGGTTTTAAAACCAAGGTTCTCCAGGGCAGCCTGTGAAGGCCCTAGAGGGCTCTGTCAAGAGTGGGCTGGTTCCCCTCCACTTCTGTGCCAGCCAGCTCCAGATTTCTGCGGCTCCTCCCTCACCCACTCTGTCACACCTGCTGACGGGAATAGGCAGAGGCTCCACGGGGAGGGGAGGACCCCTGTGGGCACCACCTCTGGGGACCGTGAGGGTGGCCAGCATTCTGGGTCAGTCGGGGCTGCCCTGAGGCTTGTGAACTCACTACATGATCAGCCAGCTGCTCCCGACTTGGGGAGGAACCACAGCTCCTCTGGAGCTGAAGGTCTGGGCTGCTGCCCGGCTTCCTGTCGAAGAGGGCTTTGGGGTGCAAACAGGGCCAGCAAACAGTGCAACCCACTCCTCAGCCTCTCTGCCTCCAACACTGAAGCTGCAATGGAACTCAGTGGGCTGGAGCTGGTCTCCGGGGAACTGGGAGGATCCACAGTGGGCATGACTGCAGCTGCGTGGGGAAGTGAGGAAGAGGAGGCGGTGGAAGCCCATGGCCCTGCCCTGGCACTCAGGCCCCAAGACACTCCATGAATGTGCGGCAAAGGGCATGAACCAGCAGTGTCCCCAGGGCCCCAACGGCCTCAACGGCCACAGCTGCCATGCCCACCACAAGCCAGGCACAGCCCAAACCCAGACACTTTCCCCCTTTCAGGCTCAGAGGGGGCAGGGCTCTCAGAGTGCTCTGGGCTGGGAGGGGCAGAACCAACAAGCATGGGAGGAAGTAATGAATGGCGCGGCTCACCAAGGGGGAGATCAGGAGGCCTTCTCAGAGACGGTGGGGACACGGCCTTTCGTGACTTGAGAAGGGGGCAGTACAGGCTTGAGGCGCAGGCAGGGCCAGACAGAGAAGGGTCTTGTTCATTTACAGGAAAACAAGCTCAGATGGGAAATGGCACAGCATGCAAAATTCACATGGATTTCAAACACAGAACATGGGACTTCAGAGAAACTTCAGGCTGTGAAATAATTCTAGCCTGCATGGGCTGCAAGCAGCCGACAGCCCAAACATGAACCTACTGTGTCATGCTTCCTTGCGTTTAATTACGCTTTGTTTAATGCTTTCTGCAACCTTGGCTGTTCTGACATTTTTGTGTGCCCGATTCAGTGCATCCCACAGTCACAGACGTCCTAGTGGACAAGCAGTGTGTTTTCTTGGGTGCAAACACTAACAAGGATGAGCCAGCTCTACAGTTTCAAGAGTCTGAGTTCTGGGACCGCCCTGGAGGTCTGCTGGTTAAGACTCTGTGCTTCCACTGCAGAGGGCATGGGTTCAATTCTTGGTGGGCGGACTAAGACATCTCTTGCTGCTCAGTTCAACAACAAAGCCTGAGTGATGGGCTCTGGGAAAATCCTGCAAGATGCAGCTTTGTGATCCTTCCTTGGAAGGTGACAGCTTCAAAGTGGCTGAATGGCAGGGGCTGGGGAGCCGACCCAGCTGCAGGGCTGGGATCAGGGAGAGGACCCTTTTTACTCTGTCCTCATAAGCCTGCTCCCTCCTGCACCTGTAGTGGGCATCAGGCAAGCTGGAGCCCATGTCCCAACTGGGAGGTCGGCTTTGTATCCCTTGCACTTTATCAATGATGAGGAAATCAGAGCCAGCACCTGTGCTCTGAAGCAGAAACAGCCCCTCCCCTTCCACAGGTCATACCTGCAGTGAAGGGGCTTTATTTCCTCTCTTCTGCCCAAGTGTGGGTTTGACCCAATCCCACTCCTGACCCTCCTTCTGGGAGCCCAGAGCCAATGTGGGTACACAATTCTGTGGCTGGATGAGTAATTACATTTCTAGAAAGTAATCTGCCCTAAAGAGAAAGGCTGAGTAATGGTGAGGTTGTTCGTGGCATGTTGGCATCATGGGAGATATGGATGCCTAAGTTGAAGGCAGACACACATGGCAGACAGTCCCGCAGCCAAGGGCACAAGGCACAAGGCTGCTGGCATGGAGCAGGGCCTGTGCCCACCTGTGTGGTGACACCTGTGACCCGTGACCCCCACCCAGGATGGGAAGGCACTGCAAAGAGGCTCTCAGAGTGAAAAACTTCAAACTTAAAGAAAAGTGAACACTCATGTGCCCAAATAGGTGATTTCAAAATTTTCTTTTTTATACTTTGGCATTGCCTGCAGTGAGCACACATCATTTAAGTAACTGAAACAAGTAATAAAGGTTATAAAACATCTCTGTTGCTTGGGGTGCAAAGAGGCCATCAAAAAGGGCCAGCTTTGCAAGGTTTGTGCTCCTGTGTGCTTTGTGACACGATGCCAGCCGCCCTCTCCCCTCCTGGTGGTGGGCTCTGTGGGCAGGTGTTTGTGAACAAGGTCTAACTCACAGAAACAAACTCGGACCCTGAAACAAAGGTGGATTTTTCTACCTGTACTAACAGAGCTGTAGCTCCCTAATTGCAGGTGAGGACACTGTTATTTAGGATTAGAATGATTAATATCCCCCCTTAAAAAAAACAAAACCGCGTATTACTTCCAGATACACAGTCAGTGAAAAAAAAAAAATTAATGTATAGGGGGAATGGCTTCACTGCCACTACCCGCCCCCCGCCCTCCCTCGCAAGGACGGGCTTTGGGGTTCCAGAGCAGCAAGGGAAACTGTGAGGGGCACCCCAGCTGCATACTGTGTGGTCTTTCAGGGCCCAGAAGTCTCTTCATGAGGACAAAGTCCACACCGTGAAGCCAGGATCCAGACGGATAGTTGTTTTTGAACCACACTCTTGAGAAGTCTCTGGAACTTCAGAGGGAGGATCCAGGGGAGAATGTGCCATGGGGCCTGCTCGGGGGAGCTCCCAGCAAGAAAATGACAACCTTCAGGGGATCACAGCATGAACCACCTGAGTTTATTAGCTCACCGAGCTGAGCTCCGGCTGGCAGTCAGCGCTGCTGACCCGCCCCCTGTGGCCCCCTGGCTATGGAAAATGCCGCATGTGGGTCCGGCCAGCTCCAAGGACTGCATTCATGCCGTAAAACAATGCAGCGCAGAACTCAGACGAGGGGTTTGGTGTCTTAAAAAAAGCCCAAGCCTGACCTAGCTCTGATTTCCACGGTCAGGTGGAAGCAGCTGAGGTGCAGGGCTGGCTGCCCCCTCCCCTTCCTGTCGCGGGAAGGGGCCACGGGCATAGCTCCCTGGGGGCATGACACCTCCCTCTCCTCACCATGGCTGAGCAGGTGTCAAGCGAGTGGAGTCTGGTGGGAGAAGAGGTGGGCCCCACTCTGATCAGAGCGGCAAGGATGGGGCACGGGACCA
Organism: Neotragus pygmaeus; assembly: GCA_006410875.1. NCBI lineage: Eukaryota > Metazoa > Chordata > Mammalia > Artiodactyla > Bovidae > Neotragus > Neotragus pygmaeus. The sequence goes on along the minus strand of SJYV01044795.1, from coordinate 6,611 downwards.
TTCCTAGGAGCACAAGAGTGAATCAGCTGATAGGTGAATGGCCAGCTGCCACTGGCTCGGACTAGCACTCACCCTGCACCAGAGCATTCCCCCGCCCTGTGCCACCTGCAGACCATCAAGTGCTGGGCTGGCAGCACAGGTGGGGAGCCTCCCTCCATATGCAGGAAAGGCTGGCCCAAGGCCGTCCTTCCTGGCCCACATGTCTGCACAGCAGCTGTGAACTCACAGCTGTTATTTTAGTCAGCTCACTGACTCTGCTTCCCAAAATACCTGGGGTGGGAGAGTGGCCCCACAGCATCAGTGGCTGGGTGCTGTGTGCAGGCAGGGGGGCCAGCTCCCGCCCTTCTCCCACAGCCCCTATGCCCTGGATGCTCAGGGCAGACAGAACCTAAAGCTGACACCATCTATGGCAGAACCAGAATGGAAGCTCTGAGACAGGCCTGGCCCTGTACTGGTCATCCTAGCTGGATGGGTGGGGAGGTAAATGATGGCCCAAGACCACCTGGGCATGGGAGCCCACCAGTCTTCCTTCTCCAGCAGCAGGTACACCTGGAGGCATGTGGCCTCCTGCAGGCTGGTGCCCAGCCAGTCTCACAACTCTGCTCCCTGCCCCACCTCCCTCCAGCAAAGTGGGGAGACCCTCCTCGGCTCACCCAGTGAGCTGAATTCTTACAGACAACAGGGAAAGTCCAGCTATTGGGAGTGGTGCTCACATGGGCCTGCAGATGACTCCACAGGCTTTGGAAACAACATGGAAATCCCTGAGGAGGAAGACGCTCAGGAAGTGTCTTGTAGCCAGGTGTGGCTGTGTGACTCAGCCTGGCCATCAGGATGTCCTCAGAGACACCTCCCCATTGTTTCGCTACTGTTGGCTGGAATGTGGATGTGACTGCAGAGTGCCAGCAGCCGCTTTGAGCCATGAGGCAGAACATTGCTTTCTGAGGATGGTAGGGCAAGAGAAAAAGCCTGGGTTCCTGGTGTTTCCTGTGGCTGCACCACCTGCCTGGCCTGTCTACACTGGGCTCCTTTTCAAAGACAAAAAAACCCTGCCATCCTATCTTGGTCTCTGAACCTTATCCATCTATTCTAGGACCAATGCATGACAACCCGGGCATGATTAGAGGTGAGGCCAGCCAGGCCCGAGTGTCAGAAGTCCAGCAACAACTTGCATTACTTAAGTGAACTCTCAGTGCTTTACCCTGGCCATTCTGAACACTCCCAGATACTCTTTAGGAAGGAAATATTCCCATTTTGCAGAGGCGGAAACTGAGGTCCAGGAAGGTTAAATAGAAGACCCAGCCACAGAGTTGGCTGGTGGCAGTGCTCCAGCCCCTGGACCCTGTCACCGCCTGGTGAGAACTGTTCACCCGCTGAGCTACACCCTCCTAGAAGGCACACAACCATACAACCTGGCACGGTTGGTCCTGGCCACCTGCTGACCACTTGCCAAACAACAGTCAGCAGTGGTGGCATTTTAAACTAAACCACGGACACAATTTATGATTCATTTTTTTAAAGAAGAGTGAGTTAATGAAGAGTCCGATTGGTCTGCATAAAGGAAAAACACATCCAGGCTCACAGAGAGGATGAACTAGCAGTGCTGAGCGGAACCCCTTTCCCCCGCGGTGGGGGCCGTCCTCCTGACAGCTGTCCTGGATGGGGAGGAACCAAGACCCTGGACTCGGGTGCGTCGCCACGGGATGCTGAGGAGGCCTCCAGACAGGTTTTCTCTGCTTCAGCCCCGACTCCTGCTGGCTCATGACCCTGGGGCAGGTGCGGAGCCTGGGCGGGGGCGGGGCGTGAGTCTCACGAGGGCCCCGTGCCCCTGCCAAGGCAGGAGGTGTAGGGCTGAGAGCCAGGCTGCCTGCGCCCTCACCTCAGTGCTTCCGCGGCTCTGCCCCCGTGCCCTCGCTCCCCACTCCAGGGAGAAGCCCGTGCCCTGGGGAGCTTCCGCCTGAAGGAGGGGGGCTGGGGACACAGGAGGCCACAGCTCTAGAGGCAGGCCTCTCTGAGCATCTGGCTCCCAGAGCCTCTGGGAGTCTGGTCTCAAGGGATGGAAGGATTGCGGGGGCGTGCCATTATGGCCCTGGCACGCGTGCGCCCCCTCCCGCCAGGGCTGGCGTGTTCAGGCTGTTGGCAGGGGGCTGACAGATTGTGTGGGGCTGCCTGAAGGGGAACAGGGGAGGGGGCTGTCGGCCTCCGGGCTGCGGGACCAGGGCTGGGGCCGTCCCACGAGTCCACAGGAGCAGAAGGCCCTGCTCGGGCACCCTGCCCCTCACGCCTCCGCCTGGAGGCTCATACATTCTCTTCCTACCCCTGTGGGCACCCTGGCCATCAGTGACACCCAGTGCTGGCTCAGAAGGGCAGTACTGGGAGCTAAGAGCCCCAACCCGCTCCCTGGGCCAGCACAGACACAGGCCCCGCCGGCGCCCAAACAGCTGTCCCGGCAAGGAGGCTGTGCGTGCAAGAGACAGGGGGGTGAGCAACGAGGGCTCTGTATCCTGGCGCTGCGATCCGAGGCATCAGACTCGGACAGCCCCGCACCTCCACCCATGTGGCCTGGGGAGGGTCACCGGCCCCGCTGAGCCTGTGACTGTGTCCAGCACCTCCCAGGTCCCTTCAAGGATCTGGCAAAAGGCTGTATGTAACGGACCTCGCAGCCCAGGCAGGTATGGGCGTATGAGCTCTGAGACCGCATCCATCTGTCTGGGAGCGGCGCCCTCTGCAGGAGTCCACGGCCCCCTCGGTAGGACTGCTCTCCTCTGTCACGGAAGCGCCTGCAGGACCAAGGTAGCCCCGCCCTCAGGCGGCATCGGAAGGGCTGGACCTGTGCCCGTGAGACGCCCGGACAAACGTGCACCAAGTGGGCAGGTGCCTGATGCCAGGGCAGGGTCAGCTGGGCGGCCGGCGTGTGGCACCTGACCTGAGATCTGAAGGACAGGAGGAGCATGAGCGGTGGGAGGCAGCACTGCTCACGAGCCCCCAGAACACAGAGGGTAGAGAGGAGGGGTCCAGCCAGGCCGGGGTGGGCACACGGAGAGCACGGCTCACGAGCGCGCGGGTGGCGGGAGCGGAAAGGAGGCTGCGGTTTCAACAAGGCAAGGACACTGTTACCACTGAGAAAAAAGGAAATTTTCGTCCGTATTTCAAAATTCCAACTTGCTGAAAAACACGTAAGAAGAAAAACAAGTCTTCCTAGTTGAGGTGGAGGAAATATCTCAGCAGTTCCTTCCTCCTCCCCTGACAACATCCAGAGTTTCACAGGCACGTGAGGTCAGCATAGTTTCAGGGAAGCAGAGCAGGCTATCTCAGCCCCCAGCTCTGTGGCACAGAGAATCCAAGGAATTGCTGACCACGCGGGGACAGCAAGGTGTTCCTGAAGGCAGCGAACATTCCTGAGTGCGTTCCTGGGCCTGCAGCCCTGCTCTCCCCCAGAGGCAAGTGCCCAGGAAGAGGGATCCCCACGGAAGCCTGGCCCTCTTCTCCCAAGCCCCCTGACCTTCATGATCCCACTGGACCCTCGCAAGGCCCCCTCAGGACACTCATGGGGCAGGGGTGTGTGCGACTTAACCCCCAGGCCAACACACACTGTGGGGGGCACCGCCCTGGGCACAGGCATTGGGGAGGAGAGGCCCACAGCGAGAGCTGGGTGCTGCGAGCGGCAGGCCTCCAGGCAGGCCCCCGGCTCAGTCTGCCCTCCGGCTTCCAGCCTGTGGTGCCTAGGCGCTCTCGAGTCTTGGTCAGGGCGATCAGCCTTCAAGAGCATCTCAGGCAACACGGCCAGAGCTGGGGGCTTGGGCGCTCTGCCCGTGAAGGCGCAGGTGAGGCTGCCTGCAGATGCAAGCAGGAATGGACCCTGCTGTGCGGGGCAGGGCTGCACAGACCCATAGCAGGCCTCCCATTGTGGATGCACGTCCTGCTGTCCCTGACACTGACGGACCCAGCATCGATGCCCAGACCTGACCCCCACTCCAGGCAGCTGACTGGAGAGGCTGTGGCTGACCTGCCTGAGGTCACCAGAGGATCCACCGGTCCTGTCCTCCCAGCTGTGGCCAAGCCTGGGGCTACACTCCATCTACCCAAGCACAGGTCTCTCCAGGGATGTCCTCTCCACCAAGCAAAGAACTGACTGACTGACGGCTTTCTGGGAGCTTGTCCGCTGTCCCCAAAGCCCCCTCGGTGAGGGTCAGTCCCAGCCCTGGATCGGTCAGCAGATCATCAGAAGTGGTGCTCCGTCCAGGGCCATCCAAAGGCAGTAGGGAGTCTCCCCTGCCCTCCAACTCCACCAGGCTCCCACCTGCGGCTCCTGAGCAGGGCTCTGGCCAGGGAGGTGCTGCTCAGGAGGTGACCAGCCTGGCACCGGCAGGGCCCCACGGGGCTGCTGTTCACACACGCCTGCCCCCTGGCACTTTCTGGCTTCTGACAATGGTGGGGAGGTTTCACTCTCATCTGAACACCATATGTGCCCACCCCGGGGTGAAGTGCAGGTGACCAGCCTGCTCCTTCCCCGGGAGGGGCTGTGTGCCCAGTGATGGGGCCTGAGGCCTGCTGCAGAGCCTTCACCTCCTGCCATCAGCTTGAGTCTCAGGGCCACTTTCTGCGCTCCTCGGCCTCTGCTGGTCCTCCCGTGTCCTCTGAAACTCTACCTGCAGACCCGCTGTGGCCTGAAGAGGGTGGCATGAAGGATGCAGAGTGTGGCCTGGGGGCACACTCTCCCTGGCAGTGTCGGGCCCTGCCAGGGCATGCAGCACGCATGCCCGGCTCCACCTGCTCCCATTGTCTGCCAACCATGCCAGCCTGTGTGTCTCTGTGCCAGGGACAAACCCCACAGCAGGCAAGAGCAGCACGGAAGGCGCATGCAGTAGGGCACAGCTCAGTGGACCCTGGCCCTGCCAGGCCACAAACAGCTCAGGGCCTAAAGAGAGCTCAGGGAGCTTGAAACCTACATGTGATGACCCCATGCCGAGCAGGACAGCCCTCCCGGGGACCCTGCAGTGACACAGGGGCACACTTAACATACGCATGAAGAGCAAAGGCGCCGCATCGGAGTCTGTCACGACCTGATGCCAGCTCTGCCCACAGCAAACCGGGCACAGAGGAGAGGCAGGGCAGAAACACAGCACGCGCCAAGTGTGGAGGGGGCCCGGCCCCAGGCTGGAGCTCCAGGCAACTTTTTCTTCTGCTTCCAATGTTTTGTTATTTTCCCCAAGCATGTATCACAGAGCAAACAGACAAAAAGATTAAAGGCCCTTTGTGCGCCTGATCCAACCTGATTCTCTCCCTAGAGGTGTGAAGTCAGAGGCGTAGGAAGATCTGGGCCTCTCTGGCGGCTGTGCAAACGTCTCCAAAGCCATGAGATGAGCAGTTACTGCTTATCTGGGAGCCAGCAGCACCAGCGCTCGTTGGGGACCACTCGTCAGGGACCCGATACCCCCTCCAGGCTCAGCCTTCTGACCCCACAGCTGGCGGCCGGCTCCAGGCTCCATGACACCCCTCTTCCCGATGAATCCCCTGGTCCCCTCCCTTGTGGCTGCACGAGGGCTTTGAGCAGAGAGGAGGGGCTGGCCCGCGCCCCCTGCTCCGTGCACACACGTTCTCCCACAGGAGCATAGGGTGGAGCAGGACTGACGGTCTGAGGGGCTCTTTGGATAGGAACTGTTCTTCCCCAATACAGAAAGTCAGAGCCTAAATGGCACACGCTCCAGACAGAATCCACGTGACGCCCACACTGACTCAGCGTCCTGCTTTCCCCTGCGGTGTGGTCTGTGCCCTCCCAGGGGGGCGACCACGCGGGAGCTGGAAGGGTGGCCACCTCAGCAATGAACCTTGGTCCCTGGTCCTTTACAGAACAGGGGCCCCTGGGCCACCTCAGGAGCCCCTCCAAGGGCTTCTGTGGCTGGGCCCCATGTGGCACTCACTTGCTTTATTCCCATGATCTCTGGGGTGGGCACCACTGTCAGACAGGCAACCTGAGGCTCAGGGGGTCCTCAGCCAAAGTCACTCAGTCATGAGAGTGATAACTGGTGTGTGTGTCTGCCACTGACCCCGGATGCAGGGTCTCCAGGAGGAGCTGGCAGGATGCACCAGGAAAAGGGGTCCCTGCCTGCCGGGAGCTCAGCCACTTAACTGCTATGTGGCCCTAACAGGCAACCCGAGGAACATCTCTGTATCCCTTTTCTCACCATGCAACACAGACCCCACGCCGTCCCAAGGACCCCCACCTGGCCAGAAGGCGGGAGAGGAGGGCTGCGGGAGAGGAGATAGCCAGAACGAACTCACCTGTTCTTGCCATCCATGGGCAGGGGCGCCAGGAGAACGTGCGAGAGAGAGAGAGAGAAGCCGTCAGTCAGAAATAGAAAACTCACAAGTAGCCCCATAAGCTTAAAAAAAAAATCGAAGCAGTAGTTAAAAATCTTCCTACAGGTTTTCGAGTCCTGAGGAATGTCTGCAGCCTAGTTTCACACAGTTCTGCCAAAATGCAACAGAACAAAACCAAACACACACACACATACACACACACACAGTACAATGTATACACACATACATGTATACACACGTACATGCAGACACACAAGTGCATACAGACACACAAGTACATGCATACACACATA
>SJYV01044794.1:0-28541 GCA_006410875.1 Neotragus pygmaeus | reverse complement strand
TACCCACTCCAGTGTTCTTGCCTGCAGAATTCCGTGGATAGAGGAGCCTGGCGGGCTACAGTCCATGGGGTCACAAAGAGTAGATAGAGGAGCCTGGCGGGCTACAGTCCATGGGGTCACAAAGAGTAGACTACCACTGAGCGACTCACATTTTCACGTAACAGAATTGCCAGAGAACGTCTTTATTTTGTAGTTCTTGTCACCAGTTCTAATCTTGGGCCTGTGGGATTACTTCACTCATCTCCATCTCTCCCGATGGACCGTAAGCTCCCAGGATTTGCATTCATTCCCCCACGCGTGTTCCATGCTCTTTGTATAGTGTCTAGACACAATATTTGTTGAATGAATGAATGTTTCCTCATCTGGAAAATCAGAGGAGCCCACCTAGATTTCAATCCACAAGATTTAAAAGCCCCTGTTCTGGACTCCTCCACTGTCTCCAACGCTGCCTGCCTGAAAAGTCCTAAGAGAATTTGGACCATATCACCTTTATTAACAAATTAACAGTTTGATTATCTTTCAATTCCCCCAAGAGTGACAAGGAGTTTCTTGGCTCTAGGGATTGTTATTAAATAGTTTGCAAATATTTTCTTCCACTCTGAGGGTTGTCTTTTCACTGTGCCTACTTAGTAGTTTTTTTTTTTACACAGAAATTTTAAATATTAGTGTAGTCTAGTTTATTTCTGTTAAGGTTGCCTGTGCCTTTGTTATCATGTCCAAGAAATTATCACAAATCCACTGTCATGAAGCCTTTTATATTTTCTTCTCTGAGTACTAGGCTTTTAAACCTTAATATTTAGGTATTTCATCCATTCTGTGTTCCTTTCTCTTTTTTTGGCCACATCACATGGCTTGTGAGATATCAGCTCCCAACTAGGGACTGAACCCAGGCCACAACAGTTTTGTTAAAAACCAGGGAGAACAGATTTCTGTGTTCTCTTGCTTTCTCTGCTTCTCTTGTGGCTCAGCTGGTAAAGAATCTGCCTGCAATGTGGGAGACCAGGGTTCAATCCCTGGGTTGGGACGATCCCCTGGAGAACAGAAAGGCTACCCACTCCAGTATTCTGGCCTGGAGAATTCCAAAGAGTTGGACACAGCTGAGTGACTGTCACTTTCACTTGATTTATCTGGAGTATCGCCAGCCATCTGAGCCCTTTGGTAAGAATTCATGCCCTACCCCCTTGGTTGGTTACGGTGTGGACATCACCTAGCTTTGCCAGAAGACTGGATCTGGCTTTGCTGGCAGTTTTCAGAGGTTTCCCTTGTTCAGGGTCATTAGTGATTGTCTCCTGATAGTCTTGACAGATTTTTCCAGCCTCCATTTTATCTGCTCCTCAAACTCCAGGCTAGCCTTCCTGGTTCTTGCAATAAAGTTCTTCTTCTTTTTTTTAAAAATTTAATTGAAGTATAGTTCATTTACAATGTTGGGTTAATTACTGCTGTACAGCAAGATGACCAATTATATATATATATTCTTTTTTAAAAATATCCTTTTCAAGTATGGTTTATAAAAGGGTATTAAATGGAGTCCCCTGTACTTTACAGTAGAATCTTGTTGTTTATCCATTCTATGTATAAAATCTTACATCTGCTAATCCTAACTTCCTATTCCATTCCTCCCCTCGGTCTTATTGTTTAAGCTATCTTTACTATTTAACTTTTTATGCCCTAAAGGAAATAGCAGGAGGACAACGAATAGCTCTCAGTGTAAATCTGGCCTACGTGTATTGCTTCCTGAGACTTCCTAGGAAAATCTGAAGGGGCCCTGCACCAGGATCTCATGCCCTAGACGTGAAAATTATTTGTGGATCCACAGTCACTTGGGGCATATGGTTTGCAAACAGTGGTATTTGGCAGTAGCCTGAGTTGGGGCCCTTGAATTTAGTGAATGTCCCATGGCAAAACTGAGAGAGAGCTGTCTTCTGAGATCAGCCGTAGGAGCTGTGTGTCCTGAAGAAAAAACTCATGTAAGTATATGTCCATGGACTTAAGATCTCGGAAGGCCTAGGAGTGGGAACCATATTGTGTACAGAAACAATGACTGGGTTAATAGGGACTGGGGGAGATTGCAGCAGTGTAGAATTGATAAAGTGAAGTTGCTCAGTCATGTCCAACTCTTTGCGACCCCATGGACTGTAGCCTACCAGGCTCCTCCATCTATGGAATTTTCCAGGCAAGAGTACTGAAGTACTGCCATTTCCTTCTTCAGGGGATCTTTCCGACCCAGGGATCGAACCAGGGTCTCCTGCATTGCAAGCAGATGCTTTACCATCTGAGCCACCAGGGAAGCCCTTTAGAATGAATAAGCCCCTTCCAAATGGGCATGTGTTCCAGTAACTGGCTAAGTGGGAAGAGAGTGTACAGACTAAAGGACTTACAGTCCAGTCCATGGAAATCTAAGTGCATCCCCTTTAAGAAATCTGAAAGCCACAAGGCTTCCCTTGTAGCTCAGACAGTAAAGACTCTGCCTGCAATGGAGGAGACTTGGGTTTGACAACTGGGTTGGGAAGATCCCCTAGAGAAGAAAATGGCAACCCACTCCAGTATTCTTGCTTGGAGAATCCCCATGGACAGAGGAACCTGGCAGGCTACAGTCCACAGGGTCACAAGAGTCAGACACGACTTAAAGATTAAACCACCACCACCACAGTCCAGTCCATGGAAATCTGGGTGCATCCCCTTAAAGAAACCTGAAACCTCATCCATGCCTCAGAGCCTAAGGATCCTCCTCTCCAGCAACTCTTCTGTGGTGTGGGGGAAACTTTTCCGGATCTGGGGAGCACCGCCCCCTACCTGGACTTGGGACCCAGTGAACTACTTTACCCAGAAGGCACTGCGCCACACCTGTAACAGGATCACTGAAGACTCAGGCACTTCCGTTCTGGAGGATGGTGTCTGGGTGGGTCTGTTGGTGTGCACCGCGGGTGACATTTTGTAAATACGGATGTGTTTACTTGGTGGCGAGCTTGGAAATGCTGGACCAGCCCGAGATCTGGGAGGTGGGAAGTCTGCCCTTTCTGCTTCTCTTGAAGCAGGCAGGAGGCAATCTCACTCCAAGTGCCCATTGATTCAACTACAGAATGGCATTATTAATATAGAGACTCGTTTGGAAGCCGTTTTTCTCCATTCCCCAACTGATCAAAAGGCCAGGCACTGTTAAAATAGAATTTAAGTCTCTTCTTTTTCAACCCTTCGATTTTGAAGAATTTCCAATTCTTAAGGATACACTCCAATGTCTCTGCTTTTCAATATGCTATCTAGGTTGGTCATAATTTTCTTCCAAGGAGTAAGCGTCTTTTAATTTTATGGCTTCAATCACCATCTGCAGTGATTTTGGAGCCCCCCAAAATAAAGTTTGACACTGTTTCCACTGTTTCCCCATCTATTTCCCATGAAGTGATGGGACCTGATGCCATGATCTTTGTTTTCTGAATGTTGAGCTTTAAGCCAACTTTTTCACTCTCCTCTTTCATCAAGAGGCTTTTTAGTTCCTCTTCACTTTCTGCCATAAGGGTGGTGTCATCTGCATATCTGAGGTTATTGAAAGCAGAGACATTACTTTGCCAACAAAGGTCCATCTAGTCAAGGCTATGGTTTTTCCAGTGGTCTGTATGGATGTGAAAGTTGGACTGTGAAGAAAGCTTTTCCAGTGGTCTGTATGGATGTGAAAGTTGGACTGTGAAGAAAGCTGAGTGCCGAAGAATTGATGCTTTTGAACTGTGGGGTTGGAGAAGACTCTTGAGAGTCTCTTGGACTGCAAGGATGTCCAACCAGTCCATTCTAAAGGAGATCAGCCCTGGGTTTTCTTTGGAAGGGATGATGCTAAAGCTGAAACTCCAATACTTTGGTCACCTCATCCGAAGAGTTGACTCATTGGAAAAAGCTCTGATGCTGGGAGGGATTGCGGGCAGGTGGAGAAAGGGACAACAGAGGATGAGATGACTGGATGGCATCACCGACTTGATGGACGTGAGTCTGAGTGAACTCCGGGAGATGGTGAGGCCTGGCGTGCTGCGATTCATGGGGTCGCAAAGAGTCGGACACGACTGAGCGACTGAACTGAACTGAAGGATACACTCCAAAGGCGCTTCTTCTGGCTTAGAAGGGGATCCGCCCATGTTGAATAACCTGCAACTGAGAACTGAAGGTCACAGTGTTGTCACATGTCACCATGGAAATAGGGGCGCATTGCCTTTACCAGGAGGTCTGGCGCTTCAGAACACAGTTTCTCCCTGATCTTTCCGCCTCCATCCGCCTCTGCAACTATCAGGGAGAACCAGAAACATGCCCTTTCCCTGGGTGGATTGGGCGCACAAGCTCCTTTACCTAGAGGTCTCTGCCCAGCGCATGCGCGCTGTGCCAGTGGCCGCCCAGAAGATGGGCGTTTCCGGAGGCCCTTGCAAGCAGAGGTGGGATTTCTGGCGTCGCTGTTGTGACGTCTTTTGCTGGTGCCCGGGATTCTGCAGTGCCTGTGTAGGCTGGGAGTCCCCACTGAGGTCTGCTTTTCGGGAGGCTCTGGAGAGGCTGGCGATTCATGGGGTCGCAAAGAGTCGGAAACGACTGAGCGACTGAACTGAACTGGAGAGGCGAACAGAGGACAGAAAAAAAGATGGGCCTTCTGTCCGCTTAGTTGTTACGAAACATGGTTGCTGTCGTGGGACGGGCCGCCTATCGCGAAGCTGTCGCCTGGGGCTGCGCTCCTTCGGAGGCCTTCGCAACCACCCTCTGTCCTCGTCCACTTCCGGAGGCAGCATCCTAAGCTTCTGCGCCTTCTGACCAGGAGGAGACTGGGGCTCAGAGCTCGACCGTCCTCTCGGGCTCACCACACCCAGGGGAGTGCGCGGGTTCCGCCGGCTTTTCAACCTGGTTCTGCTCACAGGACCATGGCGGCTGCCGCGCTTATGGACCGGGCTCAGGTGAGTGGACAGTCCTCAAGCCTTCCCGACACAGGTGTGGGGGATGCTGTGGGCTCAGGCTTTCCGAACTTGGTCTTCGTCGCTTCCTTCTCTTGAGTATGAAGGCGATGAAGGGCGGTTACTGACGGTGAACATGTGGCAAGGAACCCCTTCCCAGTGTTGACAGGATGAGGTGCGAAATGGTTTGCAAGGCTTAGGAGCCCCAGGTACAAACACTTGGAGGTGAGGATGAATTAGGCACTTTCTTGAAATGACAGGTCTCTGCGGTTATGTGAGAGAGAAAAGAGAGCAGGCAGTCAGGAGTCTGAACTGGTATGGCAGCCTGGGGAGCTGGACCTCTGTTCTGACGATGATGGGAACCACAGAAGGTTTATAACAGAGAAGGGAGGTGATCTGACTTCTGTGTTGACAGGCTCCCTCTAAGTTGAGTGGAAAGATTGGGGAAGCCTTAGGGTGGCAGGGAGGCCAGGCGGAATTGACTGCAATAGCCCAGATGTGTTGATGGTGAGGCCAAAAGTGGACGTTAGAGAGTGTATGGATTTTGTATGTTTTTAAACTAGGGCCGGTGGAGATTTTTTGATGAGAAGTAGTGATGTTCTGGGACTCTTCACCTGTCCCTCCCTCTGTGCTTGAGTTTGGGGGCCTTACAGTAGGAGTCCTTTTCTAGCCCAGCACCCTGAATCTAAGCCAAGAGTTATATGAAGAGGTTCCTGCTTTGAGCAGCCAGTAGGAGGAGGAGTGGAAGGGTGTATTAGGCTCAGGAACCGCTTGCACAAGTGCTTAAGGGGTTAAGATTGAGTTGGGAGTCATCAAGAAACCACAGGTATTAATTCTGTCTGTTGAGAAAAAGGCCGGAAGTTGGGCAAAAATAGCAGCTTGAGGAACTGGGCTTCTGTTTTCAAGATGATGAAAGACATGAACTTCCAGGATGCCTCAGTGGTAAAGATTCTGTCTGCAGTGTAGAAGAGGCAAGAGACATAGGTTTGATCCCTGGGTCAGGAAGATCCCCTGGAGGAGGGAATGGCAACCCATTCCTGTAGTCTTGCCTCGGAAATCCCATAGAGAAACCAGGTGGGCTGCATGCCTTGGGGTCCCAAACAGGCAGACATGACTAAGTGAATATGTAGCATCCACAAAAGACATGGCAGATTTGGAAGAGAAGAGAGATGCTCTGAATCAAAACAGGCTCCCTCTGGCTGCTGTCTGGTTGAGAATGGAGTGTGGGTGTGAGGGAGAAGGCTACTGCAGTGGTCCACAGAAGTGTTGATGGTGGCAAAGAAAGTCCCAACTGGGCACCGAGGACGGGGTGTCTTTCTCAGGCACCGGGGTGGCAGTAGAGCTTGTCATAAACACAAAGGAGTTCTTCCTGGACACTGTGCAGAGTGGTTTCAGGGGTGGGGTGTGCCTTGGAAGTGTGGACTGGAAAGTTTTTAGTCTTAATGTAGATATGAGGAAGGTGTGGTTCAGAGTGATGTACATGGTGGGAGGAGCATGGACTGATGGCCTTAAAGTTGTTTCTGGGAGGCATGGTCAGGAGGATGCCAGTAGGAGACTGTTTGGTGCCCTTCTTGCTGGACTCATGACCTGCATAGTCTCTGTCTGCCCGCCTGCCTGATTTTGCTCTGGGCTGCACACAGTGATCAGAGGGACAGGAGAGGGCAGCCAGGAGTAGTGTCACGGCCGAGTATCACCTCCGATTTGGGAGGCTGAGGAGCAGAGGAGACAGGGTGGGAGGTGAGTGGGGGGCCTGGAGAGTCCTGTTGTCTGTGGGCTCAGCTGTCTGCATTGTGGCAGGGTGTTGTGACCTTCGAGGATGTGTTTGTGTACTTCTCCCGGGAGGAGTGGGAGCTACTGGAAGAAGCTAGAGACTCCTGTACTGTGATGTGATGATGGAGAACTTCACACATGTGGCTGCCTTGGGTAAGTCCCTGTTTCAGTTACCTGTTGGTACATGTCAAACTACTCCAAAAGTGAGTGACATAAAACAATAAAAAGGCCTTATGTAAGTTTCAGTGTGTCAGGAACTCGTCACACCTCACCTGGTGGTTTTGGCTCAGGGTCTGTCATGAGGCTTCTATCAAGCTCCCAGCTGAGCTGTTCTCATCTGAAGGCCATTCTTGGGAGGGTCTCACTCACAAACTGACTCATGTTTTATGTTTACAAGAGGTCATTTCTTGTGGCTTGTTGGACTGTAAGGCTGTTGGTCAGAGGCCCTCTGGCTTCCTTGTCACCCTTGCCTTTCTGTAGTGCATCTCACAGCAGTGAAGGAACCTTCTCTCTGAGCAGAGAGAATGTCCAGGATGGTAGCTTGTCTTTTTCTAACCTGACCTGGAAACAGTGATCCCATCATTTCTCCCTGTTCTGTTCTTAGAAATGGGTCAGTCAGTGCAGCCTCTGTTCAAGGGAAGTAGCTCGTGCAAGGGCAAGAACACTGGGCAACAGGTCTTTCTGGCGCCATTGGAAAGGCTGCCTGCCCCAGGCCCACACACCTGCTGCAGTGTCCTTGGGTTCCGTTTTTCCCTGGTGCCCTGGGGGCAGCTCTTCCCGCTCCCGTCTTGGTTCCAAGGGTAGGGGCTGTGGACGCCCAGGACTGTGTGTAGTGTCCCCTCGCTGAGCAGTCCTGACATCTGCTGCCTAAAGCCTTTCTGGATAAGGTTAAGAGTTCAGAGCTCTTGAGTTGGCTTCACAGATTCTCCGTGGCTTGGGCATGTCCAGATCCATGATGCCTCTATGTCTATGTTCTGCCCCCATCCTCTGGCTGACAGTTCTCGGGGACTGACTTTGCCAGAAATTGTAGCTATTGACATGTCACTGCTTGTGGAGGGCATAGGGGTGTTCTGCCAAATCTTCCTATGTGGTTTTTTGTCTTTTTAATTTTAACCTTTTCTTCTCTCTGAGATGGGTCTATCTGGGCCACTCATCTGTGCTATGTTTGTTTGTTTGTTTGTTTACAACTTCCACCTTCCAGACCCCATGTAGTTGCCCAGTGGCAGAGAGGCAGAAAGCCCTGAGTGCCTGTGGGTGAACCTGTCTCCAGCCACACTGACAGCCCAGAGCAGGGAGCTGACAGAGAGCCATCTGAGGGTTGGGCTCACATCGTACCGTCAGCCTACTTTGTGTTCACCAGTGTTTTCTTGCCGAGGCCCATAACAGTACCTCACTTCTCCCTTTCCTCACTAGTCTTGGCACTTGACATTTTTCTTCTGTCTTCCTTCCCTTGGCTGTTTTCCCACCTCTCTGGCCTCCGTGTCTGTCACTCATTCTCTGCTCACCCCACAATGCTCTGCAACATTGGCTGCATTAATGTGTCATGAGTTGTGTACATATCTGTATGTAGTCCTGAAGAGCCAGCTACTTACTTGCAATCAGATTTTCTTGGGCCCGGAGAGAGCCTTCTGACAGACGAGCCAAGCTCACCTGACACCAACAGCTGAGACCCTGTTTAAACCCTTCTTAGAGGAGTGAGTTGGAGACCTCGCTTCTGCTTCCAGTACTGTCCACCATCTTTGTGTCTTTACCCATCATTGGAAGTCCTCCATACCTTCCAAGGCCCAGGACTGGCAATGGGCTCTTCCTCACTGATCCTGGCCCTCTCATCCTGCCAAAGGCCCGTGGACTCACTCACTGGTGTGTCAGACTTGCTGCTGCTTACTGAAATCAGTGTGTCCTTCACTAGCAGTTCTTTGCTTTCAGGTTATTGGTGTGAAGAAGTCAATGAGGAGGCCCCTTCTGAGCAGAGTGTTTTTATAGAATTAGTGTCAGAGTTCAGGACTCTTGGGTCCTGTCCACTTATCCAGAAAGCTCACCCATGTGAGACAGGTGACCTGCTCTTGAAAGGCATTTTAACACCTGGATGAACACCAGGAGTCATGCCCTGCACTGAACCTGGACACATGTAACCCCTATGGGCGAGGATTTCTGTTGAGTGAAAACTTTCATCAGCACCAGAAACCACATAGTGATAAGAATCCTATCAGTAAAGATGATAATGTGGCCCCACATATGAAGAGCTGTCCATGAGTTAGGGAGAACTTTTACTTGCCGGGGGCAGTGATGGACGTGCTGGATAACTCTGGCCTCTTCCAACACCAAAGCACTCACAGAGAACAGCTGAGTTCATGGAAGCTTTTCACAGAAGTCTAGTCTTGGGCGACACCAGGAAAACAGTGATGAACGGATGCTTTTCAATTGCACTGACAATGAGGAAGCCTTCCTGAATGCTTTCACTCTCCTCGACAACCAGATAATTCAGGCTGAAGTGCGAGCCTTTAGGTGCCTACTGTGTGGAAATTTGTCCAAGGAGAAATACGCTCTTATTCATTACAGAAAACTTCATGGTGGGGAAACATCACATTCACTTGTCTCACCTAAAAACCCACCAGAAATTTCACACTGGCAAAGACAATATATGTTCAGTGAATGTGGAGAAGCTTACAACAGAAGCGTGCACCTTGTTCAGAACCAGAGAACTCACACTGGAGAAAGACCTTATGAGTGCAGTGAATGCAGGAAAGCCTTTAGTCATAAAAGCACACTTGTGCAGCACCAGAGAGTTCACACTAGAGAAAGGTCTTATGACCGCACTGAGTGTGGAAAAGCCTACAGCAGAAGCTCCCACCTTGTGCAGCACCAGAGAATTCACACTGGGGCAAGGCCTTATGAGTGCATTGAATGTGGAAATTTCTTCAGCCGTAACTCCAGCCTCATTAAATGTAGGAGAGTCCACACAGGAGCAAAGTCTTATGTGTGTGGCAAATGTGGGAAAACTTTTGGCTACAAAGACACACTTGAGAAGTACCAGATAATGCACACTGGAGCACGGCCTTATGAGTGCAGTGAGTATGGGAGGGCCTTCAGCTGTAAACACATGCTTGTGCAGCACTGGAAAATCCACACTGGAGAAAGGCCTTATGAATGCAATGACTGTGGAAAACTCTTTAGCCATAGCTCCAACCTCACTGTGCACCAGAAAATTCACACTGGAACAAAACCTTATGAATGCAGTGAACGTGGGAAATGCTTTAGCCACAACTCCGTCCTCATTCTCATTCTACAAAAGACACATCACAGTAGAGCAAGGCCTTATGTGCGTAGTGAATGAAGAAAAGCTTACATTAGTAGCTCCCACATTGTTCAACACAAGACAGTTCACACTGGAGCAAGACCTTATGAGTGCAATAAATGCGGGAAATTCTTTAGCCGCCACTCTAGCCTCATTCTACACCAGAGAGTTCACATGTGAAAAAGCCTTACATGTGCAGTGAATGTGGGAAGGCCTATAGCAGAAGCTCCCATCTTGTTGAGCACCAGAAAGCTCACCCTGAAACTTATTTAATGCCCAGAAACTTCAACTGGAGAAAGGCCATATGAATGGAGTCAATGCACTGTGTCCCTTTTGAAAATTATAGGACTCACACCAGCAAAGGTGGGAATCATTGTTGGTACAGACACTGAGATGATGGAGTGGGGATGACTGAGGCTCATGAGAGGATGGGTATCTGTTCTTAAGGCAGCATCTCTATATGTCCCTGTGATTTTGGCTCTATGGCATGAAAGTATACAGAAATTCTCAGGACCTTCACACTTCTGAGTCTCCTGTGGCTGACACACTGTCTCCATAAATAAAGGTTTGTGGATTCCTGTACCTCCCTAGGTTGTTTACATTCTGGCCATCACTGCACAGGCAGGAACCCTAGCAGTGACAGAAGAGAGATCCAGGGCTCAGGCTTCTCTGACCAGCCAACATTCCTAGTGACTGAAGTGGACATGACCTTCATTACTCTGCAGTTTTTGCTGATCCTGAGGCAGGGCTTATGCTCCTAAGTTATGTGGAGAGGGATATGGTAGAACCGGAACAGTTAGCAGATGGGACTTTCCAAGAAGAATGGTAAATATGGATATTTATGGGGAATATTTAGTTCTTAACACCTTTATTGAGGTATGGTGACATGAAATAAATATATGTAAAATATAAAATGTGTTGTTTTAGCATGTGTATATACTGATGAGACCAGACATCAAGATAATGGAGATATCCAACACAGCCAAGAGATTCCTTGTGTCTCTTTATGTTTCTTGCCCGGTCCTTTCTAACCCCCTTTCCCACAATTCACAGGTAATAGCAGGCATTTTATAGTATTTTATAGAAACAAAATCATTTGATATATATTTTCTGGGGAGTGGGAACTCTGACTTTTTTCACCAGCCTTAACTATTTTGAGATGGATCCATTTGCCACATGTATCAATTATTCATTTGTATTGTTGAGTATTCGTCCATTGTATGGATATACCACAATTGTCTTTTATCCATTTGCCAGTTAGTGGATATTTGGGTTGTTTCCAGTTTTGTGCTATCACAGATAAAACTTCTGTGATGATTTGTGTATAAATTATTACTGAATCACCTTCCATTGTATGGTTGTACCTAGTTTATCCATTCACTGAGGGATATCTTGATTGCTTCCAGGTTTTGGCACTATGACTAAACCTGCATTATGCATTGTTTTGTGTGGGTATACTGCCGGAATCCAGCTCCAGCAGCCAGGGAATCAGCCTGAAGGGATGAGCGGTGTCGGTGGGAAATGATGTAGCCTTTGACTCGAGGTACTGGACTACATGTTTATTTCAAGCATCAGGTCTTTTATAGTTTTTCAAAAGCTTTAGGTCAGAGGTTTTACATTTTCAGCTCCTCCTCACCCAAATTTATTATCTCCTTGTTGTCCTTCAAACAGAGTTCCTGCTTCAGTGATTCTCTCAGAATCATGTTTACTTGTGATTACATTGTAACTCATGCTTGTGTCTGGGCCACATACCACATTCCTCAGTCTATTATCTTTTTAAATCCTGCTTGCCCCTAGTATCCTAAGCTCACTATCTCCTAAAAAGACTTCTAATTATTCTTTTTTATTCCTAAACCCTAAACTCAGCAAACTTCTTTTGCCATAAACACTTCCCTCACAGACAGGTCTCAGATAACAATCTTTCCCATGGCCTCAAGCTGTGACCTATGTGCTCATCCTGGGACATTCTTTGCAAAAATCCTTGAACAAATGTCAATGGTTATTTTATAGATTATTTTCTGGGCACAACTGCAGAAGGCTTTGTGCNAGACAGGTCTCAGATAACAATCTTTCCCATGGCCTCAAGCTGTGACCTATGTGCTCATCCTGGGACATTCTTTGCAAAAATCCTTGAACAAATGTCAATGGTTATTTTATAGATTATTTTCTGGGCACAACTGCAGAAGGCTTTGTGCTTTCTCATACTTCTCTCAAGAACAATAAGCACCTTAACATTCCTTCCAGCCAACTCAACCAAAGAAAGGAAAGAACAAGTCAGGATCACAAAACGTGACTCCTTCATCCCAGGACCGTGCCTGCGGAGAGGAGAGGGGCTGGGGCCGAGCCCCCATTTTGTCAGTAATGCCTAACGTGGCTCCCGTCAGTATACATTTTCATTTCATTTGAGTTCAAGCCTCAGAGCATGATTTGCTGGGTCACATAGTAAGAGAATATTTAGTTTTATTTTTAAAACTGCCTTCTAAAGTGGCTGTATCATATTGCATTCCCACCAACAGTAGGTGAGCGTTCCTGTTGCTCCATGTTCTTGTCAGTATTTGATGTTGTCAATGTTTTGGGTTTTGCCATTCAAGTAGGTTTTAGTAATAGTATATTGTTTCTTTCATTTGCAATTATCTAATGACATATGTGAAGTCAAGTGGGCCTTAGAAAGCGTCACTACGAACAAAGCTAGTGGAGGTGATGGAGTTCCAGTTGAGCTGTTTCAAATCCTGAAAGATGATGNTCACAGAGTCAGACACAACTGAGCGACTGAACTGAACTGAATGACATATGATGAATATCTTCGTATCCTTTTAACAGTGTCTTTTGCTGAACAGAAATGTTAAACTTTAGTCAAGTCCAAGTTACTCGTTTCTTTCATGGGTTGTATTTTTGGTGTTGTGTCTAACACATCATTGCCTAACCCAGGGTCTGTGTCCCCTGTATTATCGTCTGTGTGTATTACTGTTTTGTATTTAGGCTCATTATCCATTTTGAGAAAATATTCGTGAAAAGTGTGAGGTCTGTGTCTGGGTCACTTTTTTTTTCCCCCCTGTGCAGCGTGTGGCATGTTAGTTCCCAAACCACGGATTTTAACCCACATCCCCTGCAGTGGAAACATAACCACTGGATCATGTTTTTAAGCCCCATTTGTTGAAAAGACTATCCTTTCTCCATTCCTTTGCCTTTGCTCCCTTTTCAAAGATCAGTTTACTGTATTAGTGTGGATCTATTTCTGTGGTTTCTGTTCCAGTTTTTTCCACATAGTGAGATAATCGTCACGTGGCTGTGGTTTTTTAAATTTTTCCTTGTTGTCTTTTATTTAAATGGTGCATGCGTGCTAAGTCGCTTCAGTCATGTCTGACTCTGTACAACCTGTGGACTGTAGCCTGGCAGACTCCTCTGTCCATGGGAGCTAATCTTGCATTTCCTGCAAGAAATCCCACATGATCATCTTGTATAATCCCTTGTATATATTGCCAAGTCAATTTTCTGACATTTTGTTAACGTATTGTATAGATAGATGAATAGTAATGGGTTTATAGAACTGTATTTCTCCGACTTTGGTATCAGAGTAATTCTGATGTCAAAGAATAATTGTTTCCTCCTCCTTTATTTTCTGGAGGAGTTTTGAAGGATGAAAGATACTTCTTTTTTAAATACTTGCTGGAATTCCTTAGTGAAGGCACCTAAGCCTGGAATTTTCTTGTGGGAAGACTTTCAATAAAAATACAGTCAAGTAATTTTTTCAATTTTGTTCTCTTGAACGGCTTTGGGGTATAGTTGATTAAGAACATTCTGTTAGTTTCAGGTGGACAGTAGAGTGATTTGGTTATACATATACATATATGTATTCTTTTTCAAATTCTTTTTCCGTCTAGGTTATTTCAGTGTTTTGAACAGAGTTCCCTGTGCTATATATAGTAGGTCCTTGTAGGGTGTCTGTTTTAAGTACAGCACCGTGTACATGTCAGTCAACTCAGNGTTTTGTAAATGTGTGTGTGTTTAGTCATTCCCTTATGATACCTTCGATTTCTTTAGTCAGTAGTGTCTTTACTCTTGGTTTTGTTGTCTTTTCAGTCAACCTAGTTTTGTCAATTTTGAAAGAACCAACATTTTTCTTCATTGATTTTTTACAAGTTTTGTTTCAATATTTTGTTCTAATTTTATCATTTCCTTCCTTTTCTTTGCTTTAGGGTTTGGTCTTATTTTCCAGGTTTCTCAACAAGGAAGGTTAGGTTACTGACATCATTCTTCTGTAATAAACTGTAAATAATGCTATACATTTCCTTTAAGTGTTTTCCTTGTAATTAGGATATTGGGCAATGTATAGTTCAAGAAGTCTCTTCCTATTAAATCTGCAGGGATGGTACCAGAGTGGGAAGAATGCTTATGATTTTTCAGTCCAAGTATTTACAGCTGAAATGGGGGAAATCAGGGTTATCTGAAATACCTTCCACTGTCAGGAAGAGACTGAGGTAAGCTGTTGGTGATTAATGTAGCATTAGCCTTCATGTCTACCAGAATTTGATGGGGATGACTGTGTACAGTCAACTCGTCTTGAGTACTGAAGGGTATGGCAGGCTATTGGGCACTTTCCCTCCCTCAGGGCACCCTGTTTTGATTTGAGGCATATTCTTTGTGTCAGTTTTTCTTCATAAGATAGGAAAATCTTTTCCAGTGTTCATTCATTTGCAAGTGTCCTTGTCAATAGGAAGTTGGTTGGGATGTGGGCCCCTTAGCCTCTGCTCATCATCTGCAGGGACACGTTTCTTTGGATCCTGTCATAAATATGCTAGTCTGTCCTGAAAATCTACAGCTTAAACATATTTTTGTTTCACTGATTAAATTGCAATCAATTTTTCTTAATACTTCAGGTCTGGATTTTCGGAGCCTTAGACTTCCTTTCCTGACCTTTCTATGATCCTCAGGGGTTTTGTGGAAAGAGAACTCCCTGTTGATCCCTTCCTGATCAGTTTCCAATCAGCCTTTGTCACCTTATCACATAAGTTTAGCATCTTATGTTCCAACCAACATGTATACAAGTTGTGTAAGTTAGATGACCTTAGTTAGATGTACCCTAAAGAATTCTAAATTTTAAAATAACTACTTGCTGGTCTTACTTGGGTTGAAGAGAATCTTTAGTTCAGGTCCAAGGTTTAAATTCTACAATTTTCTGCATGTGACTCACAGCTGGGGTTGATCTTCAGAGGTAACTGGCATTTGGAGTTTTAAGAGAATTGTTGGGAAAAGGTAGTGAAACTGTGTGTGCATGCTAAATTGCTTCAGTAGTGTCTGACCTTAGGGACTGTAGCCCACTAGGCTCCTCTGTCCATGGGAATTCCCCAGGCAAGAATACTGGAGCGGGTTGCCATGCCCTCCTCTAGGGGATCTTCCTGACCCAGGGATCAAACCCATGTCTTTTATGTCTCCTGCATTGGCAGGAGGGTTCTTTACCACTATCGCCACCTCAGAAACTTAGTTCCCCTGTTGAGTTTATGATTAACCTCCCTATCCAAAAATCTATTCCTTTTCTTTTCTCCTCTTACCTAATTCCTGTGCTAAACTCAACATTAATACTACTTGACTATTACAAAAAGTCATTAACAATGATTTGATTATGTAGTTACTCAATGAAATTCGGGAAAATATATAGTTCTAGAGAAACTTGTTACAGGGGAAATAAAAAGTTAACGTTAAGATCTCAGTGGCTACAGTTTATTACAGTGAAAAGGATACAGATGAAGAGTAGCAAAGGAGGATGGCACAATGTGACAGACTCCAACAGGAACCATGCTGGCAGGTGCCAGTCACCCTCTCATTTAAGTCTCAAGTGTCTTCAGTTTCTGGTTTGTGCACCTCTGGAAATGTTACCTGGTTTGGTAACAACCTCATATTCACAGCTTGAAATTGCCACAGTTTAAGTATTTGTACCAAGGAAATTGGCAAACACTACAATCAGGGGTCAATTTGCTGTTCTATAAACTTCTGAGACTCTAGAAAGTGGTGCAGAGTGAGTTAATAATGAGGACTATACATGGGGAATACCACAAACATTCATTCCACCCAGCCAAGTTGAAATGAAGAAAAGTCAAGTTCTAACACATTTCTTTTATTGTCTTATTATTCATAAAAAAAGGAAATATCAGCCAAAATTCGCTGCTGCTAAGTTGCTTCAGTCGTGTCCAACTCTGTNACACTACAATCAGGGGTCAATTTGCTGTTCTATAAACTTCTGAGACTCTAGAAAGTGGTGCAGAGTGAGTTAATAATGAGGACTATACATGGGGAATACCACAAACATTCATTCCACCCAGCCAAGTTGAAATGAAGAAAAGTCAAGTTCTAACACATTTCTTTTATTGTCTTATTATTCATAAAAAAAGGAAATATCAGCCAAAATTCGCTGCTGCTAAGTTGCTTCAGTCGTGTCCAACTCTGTCGCGACCCCATAGATGGCAGCCCACCAGGCTCCCCCGTCCCTGGGATTCTCCAGGCAAGAACACTGGAGTGGGTTGCCATTTCCTTCCCCAATGCATGAAAGTGGAAAGTAAGTGAAGTCGCTCAGTCATGTCTGGCTCTTCGTGACCCCATGGACTGCAGCCTACAAGGCTCCTCCGTCCATGAGATTTTCCAGGCAAGAGCACTGGAGTGGGGTGCCATCACCATCTCCAAAATTCACTACCAGATGGTAAATAACTATTATAAATATTTTATCGAAGACATGCACTTGGCAAGTGAACACATTAAAAATGTTCAACCACATAGACCATCAGGCAATAGTGAGGTAACTACACACTTTGAAAACAGGTAATATTTAATATGCTGACCATACCAAACAAGTACAGGTGAGGAATATAGGGGAGTTGGAATGCTCCCAATACTGTTGATGGGAATCCAAAAGGGTAGTCATTCACTTTAGAATATGAAACCATATATTCATTTAAGAAAATTTATGTACATGTTCACAGTAAACTTTCTGTGATAGCCAAGCTGGAAACAAAACGCAAAATCCCATTCATCCATTAACAGATAAATGGATAAACAGTTAACAGGTTAATATATCCAGTGTATTTTTCAGGAATTAAAAAAATTAACTATCAGGGAATTCCCCAGTGGTTTTTGTGCTTTCATCACTGATGGCCTGGGTTCAATCCCTGCTTGGGGAACTAAGATCCCAAAACCTTGTGGCATGGCAAAAACACAACCACTCATATCTGCAATATGGATAATTCTCAAAGTAATTATGTACCATGAAAGAAAAAGGCAAATACAAAAGTAAACACATTAACATTCCAATGACATTAAAATTCTAGAAAACTAATAGAATGTGAAATAAAGTAAATTGAATTCCAGTTGCCTGGGAGCCCAGGGAGATTTCAGAAGGGAGATGTGGGAATGATGGATGTTTGTTATTATGGTGGTTCTGTGACTTTACACATAGTAAAAGTTACCAAGCTATACATTTTAAGTATATTCAGTCCACTGCATACCAACTATACAGCTCAATTAAGTTTAAATGAAAATTGGCTTTACATAAAAATCTGAATCTCCTTTTTAAAAAAGTAGAACTCTGGAAACCAACACAATAACTACATCACCTCTCCATGTCTCATGCAAGGGATTGGGTCCCAGTAGCAATGAAGACAGAGGAGCAATCGAAGGTGTTTCTACTTGAGTTCGCCAGGAACTCTGCCTGGGTCCTAAAAAAATCACATGCCTGGACTACAGGATTTCCACTCTCCCTCTTTTTTTCCTCCACAAGTGTGCAGCAATGGCCTTGAGAAAAACAACCTGCAGGCACTAGGGGGTCCTAAAACCTTTACATTATTCAGTCTGACTCTGACTGGAGGCTCAGGAGGAAGTAGCTCTGTGGATCTGGAGAATTTCTTTAAAAAACCTCCTAAACAGTCAGTCACATTTGTGGATGAAACTTTAGAAAAGGCCCATTCCTTCTTCTTTGCTAGTCTTTCAGGAGCTATTAATTCCCTGAGTGTCTTCTGCACCAAGTATGGTTCCTGCTCAATGTCTGTAATCTAACACTCAACATCAGCCTGCCATGTTGTAGACATTATGGTACGTGGCTCTGTTCCAGCTGGACCTAGAGAACTTCTTCCCTTGAACAGTACTGGGGGGATGATGTGACATCCCATGTGAAAACAGAACATTCATGCTGTTCCAAAAATCACTGGTGGTTCTCATGACTGCCCTCATCTCAAGAGTGACCTCTGAAACCAAAAATTATGACATTCAGGTCACAACAAAGCCCTGCAGTCTACCCCAGGAGGCCTTGAAAAAACAAATTAGACCAAAACTGCAATGAAAACTACTCTCTGCCATGATACTATCCTCACTGAGGAATGCAGTGTTCCCCAACAGGTGACATACAGCAGGAAAAGCCCATTCTGAGCATGACATGAAATAATGCCACTGAAGAGGGTAAACACGCCACCAGCAGAACGCAGACTGGGTCACCTTGGTCAAAGCTGGTTAAGCCAATGTTCTAGTCAGTCAGACCTAAGAGAATAGCATCCAAGCGCTCAGGCTACTCAAGCTTTCCTCCATAGAATGCATGAGCACAAAAGTCTGCCAACCCTGATCACAGAGATGACCACCAGTTGGTAGAAATAAGATGATTTTTACCACAGAAACTCACAGTGACATGAAGTCTGGGAAGGGCCATGGGCAGATTAGAAAGTACAACATGGTACCCAACGAATCGGGTACCCACAGGTAATCTCCACACTAGGGCTGTGCAGATGGGTGGCATTCAACTTCCAGTTGATGAGTCGCTCACAGAGCCTGTTCAGTAAGATGTATTAGCTAAGGAGACATTTCATTATTTGCTTCTCTGCTCATCTCATTTGAAGATCTTTGTCCACTATGAACTTTCTGGTGACGAAGCAGGTTAGACCTTCGGCTGAAAGCTTTCTTACACTCACCGCACTCATAGGGTCTATCTGGGCTGTGATGTTTCTGGTGCTCAATCAGAGTAGACCTTTGACTAAAGACTTTTCCACATTTGCTGCTCTCGAGAGGCCCTGCTCTGGTGTGACTTTTTCGGTGTTGAGTAAGCTGGATGCTTTGGCTAAAGAATTCTCCACATTCAGTGCACTCGTATGGTCTTTCTCCAGTATGAATTCTCTGGTGTTGAGTGAGGCCAAAGCTTTGGCTAAAAAGTTTTCCACATTCAGTGCATTTATAAGGCCTTGCTCCAGTGTGAACTCTCTGGTGCTTGATGAGAGTAGAGCTTTGGCTAAAAACTTTTCCACACTCACTACATTCATATGGCCTTTCCCCAGTGTGGATCCTCTGATGTTTAATGAGGCTGGGACTTTGGTTAAAAAATTTCCCACATTCACTGCACTCATAAGGCCTTGTGCCCGTGTGAACCCGCCTGTGTTTAATTAGATTGGAGTTGGATGTAAAGAATTTTCCACATTCATTGCATTTATAAGGCCGTGATCCAGTGTGAATTCTCTGATGTTCACTAAGGCTGGAGCTTTGGCTAAAGAATTTCCCACATTCACTACACTCATAAGGCTTTTCTCCAGTGTGAATTCGCTGGTGCCTAACAAGTGTGGGTTTGTTGCTAAAAGCTTTCCCACATTCCCTGCACTCATAAGGCCTTTCTCCAGTGTGGACTCTCCAGTGCTGAACAAGTATGTGTTTATAGCTGAAGGTTTTTCCACATTCACTACATTCATACGGCCTCTCTCCAGTGTGGACTCTCTGGTGCTGAGCAAGCCTGTACTTGCGGCAGAAAGTTTTCCCACAGTCACTGCACTTATAGTGCCTCAGTCCATTGTGAGAGGCCTCCATACACTCAGTGTCCTCTTGTGGAGTGACCTGGTATTGGAGGAGGTCAGAGCTAACAGGGAAATCCTTCCCAGGCTCCTGGCATAGGAAAGACTTCTTGGTTGTATGAAAGGTATGAGTCTTCATAAAGGCCTTACCCATGTCTCTTCTAAAGAGTTCCTCTCCACTGTGCTGCTGAAATTTCACACCTGCCAGACACAGTGTCTGGACAGGGTTTACTTCCAGGTCCTCAGCGAGATGCAGACCACCTTCTATATCCAGGTTACCCATCTCCCAGGGATAGGCCTTCTGGATGGACAGGCCTGTCTTTGAAGTAATTATCTGTGGCACTTCTACAGAAGCATTCTGCTCAGAAGTTTTCTCCTTCATCTCTGCTCTCTGCCAACAACCTGAAAGCAAAGAAATGGGGGTGAATTTCATGTAGATCTTGGTAGAAGTAGGGAGCCCCATCACAATACATGTCTGACATAGAAAGAATAAATCCAGGGGACTATTTTCAGGACAAGGGAGGTGGGAGCAGGTTAGGAAAGGGCTGCTGTGTAGACAGGGCCTCTACACATCACAACAGGGATGACTCACCAGGCAAAAGACACAAGGATGGGGTGCAGAACACGGGGAACCGGGGTCCACAACTCACTCCTCCGGGAACAGTTTTCACCAGGGCCTTGGCTGCTGGGGACACGTGTGTGCTGTGTGCAAAGCTGTATTCAGACCCAGGAAAATCCAACTGTCACCGAGTAGCTGGTGTTCAAGGACCGTTTTGAGGCTAAGTGCAGGCCTCGTGACATGTTAGGCGTAGGCCAATATTGCAAAGCAGAGAAGTGAGGATGGAGAGGACCACCGAGGAGTGGAAGGCAGAGAGGTGAGGGACAATCCTGGGCGCAAAGTCAGAGTAGGTATGACGGAAAGAGCAAAGTGTCAGGAATGGGGAGGAGAGAGCATAATGAGGTTCACAGTCACTGGCCTTTGCACCAAAATAGTGTTGGGCACAGGACACGTTCCTGATATGGTCTGAATCCAGCCATGACATCGCTTCCTCCCCCTGATGCCAATCACCAAGGCCAGGCCCACTCTGAGCCCCTCTTGCTGTGTCTGGAGTCATGTCCACTCTGTCCTGTACCCAGGGTTCTCCTCCCAGCTCCAGCGGGACAACATGGGACCTAGAAGATGCAAGTCCTAAGGGAAAGATAGGACAGGTGAGTGGTCAGTACTGGCCCATGGGGGCAAACAATTCCAAAATAATCTCAGGAAACAGACACTATCACATAAAAAATATTTGAGGGGGTTATCATAGAAATAGCCAGGTGAACCCCAGAAATAGTGACTATGTTGGGTCCCAACAACTGCTGGTACAGTGAGGGCCAAGGAAATGTCAGCTGGAAGGGGGAAGAGCCTGGAGCACAAATGTGCAGGGGTCTACAGAGCCATCTCAGCAGGGAGTGGCTGAGAACCGACAGAACTCATTCCAAGTCTTTTGGCTCAGAAAACCTTCACTAAGAAAACTTCAGAGCCGCTGGCACGGGCTACCTGTGAAAGGAGTTGGTCCACACACTCACTCGGCCTTGGCACCCACAGCACAGAGGACAGAGAAGCAGTAACGGAGAGGTGCCTACCGTCCAGCTGTGAGACGAATCGACTTGCCTTGGAGAAAAGCGGAAAGTCAGAGACCTGCCCAGGGTGCTGGGACAGGGGTGAGGGCCTTACCCAAGGACGCAACCAGTGCAAAGGTCTCCAGCATGACAGAGCAGTATAGGCGTCTCTGGGTCTCATCAAGGATCCTCCATTCCTCCTGGGAAAAGTACACAGCCACATCCTCAAAGGTCACAGGCCCCTGTGATGATGGGAACAGAGTGTGCATAAGCAGCCCATCTCCCCAGGACCCCAGAAGTACCCCCAACCTAGTCCAAACTCACTCCGGGGTCATCCTCCTCCCCAGCGACCCAACTCAAGAGGGCAGTGGTACCCAACACTCTTCATGTTTTCTTGAGCACTAGCTCCAACCCCATAACAACATGCACATCTGCAGACAGATGCCTTCTAAGCTGTGGGCCTGGGATGCAGGGCCTACTCCCTCTCACGCAAGACAACAGCCTGACAGTTCCCAGGGTGATGCACCCCAGATGCCAGCAACTTGGGCTCATACTCCTCTCTTAACCTCCTGGAATGAGGGCACTGGGACTATTTGTTCACACACCTTCCCCACATCTGTGTCACCCACTGGACCACCTCATACATCTGACCCCCAACACTAGCACCCGGACCACATGTCACGTCTCCTATCTCCTCATATATCTTCCTGCACGATACCTGAAAATCCGTTCCACGCCAACAGAATCCCACCAAACCCCAACTCTCCACTGGCAGCTCACCAGCCCTATTCTGAAGGCTTCCCCACCAGGCCTTGGTCCTAGTTCAAACCTCAGTCAAAACATGCAGACCTAAAAACCCCTGATCAGGGTCTACTTCTATACTGCACATTATGTCTCCTTACCAATTCCAATCTTTGTCCATATAACAGCCATTCAATATCCACACCTACTTGACACACCTTACAGAAATTCACATGACATTCTGTCACAAAACTCCCCAAGTTCCACCACAAAAGCCTGGTAACTGCACAGAAAGAGAAGCAAACACAGCCTGACTTTGCTATCACTTCATCTCCGTTTCTGCTTTCCCTCTGCATCAATTTCATGACCACACTCCCATGAAAACCTGGGCCACTTGCTGACCCCCGACATACACACCTTCCTGCTGATGACCTTTTTAACAGCTCCCCTGTTCCCTTGTCCCATAATTGCACCCTGAAGCCTCCCTGGCCCTCTAGAGCTGCATGTTCAGCCACTCATTTGTCTCCTATACTTGAGAGTCATTGGAACATCATCTGAGAGTCATCAGGGCCAAAACCCAACTCCTAATATTCTCAGTGAAAACGACTGCTATCACTGACTTCCCTGAATCAGTTAATGCAACTTCCACCCTGTTCAACCAAAGAGAATAAACTCTGGTGTTATGTATGACCCCTCCATTTTAGAAAATCTGGTCAGCCCTACTTGTAAAATCCTGAAGCCAGATATTTCTACCTCCATATCCACTCCTCTGTCCAGTCACAGCCAATGCTCATCTGGATGACTGCAATAGCCTCCCTGATTATCTCATCTTTCCTTCCCCCCATCTGTTCTGCAATCTCCACTTAAGAAGGAGCCTCTTAAAGCCTAAGTCAGATCACTCTTCTCCCCTATTCCAAATAGTCCATGGCTGCCATCACTCTGAATAGACTTCTGAGAGCACAGCTTCTCAGCAGAGTATCATACTAGGCCTGACTCTGGCCCTCTTGCTCTCTGTCCTCACCAGACATTAACAGAGACTTACAAGTCCTAAAACACACCCATCTCAGTTGCATTCTCAAGCATTTGTGTGGATTTCCCCCAGTACCTAAGATAAGCTTTCACATTTAGGCCACTGACTGCCAAAAATGTGAATCTGCCCATGGAACCTCTGGCTTGGACTGGGAAACCTGGGTTGAGGATTTCTCTAGATCTCCAGACATCAAGTCCAGGAAGAGTAGCAGCAAAAGACATCCAGGACACCAGACACTCACCAGTGAAGGGTCCATACATGGTTCTTCTGAAAGTGGAACCTATGGGAAGAGAAGGGCCATGTAACTTTAATACCCATCAGCAGCAGACAAAAGATTAACGAGTGAACCATTTAATATTTCAGGCAGACACATAACGGAAAACTAACGCCATGTAGAAGAGGACAGAAAATGTTATGCAGTTGTGCCATAAAGTCGCGTGGATAACTTGAGGAAAGGTTTTTCAGCAGTGGTATAACAAAGCCTCCCTGTCAGAGTCAGTGTCTGGTGTGTCTGAGTAGCACCCTGGAGGCTAGTGTGATTGCAACCCAATGAGCCAGAAGAATACGGTATTGTATTGGTGAGGAAATGCTCGTGGCAGGTCAGATAGCTACAAATACCACAATTTACTCCATTCTATGTTAGGTCTCTCTCTGACACTCGCATTTGAGTTCCCTTTTCTGTTTTCCCCCTGCCAATAATACATTTTTCTCTTCCTATCGCTTATGTTTGGCTCTAACAGGTGACCAGGAGTTCTTATATGTACTTTTCAATTTTTTTTCTGGTTATATTAAAAGTTATTGTTGTATATAAAATTCCAGTTTATATTATCCAGATTAAATTCTGGTTTGAAATTACTATCACATTATACAGTATAATTCAAGAACATGTACTTTTCCTATTTATCCATATTCTTTGATGTTAAAACTTTTCCATAAATATTCAGACAGATTATCTGTAATTTCTTACATGCTCTTCTCTCCTATAGCAGAGAACGGAACCACCATGTACTGACTATGCATGCAAAATGAATCTCTAATAAAGAGGTTGTTTCTTGAATCAAAGTAAAAGTGCTTTCCCTCCAGCATCTGGGGATAACTGGACCTCATTTTGGACTCTTTAAACTTAAGAGAAAGGATATAACTGATAGGACCTGACCTCTTGTCATCCTCATTATAGAAACATGGAAATATTTTCCTGAGTTCTTAACATCTTATTATGGTTTTGAAGCATTATAACTTTTTATCCTTACAAGGATAATGATAATATAATGATATTTTATATATATATATAATATGTTAATGATATATCCTTATAATGATAAAGCCAAAGCCCACTTAAGACAAGTATTTAATAAAATATCTCAATAATTTTCTCTTACAAGATCACCAGAAGAAAATTATTTAACAGTGAAATAAATATTACTGGAAAAGCACAACCTTTTAAAATACTGAAACAGTCTATGCATGTGTGTAGACTGTAAAACAAAAGTTTATATAAGGCATAAGTGAGTATCAAAATATAACTGTGAAACAGTTGAATAATTTCATTCAAAGAACTAAGTTAAAATTAGTAGTATGGAGGAAAACAAATTCAGTAAGTAGAAATGTTAATTTAAATACAATAAAAATGTTAACACAGAAACTAAACAGATCTGTGCTTAATGTATCTTTCCAGAACACATGGCAAGTGTGGCTACAAAACCACTGTTTATAGACATACCAGACTAAAACAAACACCACCACCACCAACAACAAAAACACAGAGAAAAGCCTTCAAACAGAAGAATTTATAAAGACATTTATTCATATCTATAAAAAACTACACAAAAAGGAAAATGACTGGCTACTCTGCGTCAGGGAGGGTATCCAACTCAATGGACCTGAATTTGGGCAAACTGCAGGAGATAATAAAGGACAGGGAAGCCTGGCATGCTGCAGTCCACAGGGTCACAAAGAGTCGGAAACGACTTAGCAGCTGAACAAGGTAGCATGAGAAACATGGGTAAAGTCACATCATATTGTGCAAATGAAGAAAAAGACATCGTGATACTTACAAGATTCCATTCGCTAAGTTTTAAAACGAAGGAGCGAAACTAAACTACAGCCGTCGCATATTTCCCACATAGTTGGCAAAACTGTCAAGAAACTATCAGTCGTGTCCGTCTCTTTGCGACCCCATGGACTGTATGTAGCCTGCCACATTCCTCCGTCCATGGGATTTTCCAGGCAAGGGTACTAGAGTGGGCTGCCACTTCTTTCTCCAGAGGATCTTCCTTCTCCAGGGAATCGAACCTCGGTCTGCCTCATTGTAGGCAGACGCTTTACCATCTGAGCCACCAGGGAAGCCTTATATAATTCCATTTCATTAAGTTTTAAAACGAAGAAGCGAAACTCAACTACAGCCGTCGCATATTTCCCACATAGTTGGCAAAACTAGAGAGAAGCAAGGAAACCCTTACTTTAAATAACAGACGATATCTTAACTTTAGGGGTATGGGCATGTTTGGGGCTTCCCGGTGGCTCAAATGGTAAAGAATCCGCCTGCAATGTGGGAGACCCGGGTTTGATCCCTGGGTTGAGAAGATCCCCTGCGGGAAGGCGTAGCAACCCACTCCAGTATTCTTGCCTGGAGAATCCCCATGGACAGAGGAGCCTGGCGGGCTACAGTCCATGGGGTCGCAAGGGCACGACTGAAGCGACTAAGCACACAGGCGGCTTCCTGGGGTCCTGTTGATAACATATATATTTTTTTAATCTCAGGCGGTTAACGGATACTAATTTTAGATCTGCTTAATAGACATATAAGACGTTAGTAAGAAGATACTAATAAGAACAAAGATAACCCAGGATAAAAAGAACCCGGGGAGGACCCGGAGGACGCAGGATTCACCTGAATCGGAACCATCAATGTGGCTGCAGCCAAAGAAGTCCGTTGGCGAAGGCGGGGTCGTGCTCTGCACACCCCGTCCGACCCCGAGACAGAGTCAGGTCAGAGGGCGCCCACGCCGAGCCTGAGACTCGCCTCGGAACAGCAGGCACGGAGGCCTTCCAGCTCCCGGGTCTCAGGCCTGCTCAGCGTTAGCACGCACCCCAACCGTGAACCGATCCCAGTTTACAATATGTCGCCGGGGACCCACACCGGAAGGCCCACCGGGAGACCGTTCTCTAGAACGGAAGTGTCTGTCCTGAGACTTCATTGGTCCATTGGCCCTGGCGCCTCGCGCGGTGCCTTTAGGGTAATGTAGTTCATAGCGCTCCCGTCGCTGCCAAGAGGTAGTGCTCCCCAATTCGGGAGAACTGTCCCGCCTCACCAGTAGGGTTGCTGTGAAGTCCCCAGGCTGCGAAGACTGGGCCAGTTACACGCTTTTTAAAGGGGTTGCACCCAGATTTCTATGAAACATAGTCTGTGCTGATCACAAAGAAGTACAGTGACAGTAAAATTTCAGATGGTCGGCCTCTCTTGCCTTCTGAGATGGCCCACTCTGTCTATGGAGGGTGTCTCTCTGAATTAGCCTTCTTTTACTTTAAAAAAAAAAGAAGAAGAAGAAGAAAGAAAGAAATTTTGGGACGGTCCCCAAAGCTTACCAGGTGGTGCTAGTGGTTAAAAACAAAAATCCACCTGCCAATATGGGAACCCAGGGTTCTATCCCTGATCCCATCCAGGAGNAGCCTTCTTTTACTTTAAAAAAAAAAGAAGAAGAAGAAGAAAGAAAGAAATTTTGGGACGGTCCCCAAAGCTTACCAGGTGGTGCTAGTGGTTAAAAACAAAAATCCACCTGCCAATATGGGAACCCAGGGTTCTATCCCTGATCCCATACAGGAGGGAAATGGCAACCCACTCCAGTATTCTTGCCTGGAAAAATCCCATGGACAGAGGAGCCTGCTGGGCTACAGGCCGTGGGGTTGCAAAGTCGGAGGTATCTTAGCGACTAAACTACAACAACAAAACTGGCCAAACTAAGTGGTCACATGATACCAGGTTGTCATTCAGACAGAGTGAATCCATCCATAGCTGGAGTCCAGTAAACATTGTCTTATTGCTCTCTATATAAATGTAGCCTAACTTGTTGGCTATAGTTTATGAGTGTCTCTGTGTTAGGTCATAGTTGAAAAACCTAAGACTCCAGACAGAGCCATGGTGAATAAGACAGAGGAGGGATGTGGGGCAACTAGAAGCAGATGGACCACGTACCGTGTCTTTGGTTCCCTCAGAAGAAACGTACACTTAGTGATGGTGTGTCCTATTCAAGAACTGACACGTATTTCAGACTCCACATTTTAATACAGATCCAGTTCTTGTCTCGGAGAAGGCAATGGCAACCCACTCCAGTACTCTGGCCTGGAAACTCCCATGGATGGAGGAGCCTGGTGGGCTGCAGTCCATGGGGTCGTGAAGAGTCAGACACGACTGAGCGACTTCACTTTCACTTTTCACTTTCATGCATTGGAGAAGGAAATGGCAACCCACTCCAGTGTTCTTGCCTGGGGAAACCCAGGGACGGGGGAGCCAGGTGGGCTGCCACCTATGGGGTCACACAGAGTTGGACACGACTGAAGCGACTTAGCAGCAGCAGCAGTTCTTGTCTAGAAGCTAAAATCTACCTATCTGAAAAGAAGAGTGACTTATAACATGTCACTTCCTGCCTGTAGAGTGACTCCATGGTTACGGTCATAGCTTGTTTGGGACAAGGGCAGTTGAACCCTGAGATAAAGTATGATCCTCTTTCCTTTCTGGGGAGTCAATATAATTTCACCTGCAATCATAGAGACAATGCATAGAGTTGAGATTACCTCAGGAAAATATCTGTGAAATGTTGAAGTTGTTGAAACCAGTCATCAGCTATTCAAAGTGCTGGCCAAAATACCTCTTGGCCATGTCCACGAAGTTAAGATCTTAGTGAAGCTTAAAGGGACACTGAAGACTGAGAGTGAGAAAATAAATCTGAGCATGTAGTTACACAGGAACTTGGCTAGTCTGTGAATCTGGCTCTCTAAATTGTGGTTTATTGTTTATTTATTTAATAAACAATAATAATCTTTTTTTGTATACAGAACAATACCAGCTTGAAGGGAGAGGTGGAGAGAGCAGATTGATTTGCCAGAATCCTGAAAGCAAACAGGGCATCCATAGCATCATATTTGTACCCTCATTGACAAACACTCACTAAACTGCATATTCCATTCCAAGCACTACTTTGGCTGTATACACTCATTAGATCCAAAGAGATTAAGAACCTCTTTCTTCTTGAGTCTGACCTTTTGGTCAAAGTGATAGGCAGTACAAACTTAATGATAAGATATTCAATTCAGTTCAGTCAGTTCAGTTCAGTCGCTCAGTCATGTCTGACTCTTTCTGACCCCATGAATCGCAGCACGCCAGGCCT
>SJYV01044792.1:0-14419 GCA_006410875.1 Neotragus pygmaeus | reverse complement strand
TCTAGCATCTTCTACATCACAAGCAGATTATTTACCCCTGAGCCACTGGGAAAACCCAACATAATGCTAATCAAAACTATTAAAATACAAGATATATTTGGTGAGGTAGAAGGTATCTTAGGCCAGATTTTCTTTATTTAACAAAAATATTCCCAAAGGCAGATTTTCAGTATCTAGTAAGTACCACCTGTTACCATCCATCGAGCTTCCCAGGTGGTGCTGGTGGTAAAGAATCCACCTGCCAATGCAGGAGATGAGACATGAGTTTGATCCCTGGGTTGGGAAGATCCTTGGAGGAGAAAGAATTCTTTCAGAGTTCTTGACACAAACTTTAAAATCATTCTTTGTATATTTTATATCGTTCACAAAAAATAAAAAATAAGCCTTTTCTAAAGCATTTTACATTCAGAAATGGACTCATTCAAATCTCTTTTGACTCAGAATGGTTAATGCCTGTATTTCTCCATGCACTACCCACTCTGTGCTATGAAGAGAGGTAGTGATGCAAGATTTATTAAAAAGTGCTCCAAGGTTGTCTCTGGGCCTTTCTTCCAAGCACGTGACACCCATTGGAAATTTTGATGCTGATTTTTTCCTGAACTTATCAAAAGGTATCAATGAAAGGCTTTTTAACAATAGCAAGGGTACTGTGTTTTTTTCTAAAATCATCCTTCAACAACTTGAAACCTAAAAGGAACTATAGTTGTCTAATCAGGTTCAGAATAATAACCAAGTTGGCCTATGCACTAACTAGTAAAATAAGTCATTAATGCCACTTGGGATGGAGTGATTTTAAACATTTGCTATGAATTTGGTTGTATGGGAAAGTATGAATTTGCTATGAATTTGGATGTGGGGAAAGTAAACATCTCAAAATAAAGTAGATTTCTTAGCAGGGTAATGGGTGTATGGGTATTCCCTATGTGTATATAAAATGTTTGTTGGAGAAGGTCTTTGAGAGAATTTGACCACTGGTTAAACTATGAGCTAGACCCTAGCAATCAGAGGTTCCTCATCTCCTCCCTTGTCCATGGAATGTACATTCTTTCCAGTATTCTCACAGTGAAGACCATTTTCAAGGTGCAACCTTGAGAAAGTATGCTGTTGAGACCATGTGTATAGTATGTTGACTGACCCCAGTTAAAGCCTCTATTATAAACCAGATCCTGGAGGGGGTGGTGGTATGGAGTATTACCCATCTTGTGCCCACCCAAAAGCAGCCTCATAATAAGCCTTGCTTATTACACCTGCAGCCTACTGATCTGGAGTTGTCTGCTTCTTTTTGCAGCCTCTCCTTTTCTCCATGTAAGGAGGCCAATTTACAAACTAACAATGGCATCATGAAAGATTAGATAAGATATGAAAGGTAGACCAAAATTGCTTATGCTAAATGTTGTATTTCATGCTGAAAATATATTTTAAGTGATTCTGGAGAATGGGTATTTAAAGAAGTTTTTTAAGAAGGACAGAAATGAAACAAAAAATGTCAAATTTTAAAAGATAACTCTTTCAGTGGTGTGTAATAGAGACTGATTATGGCTAAAAGCAGCATTGAGTAGAGAGGAAAACAAAGAGGGGAAGTGCCTGGGGTAAATTTGGGTAACTGTCAACAGGGACAGGAAACTGGATGAATGACAGATCCTCTAATATTTCTCAAATGATAATAAAGCATAGCGTTATTTACCTCCTCTTTCAGAAAGTCAGGTATTAAATTGCTTTGGACTCATTGTGTCTTGATGTCTAACTGCTATGACCAGTCTATTTTCTTTCAGAGGTTTCTTACTTTATATGTTAAAACATAGTCTAATATCAAGACAAAAGTAGAAAACAATCAATCAACACTATTATATTTAAAATAATATTTAGTTTAAAAATCTATAATGCATTTAGTTAATGCCTTAAATCTGAATATCAATACTTTAAAAGTACTGTTTCTTTTCAAAGATTGTTCACATCTAGGTCCATAGACCAAGTGAAACATGTGTACAGATGTGTTGTTCAGTATCTATTGAATTCCCTTGATAATTGGCATATGGTGTTAGATAATAGTACATAATAACATATGATGACAGTAATTAAGTGCATTGACTTAAGACTTTGTCTTTTAATGACCCTCAGTGGATAATGAATGAAAGGTAAATTAAAGGTTCATTAAGCTGTGTCAGAAGAAAAGTTTTCAAATGGCAGATGTACTGTGAAGTTAAATGGATTTTATTAAGATCTGCTGTTCAGTGTTTTTCAAGTGACAAGTCTAGCCTAAATGATTTGAAGTGTTTAAAAAAATTTTTTTAAGTACATTTATTTTCACAGTTTATTTAACATTTTGAGCTTTAACTCTGTAAAACAACCGGGGAGAACATTGGAAATTCGACTGTCTCTATATCCAAGTGACCTTTAGTGTGGTTCTGTTTAATGTTCTGATGTCTGAAAGGAAAAGCAAAGCAGGAAGGAAAACAATAATGTATACAGTGGACTTATACAAAACAGCAGCAGCACCCAACAGTTTCTCCATCAGGTTAGCCGACATTTAAAATTTTAAAAATTGTGCTTTAACGTTTGTATGGCAAGTCAAAGAAAAGCACATAAAGGGGAATATTTCTAATTGGGATCATTATTCCTAAAACTGTTATTTAAAAATATTGCCAATGTACTGAATTTGAGCTTTCTGCATATTTACCATTCTAATAGCATTATTAAGCCTGCAATAAGGACAATGCTATTTATTTAGTAATGTTATAAATGTAATTTTGACTTTCCAGTTCTGTGTCACATGAATATTTATTAACGGAGGCATCTGCTTTTTAAAAAATTACCTCTGAATCTATCACCCTATGTATAAGAAGAGACTTTACTTTTCCAAAGAAAACCTTGTATATGTCACATTTCCTTTTTTTTTTTTTTTNTATGGATGTGAGAGTTGGACTGTGAAGAAAGCTGAGCGCTGAAGAATTGATGCTTTTGAACTGTGGAGCAATGTTAGCATGAATAGCAATTACTGGAAATTGTACCAATCTCTTGCTTACACAGAGCAGAAATTTTTACTCAGTTAAAACCAATTAAATCAGAAACATGAAAAAAAGAAGTGGTTGCTCTACAACTTAGACTAATTGGAAGGAAAAAGCATTGCTCTTGAAAATTTTAACCATATTAAAAGAGATATGGTGTTCTTGAACCATCTTTAGAAGAGGCTAGATTTTATCAAGAGTCAGCAGGAACAACCAGGTCACACATGAAGAGCTAAGCACAGTTTCAGTTGTATTCTTCACAGGAAATAGATTTTAGAGGAGAAAAGAATAGAAAGGAGGAATCTAAACATCAAAACTGGATGAACTGATTTCTCACATTACAAGAAGGATAAAGTCCTGAGAAAAGAAATGAATATTTATCAAACTACCAGTGGCTTTTGCAAATAGAGCATGCAGTAATCACCATAAAATGCTTGTCCTAAGGGCTGGCCTTTGTCTTGTCTGAGACAAGACTTCACTCCTCCTCACTTAGATTCCTTCACTTCTTCCAATTCAAGATCCTTTGTTGTTGGTGGAATCATGGGAACATGTCTTGAGATGAAAACTTATTTTTCTTCCTACTCTTATAGGAAACTCTTATGGGCCACCTCCAGAATATTTTTTGCTGAGGGATAGCTCTGACCTACTGTAGCTGTCATTCACTCTCTAAGTCTCATCTGACTGTTTGAGACCCATGGACTGCAGCATGCCAGGCTTCCCTGTCCTTCACTATTCCCCAGAGTTTGCTTAAACTTATGTCCATTGAGTCAGCGATGCCATCCAACCATCTCATCCTCTGTTGTCCCCTTCTCCTCCTGCCTTCAATCTTTTCCAGCATCAAGGTCTTTTCCAATGAGTTGGCTCTTCACATCAGGTGGCCAAAATATTGGAGCTTCAGCTTCAGATCAGTCCTTCCAATGAGTATTCAGGGTTAATTTCCTTTAGGATTGACTGGTTTGATCTCTTTGCAGTCCAAGGGACTCTCAAGAGTTTTCGCCAGCACCACAGTTCAAAAGCATCAATTCTTTGGCACTCGGCCTTCGTTATGGTCCAACTCTCACATCTCTACATCAGTGGGAACAAAAAAATTCCCTCTACACCACGGTGTTCCTGACTCTCCCCTCCCCCAACAAAACGCAGACAACAGAGAGTGACCTTCAGGGCTGATCCAGTTTCAAAAACCTGCTCCTGAAGCCGGAAAACTTGAGACATTTGTCTGCTTTCAAAAATAATTTAAAATTCTCTCACATTTTTAGCTTAGGGAAATGCTATTACTTGAAATATTATACTTTTACTCAAATGAAAGCTTGACGGAACTATGTAACACTTGAGATAAGTGTGCTATAGATAAGTGTATATAAATAAGTTTTAAAGAAAATGATATCAAATGGAAGAGAGAGTAAGGCCTTATGTGATTTTTTTAGGCGTTTTACAGGCAGCATGCAAATGCTGCTCTGGCTCAGCCCAGCGTTGGGACGTGAATGGAGAGGAAGCGACTCGAGCATTGTGACTCATATCAGTCCTTGGCGTTTGGTACTGGCGGGTGTTCCTCTTGCTTCACGTGATCGCTACCTGGAATTAGGGCTCCTGTTTGCTTGCTGGGCAGATTCCACATATATGCTCCATTTGTGATTCATTTACAAACACGTGTCAACTGAGATTTGAATCCTGTGGTGCTGGATCTGAGGAGTGAAAAAGGACACAGTAGCAGAGCTAAGTCACTCATGTGAAGGGGTCTCTTAGCTACTTATTCATAGGACGGAAGAGAGCAGTCACTACAGTCGGCATTTCTGTGTGTGTTTTATAGTATAATTTAGATTCACTTCACAGATCATTTTATTTATATTTGATTTCCCCCCAAAGTTTGTCATAAATTCAAATAGAATATCAACCCATATGTAAATTCTGGGGGGAGGAGAACATGAATCATGTTAGTTTCCACATTTAATTCATTTGTCCATTTAAATGGGTTAAATTAAAAGTCCAAGAAAATCTAGCACTTAATAAGCAGAAAGTCTATTATTACCAAAAAAAAAGGAGGGGGCGTATGATTTAAATAAGAGCTGCTACAAGAAAAAGAAATACTCCATGAGTACAATTGTTCAGTTCTTAGGTTTGTTAAGTTTTCCCCCTGGTTCTGAGTTGGAGGTGAGGAGAGCAACAATTCTGAATAAGAAAGAACTTTAAGAAAGGATATTGGAACATGTGAGGAAAGAATCCTTGGAGGTGGAAAGCGGCAGATGGTGGGGAATACAACGGAGAGGATAATTTCCTGAGCCAGCCTTCAGGTGGCGCTATAATCCCTTCGGAACTCAGTTCCAGCCCAGT
The DNA here is from genome assembly GCA_006410875.1 of Neotragus pygmaeus. NCBI lineage: Eukaryota > Metazoa > Chordata > Mammalia > Artiodactyla > Bovidae > Neotragus > Neotragus pygmaeus. Next base: position 9,086 of record SJYV01044792.1, on the reverse strand, counting down.
TGGTAGTGGCTCTGAGCTGGAGGAGAATGAGAGTAAGAAAGGAATAGGTGTGGTTAGAAGAGGGGAAAGGTAAGAAGTACTGCTTTGGTAGGAGATATTAAACAAATCGTCTGAAACTTGGGGGAGTGTCTCTAAACAGAAACCTCCCAGGAGAAAGTTTCTATAAATTGTATTGCTAAAATCATCTTTTTCTGATTAAAACAAAATCCTTTGAGCTTTTGGAAAGCAAATTCTGATGTTGTTTTTCTGATCTTTCATGTGTTTGATCTGGTGGATAGAGATCTGTGAGCAAAATAATGTACAATTGAATTGATAAGCTGACACATATAAGTGCACCTCTCTCTGGCCAGAATTGTGTGCAAGCCAATATTAAAACAAATTAACATGTAACTGCATGAACAGATTCTTATTTCTCTATTGTTTTGCTGCCTTTTTTTTCCTGTCCTGAAAGGAGGGATGGATCAGCCATTTTCAAAATCCATTTCCAGTGAGATCATAACAATTACCTATCTGGTCGGTCTGTGTCATTAAGTATAAATGAGTCTGTGATGAGAAAAGTCAAACCTCCATTTTATTAGTCTTAATTTTAGTTTTTTATTTTTAGATACCTAATTTGCTTTCACATTAGATACCTTAGAGAAAAAAAAGCAAAGTCAACCGCTGATCTCTTGGTTTTCCCCGCAGCGACTGTAATTGGACACTCTTTCTAGCTGTGGTGCAACTGTTCACACGGATATCGCAAAGCAATGAAGGCTGCTAGATTAAAGAGAAATCTTTTAATATATTTGTGATTAACTGGCAACTATAATAAGAAATTGCAGGGGAACAGAAATAAACAGAAAAGGTTAACAAGGCAGGACACAGGATGACTGTTTGCTCAGGAGGAAGAAAGGCAAAACAACACTCAGGCTATCCAACTGACATCAACCTGCACGATAAATAAGTAATATTTAACAGAATTTCCGCCCTCAGATTTATATATTTTGTGCTCTTCTAGCCCCGACCTTTGTGCATGGCCACAAATCTGATGCTAAAGAGCAAGTCTATGAATTATGGAAAATAAGAGATGATTTGAAGGGTGTGTGTTAGAAAAGATGAAACTGTGCTCTCTTTATCTCTGTTGAGGACACAAAGTTCTCCCTTAGTGTCTTATTGTTCTTAAAGCTTTGAGGAGATATATTTTAATTATCTTGACAACTCTGTTTGCTCACTTACCATCCAAAAGATTGCCCAAAGGATTGTCCTAAAGAACGTTATTCTGCCTAAAGGATAGCAGAAATAATTGTTAGAATAAAATCGACTGTTCTTGTATCTATCAGAGTTGTCATAAGCTAACATTTAGCTTTGTATCTTTGAGAGTCTATGCCGGATACATGACAGTCTAAAACAACAGTGTGTTGGCCTGTTTCCAAATGTGTCTGTCAGAAGGCTGAGCACCTGGAGGATGACATCTTTGACCAGGGTTTCACATCAGCAAGTGACGAGCAATTGACCATGACTCTAGAATCTGAGTGGCGGCCACCCAGTGATTCCTGGGAGCTGATTTCAATCAAGTTAAGGAAAAAGTAAAGTAAGATAAAGCCAACCTTACAAAAAGGGGAATAAAAGACCTGAAAACAAGAAAATTATTCAGACAAATAAAATAGATATTAATTCGGTGAAACACAAGGCTTTAAACAACCCCACAACCCACCTAAAAGAAGTTATTTACTCCTACTTTTTAGGAAGGTAAGTGCGTAAAGAAAGTGGAAAGTGAACCTTAAGCTGAATCCTTTGTTTCCTTAACTATAATAACAGTCTCCCTTTTTTAGCATTTAATGGGCCAAGTTTTGTACACATGATCCTTTTTAAAATTAACTAATGATTTTTCACCTTTATGAAGGTATAATAGACAAATAAAATTATAAGATATTTAAAACATGTGTGTTAGTTGCTCAGTCTGACTCTTTGTGATGCATGGACTGTAGCCCCCAAGGCTCCTCTGTCCATGGAATTCTCCAGGCAAGAATACTGGAATGGGTTGCCATGCCCTCCTCCAGGGGATCGTCCCAAGCCTGGGATCGAACCCAAATCTCTGTTCTTTCGGTAGATTCTAACTATCATATCCATCATCTCACATATTTACAGATTTCTTTTCTATTTAATTTTTTAGATTCCACATACTGTGTAGTGGAATCATTCCACAGTGATACTGTGTAGCATTTCTCTCTCTGCCTGGTTTATTTCATCTAGCCAAATACCCTCCAGTTTCTTCGATATTGTCCTAAATGACAGGAGCTCTTTTTTACACAAGGCTGAGTAATATGTGCGTGTGTGTTATATTTTCTTTAGCCATTTCTCTGTGGATGGGCACTTAGGTTGCATCCATACCATGCCTTTTGTGAATAAAGCTGCCTTGAATGTGGGAGCACAGATATCTTTTCAAAAGGATAACTGTGTTTTCATTTCCTTTGGCTATAAACCCAGAAGTGAGATTGCTGGGTCATATCATCGTTCTGTCTTTAATTTCTTAAGGAGACTCCATACTGTTTTCCATCGTAGTTATACCAGCTTACAAGTTACATTCCCCCCAATAGTACACGAGGGTTTCCTTTTCCCTATATCCTTGCTAGCAATTGTTGTTTCTTGACTTTTTGATAATAGACCTCTTAACAGATGTGAAGTGGTACCTCATTGTGATATGTGTGTGCGTTCAGTCGCTCAGTCATGTCCACCTCTTTGTGACCCCCTGGTCTATAGCCCATCAGGTACCCCTGTACATGGAATTTTCCAAGAAAGAATACTGGAGTGGGTTGCCATTCCCTTTTCAGGGGATCTTCTTGACCCAAGGATCGAATCTGGGTCTCCTGCATTACGGGAAGATTTTTACCGTCTGAGGCCAGATAAGGAAACTGCATCACAGAGAACTGAAGCCACTTTCTTAAAGTCAATTAGATAAAATTAGTGTTCACATTTAGGCCAAAACCAGAATCCCCACAATCAATGTGGTCTTTATGCCTTATTTTCCCAGATAGTTTAGTCTCATACACTAGGCCCCCATCCCTCTTTTTCTGGCAGGCAGCCAACCATGGTGCCATTCAGGAATACCAGCTTTTTAGCATCCCAGGACTGCTTTCCTTTCCAGAATGATCCTAGCAGTTGCCATCTTTTGTCACTGCAATGTGGTCACTGTTTAATCTCTTTCTTTGATCTCTTTACCTGAGACTTCTGTTATCAACGTATTTAGAAGGAAATGACAACCCACTCCTGTATTATTGCCTGGAGAGAATTCCACGGACAGAGGAACTTGGTGAGCTACAGTCCATGGGGTTGCAAAGAGTTGGACACAACCGAGTGACTAACACACAAGATTAGCTGGTTTTCAAATCCTCTCTGCATCTGACGTTTATTATGTCTGTGATGCCTCATTGCCTCAGGCCCTCAGTGGGTAGAAAATACCCCTCTTGACTGCAAAGATACATGGATTTACACTCCTCAATCGCATGGCACTTGAAATGACCTGCCCATTTCTGTGACCTTTGAAACATGGCTCTATTAGATTTGTGTTGGAGCCAGGCTTTGATTATGTACCTTGCAAAAGTAAAAATCTATAATTAGACCAAAATAAAACCTGGGGGTTTCTAAGTCTCTATGGAGAAAACCACAAATCTATTCACTTGTTCCACTTAATTTTGACTCAGCCAGTAATATTTATAGAGCGGCCATTAGGCTCACAAAACTGTCTACCAGAAGCTTGAATCATGATACCTAATAAAAACGGGTTTCAAATACTCTAAGATCTATGAAAACAATCAGGGGATTTTAAAACATTAAGGATCGTTTATTAGAACAACAATAAACAATGTTTGGAGGATACTGAGAATTTCTCTTCTGTATATTAACATCAAGGTCTTATAGCATAACCCAAATAATCAATATAAATTACATTATATCGAACTTTCTTTTTTGGTTGCATAATTATGAATTACTTGGCAACGCATAAATCAGAAATACTCCCATTTGGGCACAGGCTGAGAAACTGCAGGACAGACAGACTCAGCAACGATCCCTAGGTTTTAGTTCTAAATTTGTGACCAAGTGGTCTTTCGGTTCACTTAGATTTCAGTGTTTCTATTTTAGTACTGAGTCAAGATTTTTTTTTAAACTCTGGCTCTTGTAAACAAAAGATTGAGGTCTAAGATAATGATAAAAGAAAAATATTTTAGTGTTTTCCACTCATATCTATCACTGTGTTGTATATGCTAAGGTATGACTCAATTTGGTCCTTGGCACGACTCCACCAAAGTATTGGTAAATACACAATCATGATGTCCAGAAGCAATTTCTCTATTTCTGGTCTTCCTCATCCTCTCCTTGGATGATATGGCCAAATTGGTCATTGTCTGTCTTATGGTAAAGATTCCAAAATGAACAGCATAACATTAATGGGCTTCAACTACTAAATGGGGTTCATAAATATCATTCAAACTGTTTAGTTATGTAATGACCAAATGCTCACAGAGACAAAGGTACTGCATTCCTGTATTAGGTTTTAAGTTCAGTCCCTATGTTTCTTTTTTTTTTTTTAATCTCTAATTTGTTTATTTTTTAATTTTTTTTTAATTACTTTATTTTACTTTACAATACTCTATTGGCTTTGCCATACATCGACATGAATCCACCACAGGTGTACACGAGCTAGTATTCCATTCATTAAATCAAGTGCTTCAGGGTAGTCTAGTGAATTTTAAAAACATTGCTGCATTTGGGCTTTTAAAAAAATAGTACTAAACAGTACGGAAACTTGAGCAACTTGATTTATTTTGCTCAGTATTATATTTCTAAGAACCTCCAAGGTTGTTGCCTAGAGCTATTACTCCTATTTAAAATTTCACTGAATGCATATTCCACAATTTCACATTCTTATATTCTTGCCATTGTTTTTTCCTCCTGTTGTTGCTGTGAAGGAACAATGATTCTAGAACATTCTTATAAGTATCTAAATCATGTGTGCAAGTGTTATTCTACATCGCATACTTAGGAAAGAAATTACTGGATCAAAAAGTATTCATTGATATAAATTTAAAAAGGGTAACACCAAGTTGCTTTCCAAAATGGCCACAGTGATGTACACTCATACCAGCTGTGTATGAGCACTCCAGATGTTCAACATCCCTGCCAACATGGTATTTTTAAGACTTCTTAATTTTCTATGGTGGTAGATGTCTTCTCCTGTGAAATGCTCACTCACATCATTGGTCTGTTTTTCTATTGGGATGTTTTTTATTCCATAATGTTTTAAAAGGAATTCTTTATATATTGGGGCACAAATTCTTGAATACTGTGCTGGAGAATATCTTTTCCTGCTGTGGCTTGTCTCATATTCTTGTTCTTACAGATGGGTGTTTTGCTGCCCTATGTTCATGACAACGTCTCCATCTTATCTCTTATTTTCCTCTTTGACTGTATAGCTCAAGGACATATTGTCATTAACTACCTGGTTTGCAGAGACCAGGCTCAGTGTGTTTAGGATTCTATCATTGCCTGCATATCAACTCACATGATAGCCTATTCTCTGGTCTCGTCTTTCTTTGGTCCTCTCTGTCCCATGAGCTTCCCTAAGCAATATGGTCTCAGACAGTCCAGTCACCTTCTCTGACATATATATATATATATATACACACAGATGTGTGTGTGTGTGTGTGTGTGTGTGTGTGTGTGTGTGTAAGCTACACTAAGCAATATGGCCTCAGACAGTCTGGTCACCTTCTCTGGCATATATATACATATATATATATATATATACATACACACACACATATATATATATATACATACACACACACGTGTGTATGTGTGTGTGTGTGGGTGTGTGTATAAGCTACACTAAGCAATATGGCTTCAGACAGTTTGGTCACCTTCTCTGACACATATATAATATAGATACACATATAGAGATACATATATAGATATATCTATATTATATACATATATATAATATATATGTATAAAATCTTGCTGATGATTCAAAAACAAAATGAAACTTTCCTTCTAAGAAACAAGATGGCTGAACTCAATAAGCAAAAGCTGCTTCAAACCCCAAACTGCTGCCTTCCTTGACAAAATGTGTTCTTCAGCACTTTTACATCATTTAGCTTCTCACTGCCTCATTGCATGTGAGTTACATTTGTGCCTGAGCTCGTCTGCCTTCGTTTCTGTACTTACTTATTCTGCTGCTTGAATGTCCTTGGAGTTAGTTCATTTCAAAATCTATGAGTGCCTGGCTTATATCAGTATGACTCACCTCACACATAAGACCTGAGAAAGCACCGCGGGTAGTTAAGCACTTAATCGATGCTTCTTCCCAGAGATGAAAGACACTGAAATATTATCAGCATTGGGTTTTCATAGGTTTCAAAAGTTCTTTAAAAGTGAAAGTGTTAGTTGCTCAGTAGTGTCTGACTCTTTGTGACCCCATGGACCTTAGCCCACCAGGGTCTCTGTCCATGGAATTCTCCAGGAAAGAAAACTGGAGTGGATAGCCATTCCCTTCTCCAGGGGATCTTCCTGACCCAGGGATTGAACACATGTCTCTAACATTGCAGGCAGATTCTTTACTGTCTGAGACACTGAGGAAGCCCCCAAAGTCCTTTATGCACTACAAATAAAAGGAAGCCAATAATTAGGTCAAAAGAAATACTAGCCTTTTATAAGACCATGGTCAAACAAAAAACCTGCATGCTCTCTGCCAATCTGCAATTTGCTATTACTCAACAGGGCTTCCCTGGTGGCTCAGCAGGTAAGGAGTCTGCCTGCAATGCAGAGGACACAGGAGACAAGGGTTCGATCTCTGGGTTGGGAAGGTCCCCTGAAGGAGAAATGGCAGCCCACTCTAGTATTCTTGCCTTGAGAATCCCATGTACAGAGAAGTCTGATGGGCTACAGTCTATGGGGTCACAAAGAGTCAGATATGACTAAGCATATCTGCAGAACTGCAGAACAGGAATTTAACTACTAACGAAGTCAATGTTAGCTGCAGGTCCAAGACTCCGAGCTGAAGTCTTTATGATTCCTTAGTCTCCCAGTGGGGCCATTCTGACTGCAGATTCGAGGTGGCTTGCAGCCATGATGGGTGGCTCTTCCTGTACATCCCTGACAATCTGTCATGTGCTCTGGGTTGTACCACTGAAGGTGGCACCTGCAAAGGTGAAAGGGATGGGAGGCTAAGAGAGGAGAATGCTTCTGTTCTCTGGTCTTTGTGTGCGAAGAGACATGAGAGGGAAACGCTGGTAGTGGGGTTCCACCATATCTTGAGAAAGGAAAAGGTGAGTCTGTAAAGGCCCAGGTGTGCCACACTCTCCTGATATTATCTTTGTTAGTGTTTTAGACATGCATTTTTGGAAGCAATATCAAAATTCTGGCGAAAGAGCCCTAGAAGTCAGATAAGTGAAGCCGCTCAGTCGTGTCCGACTCTTTGCGACCCCGTGGACTGTAGCCTACCAGGCTCCTCTGTCCATGAGATTTTTCCAGGCAATAGTACTGGAGTGGATTGCCATTTAACTGGATCTCAATTACAGGCTCCCCTCCAACGGAGGGGTGAGGAGGGAGGAGGTAGCTGGATAGAGAGACACAGGAGGATGGAATCAGGAAGGGAAAAAAGGAGGAGATGAAGGAGGGAGAGAAGGAGACCAAAGCAAGGAAGGGAGGGAGGAAGAGAGGAGACAAAGAAAGAACAATTCTCTCATCACGAATGCACGTGGATGCCTGGAATTGCAATTCTGCTTAATCCCTTGCGCCAGAGGTCCTGACTCATTTAAGAAAGAAAATGTCACACGCTGGTTGATTGAATAACTCTTTGCATTATTGTCTGTCATTTCTAAGTTAATATGACAGAGGAATCAGCCAGACCATTTGGGTAGAGGACCGAGAAAGGATTGGGGGCACCCGGCAGCTGATAGGTGAGCAGAGGCGGGACAAAATGACTCAGGCAGGCAGATGGCTCTGAAGCCTCACCCTCCTTTCACACGGCGGCCACGAGCTGCAGCTCCAGCATCCCCGGGGCTGAGTGTCCACCTCCTCCTTCTCTAGGGCTGCCCCTGCCACCAAAGCAGCCACCAGATGGTGGCCGCCTTGCTTCTCCTTATCCTTAACACCTCTCCTCGCCCCACACACAGCTCACGGCCACAGGTGCCCTGAGCACTCGAGAGGTGGGCAGTGTATAACCTTTGGGGTTTGATGGACCTGGGTTTGCATGAAAACTCTGCCAAGTCCTAGTTATTAAGGTCTCAGATTACTATGCATGTAATGTGTTTAGCACACTGTTTGACCCATAGAAAGACCCTTACAAAGTTTACCGAGTAAATCTTAGTATATTTGTGTAATGCAGAAGTGAAAAATTAAATTAAAAGAGTGATTTAAAGAGGACTTTGTTTTCAGTTTCCTGAACTGGTTGCCATCTTGGGATCTGCGATCTCTCTAGGTCACTAGATTATTCTGAGCCTGAATTTTATTTTTTCCTCTGTTGGCCTACTCCAGTTCCTCACATACAAGGTGAGGGGGTTTTCCTCTAGAGGTCTAGTCCACCTCTGCCCCCACTGCTCATATCTCCTACACACACACATTCGCTTCTAGACAAAGTGAGGCTGGAAAACAGTATAACGGTATGGGAGACCTGTTTGTATCATTTCTGCAACAAACCTCTTGGAATATAGACTCATGCTTGAATGTATGCTCCATAAGGGCAAGGATTTTTTCTTCTCTTGTTAACTAACATAGACCCACCTAGAAGTTTGTGGAACATAGTGGATGCTCAGAAACTATTCACTGAATGAAAAATATATATAAAAACAAGCATTTCACAAGGAAGGAAAGTGACTGGCAAGTAATAATTTTCAAAGACCTTTGAAACCCAGTTAAAATAATGACATATATTTCAGCTCACTCAGTCATGTCCAACTCTTTGCAACCCCATGAACCACAGCACACCAGGCCTCCCTGTCCATCATTGACTCCCAGAATCCACCCAAACCCACGTCCAATGAGTCGATGATGCCATCCAACCATCTCATCGTCTGTCATCCCCTTCTCCTCCTGCCCTCAATCTTTCC
>SJYV01044791.1:619548-655937 GCA_006410875.1 Neotragus pygmaeus | reverse complement strand
GTACTCCTTTTCCTATTTGGAACCAGTCTGTTGTTCCATGTCCATTTCTAACTGTTGCTTCCTGACTAGTTGATGTTTTATTTATTTTCTTATTTATTGGCCTCCCCCAGAAAGAAAGCTTCTGAGGGAAAGAGCATCCTTATTTCCAGTGCCTGGCACAATGGATAAATGGTGTTGTGTGTCTGTGGGGAGAAATGTAAGTTTTTTATGATAATCTGCCTTTTTATGTCAGTGCACAAAAGCTTGCATAGTTTCCAACAAATTTGCTGCTTTCTTAAAAGCTACTNGAGGGAAAGAGCATCCTTATTTCCAGTGCCTGGCACAATGGATAAATGGTGTTGTGTGTCTGTGGGGAGAAATGTAAGTTTTTTATGATAATCTGCCTTTTTATGTCAGTGCACAAAAGCTTGCATAGTTTCCAACAAATTTGCTGCTTTCTTAAAAGCTACTTCTTTTATAAATATCCACTCTTATAAGATTATCTTGTTTTCTAACTAAAAAAAAAATCATCCACCATCCATCTGTCACCAAATTATCAAAATAAACAGATTATCTATCTGATAATAACTAAGCACTATTTCATCTATATAATGAATAGAATTTTTAAAATTACATATATTACCAATAAATTCTTTTCATCAAGGTCAGTTTCCCAAGACCAAAATTGTGATTTAGAATGTACTGCATGCATACAGGCAAATAACTGCAGCATCATTGCAAATAGCAAATGAAGAAGTGTTTTAACTCAAAGACTGCAAAGGTACATTTCTTACTAGGTTGCTGATGTAAAAATNTCAAGGTCAGTTTCCCAAGACCAAAATTGTGATTTAAAATGTACTGCATGCATACAGGCAAATAACTGCAGCATCATTGCAAATAGAAAATGAAGAAGTGTTTTAACTCAAAGACTGCAAAGGTACATTTCTTACTAGGTTGCTGATGTAAAAATCTTTTGTGATAAATAATGGACAAATTCCCAGTTTCCCAGCATACTCCAAAAATATGATTACCGTATAAGATCATCAAGAAGGGCACTGATTCAAGCTACTCGACAGGAAGCTGGCTTCTTTCATTATTGATGTGCTTACCTCCTTTTCATCACTCATTGATAACAAGCGAAATTTCAGTAAAGAGTTAAGGAAACAAACTTCTGAGAATAGTTAGAGTGTTCTGAATAAATATTTTATCAGTGTTATTTTGCATGTTTTCTACTTTCCAGTAATTTTAGTATGATTTTCTGATTGGAGTCCATCACATCGCTGGCCTAATATGGGAATCATATGCGAGTATCCCCTTACTTTCCCTCTTTCCAGTCTGGCAGGAAGCCCCACCATGTCACAGACATCTTTCAGGGCAGCTTGCATTCTGTGTGTACACGTTAGCATCCTGGCCTGGCTCTCCTTCCAGCCCTTCTTCCCTCTATGGTGTCAGCAATCCCTAACTCTTTAGCAAAATTCTCTTCCTAGAACATTACTAGGAGTGTTGCGCTTATCCACACCAAAGACCGTGCCTGTTCCCAGCTGTCCAGGGCAGTAAGTTCAGACTCCTCTAACTGACCTTCAAGATCCCAACTTCCCTATTCTGTATTATTTCCTTTTCTTTCCCAAAATACCGTATTCTTCAGTCAGAAATCCATGCCCTCTCCCACAAAGAGACATGCTGTTATCTGCTAGCTGCCTGTACTGTCCACCCCATCAAATTTTGTCCCTCCTTTGCCTGAGTCCTTCTCATCCTTCAGCTCTTCCAGGCTGGCTCCAGAGTTCTGTTCCTCCTGTTCACAGCAGCCCACAAGTGTCTCTTTCCCTGAGTTCTTACTGGGTTTATGCTGTGCAGAGAGAGGCCTAGGCTTTGGAGACAGTGGGCTGGCGTTGACTCATTGACCCTTACAAGCCTCAAGCGGACCAAGTGTTGCATTGTTTACTGTGTGCCTGATAGAGTACTTAGTTAGGGGTCAAGTGCCTTGACTCACTTCCTCTCCTTACTTTAGAAGTTGAGTATTCTTTTGAGTCCCATTTTACAGATTAGCAAACTAAGGCGCAGAGAGGTTGAGTAACCTGTCTAAGGTCACACTAACAGGCGGCAGAGCTGGGAAGCCTGCCTCCCAAACCTGCTCTCCTGTTCCCCATGCTGTCCTTGGCTCTTGAACACATATTTGAAATTATTTCTGATGGGAGTTTTTCAGAGTTGATTAGTATGCAGTGCTGCTCATGCCTGTCTCACTAGGCTGTCTTTGGGGGTAAAAAAATCCCTTATCTAGCACTGCTTGTGGAGATAGTGGGCCTGCTATTGTGTGTGTGTGGGTGTGTGTGTGTGCGTGCACATGCGTGCTGCTGTGGTGATAACCTGAGATGAATGTCAAAGTAGACACAATGTGCTGCTACTAAGTCGCTTCAGTCGTGTCCGACTCTGTGCTCGTCAGCTCGTCATCCTACCCNACCCCTCTGCTATGAAGACACTTCTCAGGCCTCTGCTGCTCCTGCTTTCCTCTTACGGTGATCACGGCCTTTTGCCCAAGGCTGACTGGCATGATGTGGGCACTGTCTGTCCAGGTTACAGATTCCTGGATTCTAACCCCAGCTCCAGCCCTCAGGCATGACTCTGGGTTGGTTTTTCAGCCTCCAGACCTCGGTGTCCTCATCTGTAACTTGGAGAGAATAAAAGTACCCAGCTCAAGGGGTTCTTGCGGGTGTGAATGGACCCATCAGATGTGAAAGGCTGAGTACGGTGGTTGGCACACGTGTTAATGAATCTCGGCCTCATTCTCACTGTCACCCCTTCCATGGGTCCCTGAAGACAGTTGTCTGGCCCTTTTTGCCCTGAGGGTTCTATGGTCAGTACCATGGGGGAGGGATGGCTGAAAATCAGGAGCTGAATTGTGCAGAAGGCTCTCGAGCAGGGTCTGCAAACTGTGGCCCGTGAGCCAAATCCAGCCTGCAGACAGCTTTGTGAGCACCGTGTTTTTGGAACATAAACACATGAGTTCATGTCCAGGTCCTTGTCTTCAGCTCCATTTGTGATCCAGCAGCAGGGGTTGGTTGTGACAGAGACCACGTGGACGGAAGAATCTTAACTGTGTACCATCTGGTTTCTTCCAGGGTACGCTTGCCAATCTCTGCTCTGAAAGTGATCTTGCAGAGGCGGCAGTGAGCGGTCCTGAAGACCACTAAGAGAGATCTTAGTTCCCTGCCCTGGAATTGATATTGAGCCTGGGTTGCCCGGATGAAAACCAGGAATCTGAACTGCTAGACCACCAGTGTCTGGAGGCTAGACACAAAGTGGCCCTGGCTCTTTTCCCCCAGTTGAAGACAAGAGTGTTTCCAGGAGGCAAAAATCAGAGAAAGGGTTTGGGTATAGTGTCATAAGTCAGAAGCAGGGTGGAAATACACATCCAGAGAGCAAGGGTATGGGCATCCTTCCTAACGAGGAGGAGCACATTTAAACACCTCATTTAGGACAGTCCTTCTGGGTCTTGTTTACCTCTTTGACCAAGTACCATTGGCCAATTTCCTTGTTTCTTTCTTCACACCCGATTGGTCCTAGGACCCTACCCAACATGGGTGCACAACTTCCTGCTAAGGAGGACCCCACCACTGTAGGCGGATCCCACTGTAGGTCTACCAGGGCATGTCCACACTTTATTACGCATTGGCACCCTCTCCCTTTTTGACCCCGAAGGAGCCTTCCTGCGCATGTGGAGATAGGAAAGACTTCCTTGACCTCAGGGGTGGTCATCTTATCTCTTCACAGCAGCAGAGCTAAGCCTCTGCCACTAGCTTTGCCCTTGGAGTGTCTGGGTGAAAGCAAAGCTTCAGTTTTACTCCTGTTGGCAAACACCAGCTGTCCGGCCCAGGGGCCCATCTATCTCCTACCTACAAAGCGTAAATAGTCCTTAGAGTTGTGGACTCGTGGTGTGCGGGGTCCCAGCTCCTCAGATGAGATACTGCCTCCTACTGGACCCCCGCCTTCAGCTTTCTCTCCTGACTTGGCCTTTCCCATTGGCCCCAGGCTTCCAGACTCAGACCGTAAGGCTGGCTCTGGCCTCTGGGTGGGCCTTTCTGCTGATCTTAGGCTGACCTCCTACGAACAGAGGATATGTGTGGTCACAGATATTCTGAAGACCCCAACCTGGAGATGTTCCTGGACTGAGCAGAGCTTTGACCTGGCCTTTTGGTCGAATTGGCCTGCTGTGTTTTGCACAGCGTCTCCCACATGGCTCTGCGGACCGCAACGTTGAGCTCCCCTGAACTGGCCACCTCGTGTGGATGTGGTCTGTGTGGCAGGAGTTGCTGTACCCCAGGCCTTCCTTCTACTCACTTTCCTGGTTATGAACACTAACAGCTAATTATAGATATTTTACTTTTGCCAATATGTTTGGGGTCCTGCTGTTTGACGCAGATGGAACCAGTTCAACTCCGTGGAGTGAGAAATCCCATTTCCATCACTTTCTTCTGCATTTGGACGGAAACAGACCACTTTCCCAAAGTCATTTTCTATTATTTGTGGCTTGTATTACTTGATTTATTTCCTGGTCTTTAAGATAGTTTTTATTGATCTGAGGCATTAAATTCTGATGGGAAAGAATTTCTTCCTTATATTTTGGGCTATGGCCTCACTGCTTAAATAAGTATTTAATGTTTTAATTAATTTGGCATGAAGCCCCTGCAAATGATGACAGTTCTCTGTGTATATATTTTTTAAAGATTTTTTTATTTGGACCATTTTTAAAGTCTTTATTTAATCTATTNCACTGCTTAAATAAGTATTTAATGTTTTAATTAATTTGGCATGAAGCCCCTGCAAATGATGACAGTTCTCTGTGTATATATTTTTTAAAGATTTTTTTATTTGGACCATTTTTAAAGTCTTTATTTAATCTATTGCAATACTGCTTCTGTTTTATGTCTTGGCTTTTGGTTTAGTTCCCCAACCAGGGATCAAACCCACAGCTCCTGCACTGGAAGGTGAAGTCTTAACCACTGGACCTCCAGGGAAGTCCCATTTTTGTATATATTTTTAATTTTTATGTCCAGCCCTGCTCTCTTCTCTCTTGCCCTTAAAATATTTAAGGTGTTTGTGTTCTGTGATGCTACCATAGAAATTCAAGATCTGTTTATTAAGCTTCTGTGATTTGCCAGGCCCTTTTGCCAGCCGTTATCAAAACACACAGAAATCTCTGCTCCAAAGGAGCTTACGTTGTGGTACTTTCCTGAAAATGTTTGTAAATTACATCAGAAGAGCAACAAAGGCTGAGATTCTTGGAAGAGTGAGTATGGACGGCTGGATGTAAAGACCCCTTTGTGGAGATGGGCAAGAGTGGAACATTGAAGTGGACCCCACAGAAGAAGTGGGATCATCGGTGCAGGGAGAAGGTGTGCGCTTAGGAGAGGAGGGGTGATGTCTGAGAGAAGGGCTGTGGCTCTGGCAGTGGACCACTGTGGAGAAGGGGAAGAAAGATGGTGCCATTGGATGGAGGTCTCAGTGAAGTAAAGGCAGGCCTTGAATTCTAGACTCAATCTCCTAGGCAAAAAAAAAAAAAAGTTTAGTTTTCCAAAAAGTCATCTGTGAAGGGACTTCCCTGGTGGTCCAGCAGTTAAGACCTCCATGCTTCCAATTCAGGGGGCCAGTTCAGGCCACCCCTGGCCAGGGAGCTAGATCCCACATACCGTAATTTAGAACCAAGACCCAGTGCAGCCAAAAAAAAAAGGGTGGGAGGGCGTGGAGGGGGTGTCTATGGAAAGAGGTGTTTTAGGAAGAGAGTAGCTTAGGGGGTCTCAAAGCCACAAGAGACCTGTAATCTGCCCTGAGCATTAAGCAAGCCAAATGTGTGTGTGTGTGGAGGGGTGGTGCACAGGTCACCTGCCCCATCCTTGGTGCACTAGATGGCAGGTCCACACAGATACTGTCCTGGGGAAAGACTTCTATCTGCAGCTTTACTGACAAAAGGGGGCAAGAGCTAGAACCCCAGAAGTAAAGCCATCATCTTGTGAGATCTTAAGCAGGGTGTGGGTTTGGGCATTAAATTGGCTCCACGACTCCGGATGCGTTCCTGGTCCTCGGTGGTGGCCAAAGGCAGCAGAAGAAGCGAGTATTAATGGCTTCTTGGGTGTCTGTAGGTCAGGGTGTCATCACATGGTCTTCTCAACACAGGCTCCTGCAGTGCAGGGACGGAATACGCGATGGAACCTCTGGAAGCTTCTGTTAAGTATCTTCAATGTCAGGTATTAAGAGTGACATTTTGACAGGGGCAGATCAAACATTCTCGTATGTTTTAAAAGCAGACTCCAGTGTTATGTCAAACCATCCAGAACTGCCACCTTCTCTCTGCCTTCCCTACAACTGAGAGCATGGATTTTCACGTCCAGAAAAGTCTTCATTCACCAACATCCGAATAATGAGATACGGACAGCAACTGAAAGAAGTACCCACGCTTCACCAAAAAGTCCTTATGCTAAAACAATGTTGCGTTTCCTGGAGATTTTATCCCTTTTTCTTACATGTTGGAACTAAGAATGGAGGCTTTTCCCCTACCAGTTTTCTTCACTTCTTTCTTGTAAGCAGTTACATTCTTCCTGGCATTCAAATATTTCTGAATTTATTACAGCATAACTGTAAAACAAAGTATATGACTCTGATTTGAAACTCAGCTCATGTTCTGTGCTATTGAAGACTCACTTATTATTGGTAATTTTTTAATTTTTATTTTATATTGGGATATAATTTACAGTGCTGTTACTTAAAGGTGCACAGCAACATGACTCAGTCATACATGTACATGTATCTATTCTATTTTAGATTCTCTTCCCATATAGGTTGTAACACGAATACTGAGTAGAGTTGCCCATGCTCTGCAGTAGGCCCTTGTTGATTACCATGTTTTGTGTATCTATGTTAGTCCCGACCTCCTAATTCATCCCCTTTCCCACCTTCACCACATGTTTACCTGTGTGTGTTGAGTGAGGCAGCCGTGCTTCTGAAGGCAACTGTGTAATTTGATAGGTCATTGTTATATAGACTGTTAGCATAATGGTTCTGATAAAATATTTATTGCTTGTCCCTGAGCTGGCAGCCCATAATGCAGGTACATCCAGCATCACTGCATACACTGTGACATGTTTGGTTTGTATCATTTATTTTGTCTGCCTCCCCCCCTCCCCTGTTAAAGCCATCATCTGCATTTTCTACTTTGAAGTACATTAGTTACCATGGAAACAGTGATGTCATTGGAGGGGGTGAGGGTTGGTAACATCTGCATGGACAGTATCAGAGCATTTTATTTAATGGCTTGAAATTTATTCCACACTTGGGGAAGATTAGGAGTATGTTTGAGAGGATAGTGTGCTCATGCACTTAGAGCTAACATGATGTCTGTCCATGTAACTAAAGGCTGCATTTGTGTGATATTTACGTTGCACACAGAAATATGCCTGAAAATTAAAGAGGAAAAATACAAAGGAAATAAACAGGAAGGTCAAGGGTTTCATATCATTTCCAACTGCCCAGGGCCCATGGTTATAAAAAAGATGCTTAGACTTCCCACTATAGATATGGTTCATGTAAGCCATGGTCCATTTTTCTCATAAAAATACTGTGATAAGTCTTTATCTTTCTGAGTGAAACTCACGTTCCAGGTGTTGGTTGATTAATTCTGATGTGCAGCTGAATTTTTGGCAAGATCCATAAAGAGGTGCCAGTGGTCTCAGAAGCTGTGTGTGATGGCAGAGGTAGTGCCAAGGAGGGCACCTGCGTCCCTTTCAGTGCTCAGGGCTCTGCGCTGTGTCTGAATGAGGCTGAACTGTGCTCTCCTTTGACCTGTGCATCCTTTTGTTCATTTTTAATTTTGAGCCCATTGTACATTCACTGGCATATATAAGAAACAGTGCAGAAAGATTCAAATACAGAAATAATGCAGAAATTGATATGGGTTATTTTTAATCAATATAATTAATACAGAAATAATACAAAAATATGCCCAGTGGTACATAGTGCATAATAATTGCTGTTAGGCACTCAGTCATGTCCGACTCCTTTCTTTAGACACTCAGTCGTGTCAACCCCATGGACTGTAGTCTACCAGGTTCCTCTGTCCATGGACTTTCCCAGGCAAGGATACTGGAGTGGGTCGCCATTTCCTTCTCCAGGGGATCTTCCCAACTCAGGGATCGAACTTGGGTCTCCTGCTTGGCAGGTGGATTCTTTACCACCGAGCCACCAGATAACCGTAGTCAGAAAGTTGACATGGATGCAGTTCACCTGCTGGCTTTTCTGGTTTTACGTGCACTCATGTGTATGCGTGTGCGAGTTTAGTCTTTACAGTTTTTTGTTTTTTGTTTTAGTCTTTGCAGTTTTATCTTATGGGTAGAGTCCTGTGACCACCACCACAGTCTAGGTACAGACCAGTCCCACCTTATGGATCCCTCCTGCTACCCTTGTAAAGCCACACCTCCCCTAATCTCTAACCCCAGGCCACCCCTACAGCCGTCCCACAGTATGTGAGGGTGATTGATTCCAGGACCCCTCGTGGACGCTCAGGTTGGCATGGTGTAGTCAGCCCTTTGTATCCATGGATGCAAAGCCCACAGATATGAAGGGCCGACTATAATCCATTCTTCATCTAGGGAATGTCATAATTTCAGACTGTTATGTAAGTAGAATCTATACAGCATGCAGCCTTTGAGATTAGCTTTTTTTCACTCAGCATAAATCCCTGGAGATCCATCCAAGTTGTTGCTTGTATCAATAATCCATGGATTTTAAGTTCTGAGTGCCCTTCCATGGTATGAATGGACCACCGTTAGTTTAAGCATTCACTCCTTGACGGACACTGGGCTGTGTTTATTGTTTATCTTTTTAAACTGAAATCCTTGAGAGAGAGCTTTGGGGGGTCCTAATAGCACAGAATCAGTGAGTGTTTTTAAGGTATCCAGGACTTTTCTAAAGGTCTCTCTCTAGAGCATTTGTTCAGTCATTAAGTTGTGTCTGACTCTTTGCAACCACATGGGCTGCAGAATGCCAGGCTTCCCTGTCCTTCACTATCTCCTGGAGTTTGCTCAAACTCATGTCCATTGAGTCGGTGATGCCATCCCACCATCTCATCCTCTGTCATCCGCTTCTCCTTCTACACTCAGTCTTTCCCAGCATCAGGGTCTTTTGCAGTGAGTCAGCTCTTTGCATCAGGTAGCCAAAGTATTGGAGTGTAAGGCCCAGATTATTTATTAATAAAAGAAAGGAAGGGGCGTCTCAGGGGGTGCTAGTGGTAAAGAACCTGCCTGCCAATGCAGGAAACATAAGGGAGTTCAATCCCTGGGTCAGGAAGATCTCCTAGGGAAGCTCATGGCAACCCACTCCAGTGTTCTTGCCTGGAAAATCCCATGGACAGAGGAGCCTGGTAGGCTGCAGACCCTGGAGTTGAGAAGAGTTGGACGTGGCTGAAGCAACTTAGCATAGCATAGAAGGAAGCAATGCATGGAGAGAGGCTATGGAGACCCAGCAGAGCGGGCTGGCCAGGCCATGTGTTGGGGAGCTTATATTAATAGTTGTTTCCCCTGCAGAGGAAAGCAGAAGCACCCAATGCTCTAAGACCTGCGTTTAAGCATCTGCATCCCTCTCCCAGCATTGATGGAAACAGGTATTTTTTCTCATTAAAGAAACTGTAATACCAACTACTCAGCCTGCTTGGTCCCCTGATCCCTTTGTGGGGAAGATGAAAACCTAAATTCTTGTTCTGAGACAGGTCACAGAGGAAATTGTTTTCTTGGTCTCACTGATTTACTTTCATCTGGGAAGTGTTCCACTTGGCCTTTTCCAAACTATGCTCCAGGACTGGGGCCATATGACGGAATTTAAACACCAAAATCATCCTAGGAATACCAGCCATATGCCCGTGTTTCTGTGTGGAGATTCATAGGAAGCAGCCTGAATAACAAACCCAGAGATCAGACATTGCTTTTCTTATTTAAAGACTTTTTATTTACCCTGTGTTTTATGCAACCAGCGGGGTCTCCCCTTGCCCTCTGCAAGTTTAAGCTATTGACCTAAAGGACAGACGGATTTTTAACACTGGGATTGAAGGTTTGAAAGCCACTCAGAGAAACCTGGCGTATTGGAAGCTTTTAATACCAACGACAGTCGGTCAGAGAGTCAACTCTCTGACTTTTAGAACTGAGCAGTGGAAGCAAGCCCCCTGGGAAATAAGCAGCATGTAGAAATGGCTCACAGGGAAACAGACGTTGCCTCTGGCCTTTAGCCCAAATGTCAGGAGATGGTTTTCATAGCATAAGCGCCATGATTTTTTTTTTTAATGTGGACCATTTTTAAAGACGTTATTGAATTTGTTATAATATTGCTTCTGTTTTATTTTTTTATTTTTTTTTTNTTCAAATACAGAAATAATGCAGAAATTGATATGGGTTATTTTTAATCAATATAATTAATACAGAAATAATACAAAAATATGCCCAGTGGTACATAGTGCATAATAATTGCTGTTAGGCACTCAGTCATGTCCGACTCCTTTCTTTAGACACTCAGTCGTGTCAACCCCATGGACTGTAGTCTACCAGGTTCCTCTGTCCATGGACTTTCCCAGGCAAGGATACTGGAGTGGGTCGCCATTTCCTTCTCCAGGGGATCTTCCCAACTCAGGGATCGAACTTGGGTCTCCTGCTTGGCAGGTGGATTCTTTACCACCGAGCCACCAGATAACCGTAGTCAGAAAGTTGACATGGATGCAGTTCACCTGCTGGCTTTTCTGGTTTTACGTGCACTCATGTGTATGCGTGTGCGAGTTTAGTCTTTACAGTTTTTTGTTTTTTGTTTTAGTCTTTGCAGTTTTATCTTATGGGTAGAGTCCTGTGACCACCACCACAGTCTAGGTACAGACCAGTCCCACCTTATGGATCCCTCCTGCTACCCTTGTAAAGCCACACCTCCCCTAATCTCTAACCCCAGGCCACCCCTACAGCCGTCCCACAGTATGTGAGGGTGATTGATTCCAGGACCCCTCGTGGACGCTCAGGTTGGCATGGTGTAGTCAGCCCTTTGTATCCATGGATGCAAAGCCCACAGATATGAAGGGCCGACTATAATCCATTCTTCATCTAGGGAATGTCATAATTTCAGACTGTTATGTAAGTAGAATCTATACAGCATGCAGCCTTTGAGATTAGCTTTTTTTCACTCAGCATAAATCCCTGGAGATCCATCCAAGTTGTTGCTTGTATCAATAATCCATGGATTTTAAGTTCTGAGTGCCCTTCCATGGTATGAATGGACCACCGTTAGTTTAAGCATTCACTCCTTGACGGACACTGGGCTGTGTTTATTGTTTATCTTTTGAAACTGAAATCCTTGAGAGAGAGCTTTGGGGGGTCCTAATAGCACAGAATCAGTGAGTGTTTTTAAGGTATCCAGGACTTTTCTAAAGGTCTCTCTCTAGAGCATTTGTTCAGTCATTAAGTTGTGTCTGACTCTTTGCAACCACATGGGCTGCAGAATGCCAGGCTTCCCTGTCCTTCACTATCTCCTGGAGTTTGCTCAAACTCATGTCCATTGAGTCGGTGATGCCATCCCACCATCTCATCCTCTGTCATCCGCTTCTCCTTCTACACTCAGTCTTTCCCAGCATCAGGGTCTTTTGCAGTGAGTCAGCTCTTTGCATCAGGTAGCCAAAGTATTGGAGTGTAAGGCCCAGATTATTTATTAATAAAAGAAAGGAAGGGGCGTCTCAGGGGGTGCTAGTGGTAAAGAACCTGCCTGCCAATGCAGGAAACATAAGGGAGTTCAATCCCTGGGTCAGGAAGATCTCCTAGGGGAGCTCATGGCAACCCACTCCAGTGTTCTTGCCTGGAAAATCCCATGGACAGAGGAGCCTGGTAGGCTGCAGACCCTGGAGTTGAGAAGAGTTGGACGTGGCTGAAGCAACTTAGCATAGCATAGAAGGAAGCAATGCATGGAGAGAGGCTATGGAGACCCAGCAGAGCGGGCTGGCCAGGCCATGTGTTGGGGAGCTTATATTAATAGTTGTTTCCCCTGCAGAGGAAAGCAGAAGCACCCAATGCTCTAAGACCTGCGTTTAAGCATCTGCATCCCTCTCCCAGCATTGATGGAAACAGGTATTTTTTCTCATTAAAGAAACTGTAATACCAACTACTCAGCCTGCTTGGTCCCCTGATCCCTTTGTGGGGAAGATGAAAACCTAA
This sequence comes from Neotragus pygmaeus, assembly GCA_006410875.1. NCBI lineage: Eukaryota > Metazoa > Chordata > Mammalia > Artiodactyla > Bovidae > Neotragus > Neotragus pygmaeus. The sequence goes on along the minus strand of SJYV01044791.1, from coordinate 643,740 downwards.
ATTCTTGTTCTGAGACAGGTCACAGAGGAAATTGTTTTCTTGGTCTCACTGATTTACTTTCATCTGGGAAGTGTTCCACTTGGCCTTTTCCAAACTATGCTCCAGGACTGGGGCCATATGACGGAATTTAAACACCAAAATCATCCTAGGAATACCAGCCATATGCCCGTGTTTCTGTGTGGAGATTCATAGGAAGCAGCCTGAATAACAAACCCAGAGATCAGACATTGCTTTTCTTATTTAAAGACTTTTTATTTACCCTGTGTTTTATGCAACCAGCGGGGTCTCCCCTTGCCCTCTGCAAGTTTAAGCTATTGACCTAAAGGACAGACGGATTTTTAACACTGGGATTGAAGGTTTGAAAGCCACTCAGAGAAACCTGGCGTATTGGAAGCTTTTAATACCAACGACAGTCGGTCAGAGAGTCAACTCTCTGACTTTTAGAACTGAGCAGTGGAAGCAAGCCCCCTGGGAAATAAGCAGCATGTAGAAATGGCTCACAGGGAAACAGACGTTGCCTCTGGCCTTTAGCCCAAATGTCAGGAGATGGTTTTCATAGCATAAGCGCCATGATTTTTTTTTTTAATGTGGACCATTTTTAAAGACGTTATTGAATTTGTTATAATATTGCTTCTGTTTTATTTTTTTATTTTTTTTTTGGCCCTGAGACATGTGGGATCTTAGTTCCCTGACCGGGGATGGAACCCCCTGCATGAGAAGGCAAAGTCTCACTCTCTCTCTCTCTTTTTTTAAAATTTTATTAATTTGGTTGTGCTGGGTCTTTGTGGCTGTGTGCAGGCTTTCTCTAGTTTTGGCGAACAGGGGCAGCTCTCTAGCTCCAGTGTGCTGGCTTCTCGTTGCAGTGGCTTCTCTCGTTGCAGAGCATGGCTCCAGTTGCACAGGCTTCAGCAGTGGCAGCAGATGCCAGCTCAGTAGTTGTGGCACACAGGCTTAGTCGCTCCGTGGCATATGGGATCTTCCCAGGTCAGGGATTGAACCATGTCTCCTGCGTTGGCAGGCAGATTCTTTACCACTGTACCACCAAGGAAGCCCTAAAAGGTGAAGTCTTAACCCCTGGACTGCCGTGGAAGTGCCAAGCACTGTGATTTCTTTGCCTGGAAATCTCGCCCTCATCTTCTAATATTAACCTGGGATATCATGCTTGAGTGGGGTAACCCTGCCCCTCCTTTCCATCACCCCTCTACCACTTCCCGCCAGGTCAGGTGCCCTTGTCCTGAGACCTGCTTTGCCACTGACCCCATTATAACACAAGCCCCTTAAGATTCGTGCCTTGAAGTACAGTTGCCTCTTGCTGGGGAGTTTGGTTCTCAAGCAGCCTGGGACACCAAGCTTGTGTGTGGTGGAGGATTACCCAGGGATGCTCCTCAGCTTTCTAGAAGGTGAGTAGTGCATGTAGGGGTTGTGCGGTGTGAAAAATGCTCAGCCCACAATCACACTTAGCATCAGAGAGATGCGTGTACTAACAGAGGGCACCTGAGGACAGATGCTTAGCGGGAGGACTGGAAGGTCACATCTCCCTTCTCAAGCACAAGTTCAGGACGTGCCTCTGCTGAGTGGAACTGAGGATAAACCAATCACACTCTTTAAATAATGTATTGTTGAAGCCAAGTATTTGCTTATCTTTGTGTTCTCAGCTCCCACCTCAGGGTTGAGCATGTGGTGGTGTTTGGTAAATATTTGCTAAATGAATGAATGAATAAGCAAGAAGGGAGAAGTGAAATTTAACTAATAAGGGGTGGATGGCAGGGTTTCCACCCTCCACTGCCACAGCCACTGTACATGACTTTTCAGGCCCACTCTGGTTTTACAGAACATGTTCAAAAAGTATAATCCCATCAACGCCAGTCAGTTATGGACTAGAAAGAACTGGAGCTTTCTTTGCAATTAGGTGGCGACTGGTATCCCAATGAGCTGCAATACCATCTTATTCTTAAAGAACTCAGTTGGGCTCTTGGCCTGAGCATCATCTTCTGAGAAACCTCTGTGCCTTGAGAGTGAAGTAGAGGAAGAAATGAACGCACAGGCTGAAATACAAAAGAAAGACGAGGCAGAGTTCCAAGCAAACGTGTAAACCTTGGAGGCCACAGAGGCAGAAGCAAGTGACTAGGACTAGCCAGAGGCGAGGAACACTGGTACAAATTGCTGGACGGCACGCCCGCTGTCTAGAACTTGTCCCAGTGGATCTGGAACATACGTGCCCATGCTGGTTGCCCCAACCCTCGAGACCCGCCTTGCTCATTATCAGAGCAGCTCTTTTGGGTCTTTTGCCCTGAAGCTGTGGCATTCTGAGCTAGTTCTGTTCTCAGTTGTGGCTGAACGTAACATGTGTACCATGAATCATCCCTTTTATTATCTTAATGGAAGAAAATAAAAAAGAAGTTGGTTGGGCTGTACTCACCATGCCCGGCGAGTCGAAGAATGGTAGATGGGCTGCCAGTCACGGTGTGGCCCGGACCAGCGCCTGCTGCTGTAAACCAACAAGCAGCAAGGTCTTGGGAAAGAGCCAGGGGCTCCAACTGTTCACATTACAGACCTCTCTATCAGCTTATCTTGATCTTCAGGTTGCCAAGATGCTATGAGGGCAGTGGGTAATAAAATAACTCCCTCTTTCCTCCACACTCTCCACTTTTTCTTTTTTCTTTTTTAACAGCTAGCAATAAATGGGCTGGCTTTCACCTTCATCAAGTGCCTGGGTTGTTTGCTTTGAGACATCTGCTTGTCTTGAGAGTAAAAAGAGAAACTTGGTTCTGAGACTCCAGAGTTCTCTCTTTCTGGTTTACTTTTTCACTCCATCAACTGAGGGACCAGAGGGAATGTCAGAAACCCTAGGCTTCTCAGTAAAAGACACGCCTGTTCGGGGTCAAAACCACGCAGTCTCTGCCTGGCCTTCTTGCTCTAATACTGGAACTCATGGATGATATGGGGCCACCAGGCTTTGGCTTTGTTGGGATATTTCTTTCGGAATATTTTTTTTCCCCGGACAATGCAGCAATACTTCCCTGACTAGGGAAATAATTCTAATAATAAATAACATTTCTGTACAGTGGAAATGCAGAGTCCTAACTACTGGACCACTAGAAAAGTCCCTTTGCTGGGAAATTTAGAATCTGCCACATGTTTAACATTCCTTGCGTCTCCTTACACATAGCCGTCATTTCCACAGGGATTTCTCTTTGCAGTTATTTGCAATTATTTTATGTCATTATGTAGCCTTCAAATTGCTGTTGGCTATAAATTCCAAGTTGTGATTTATGTCTCTTAAGTACTAAGGCAGTCCTTTCGTACATTATTCATACTCTTCTAATTAATTATTTCATGTGCTTGGCTGATTTGTGTGTAGAAATATTGGTTCCGAATATTTTGCAAACAGAATCGTATTGGTCTTATCTCTGAGTGTAGCATCTTCACATATCATGTTGCAGCCGTTTGATTCTACACCATGTGGCATGAACTGTGCTAAATGCTTTTTGTTTATTGTCCACTTAATCCTCCAGTTAATACACCCACAGAAATTCTGCAGAGTGGAAAGTTTGGTCACCATATCATCATATAAAGTCACGTGAATGACCAAATAGTGGTCCAAAGAATGATAAGCCTAATTAGAGAAAAGCAAATCAAAGCTACAGTGAGGTACCATCTTAAACCAGTCAGAATGCTGCTGCTAAGTCGCTTCAGTTGTGCCCGACTCTGTGCAACCCCATAGATGGCAGCCCACCAGGCTCCCCCATCCCTGGGATTCTCTAGGCAAGAACACTGGAGTGGATTGCCGTTTCCTTCTCCAATGCATGAAAGTGAAAAGTCAAAGTGAAGTCACTCAGTCATGTCCGACTCTTAGCAACACTATGGACTACAGCCTACCAGGCTCCTCCATCCATGGGATTTTCCAGGTAAGAGTACTAGAGTGGGTTGCCATTGCCTTCTCCAGTTAGAATGGCCATCATTAAAAAAAGAATCTACAGGTAACAAATGCTTGANTCATGTCCGACTCTTAGCAACACTATGGACTACAGCCTACCAGGCTCCTCCATCCATGGGATTTTCCAGGTAAGAGTACTAGAGTGGGTTGCCATTGCCTTCTCCAGTTAGAATGGCCATCATTAAAAAAAGAATCTACAGGTAACAAATGCTTGAGATGGTGTGGAGAAAAGGGAGCCTCCTTCACTGTTGATGGGAATGTAAATTGGTGCAGCCACTACGAAGAACAGTATGGAGGGTCCTCAGAAAACTAAAAATAGAACTGCCGTATGATACAGCAATCCCACTTCTGGGAATATAGCTGGACAAAATTATAATTTGAAAGGATTCATGTGCCCCAGTGTTCACCACAGTATTATTTACAATAGCCGAGAAATGGAGGCAACCTACATGTCCATCAACAGATAAATGGATAAAGAAGACTTGGTGCATGTAGCAATGGAATATTACTCAGCCATAAAAAAATAATGAAATGATGCCACTTGCAGCAGCATACCATCTTAAGTGAAGGAGCTTGGAAAGAAGAAGGCAAATACCATGTGATATCACTTATATGTGGAATCCAGAATAGGACCCTGATGAACTTACCTATGAAACAAGCTTACAAACACAGACTTACAGTTTCCAAAGTGGGGCTGTGGGGGGAAGGAGGAGTGGGGAGTTAGAGATTAGAGACAAACTGTTGCATATTGGATAGGGGAATAACAAGGTCCTACTGTATAGCGCAGGGAACTATATTCAGAGTCCTGTGAGAAACCATGATGGAAAACAACATGCATAAGAATGTATGTGTCTGTATACCTGAATCACTTTGCTGTACAGCAGTAATTAACACTGTGAATCAACTATACTTCAATAAGCTAAATTTTAAGAAAAGAATGGTAGGAATTGCGACAGTGTCTAACACTGTTTTAGGGTTTTTATGTGCTTTAATCTTTTTAATCTTCTCGAAACCCTCTGAAATAGTATAACTGTTGTCCTTATTTCATAGCTGATTATGAGGTCCTGAGAGATTAGAAAACTTTCTCAGTGTCGTACAGCTTGAATGTGGCAGCACTAGGCACCAAAAGCAGAATTCTGACTCCTGAGCCTTTCCTTCTAAATAATAAAGTGTTGTTTTAAAATAATGAAACCATTATTAATGTCTTCAGTGGAGATCCTTTGAATTACTAAAATTGGAAATTATTATGAAACGTTCATTTTCTCATATTAAATAGNAAGCAGAATTCTGACTCCTGAGCCTTTCCTTCTAAATAATAAAGTGTTGTTTTAAAATAATGAAACCATTATTAATGTCTTCAGTGGAGATCCTTTGAATTACTAAAATTGGAAATTATTATGAAACGTTCATTTTCTCATATTAAATAGAGTTTGAGTGATTTTCAAATTTGCATCCTTTCTAGGAAGCCTGAATAATTAAATTCCAGTTCTAATTTTGACATTTCCTTTTTGAAATCATCGGAATCATTGGTTCAAAGTGAACATTTTGGGAATGCCTGCTCCATGCCAGGCCCTGTGCTGAGTGTTTTTCATCTGTTATCTCATTTAATTCTCATAATACCATTATCCTTTGAGAGCTGAGGAAACAGAGCTGCACCAAGATTTAGCTCATCAGGGCCTATCCCAGCAGCTTGGGTTCCATGGCTGGAGACCTCCTGGCCAACTCACTTGCTTTCTAGGAGTATAGAGTCAGAGGTCCTTTTCCAGTGCATCAGGAAGGATTCCTAAGAAAAAGTACAGTCATATGGGCTATCTGATTCCTGCTCATTTAGTCAGAAAAAGCCTGTACATCTCATGTGGGGCCCAGGAAGGAAGGGGCTGATGCTGCCATCGGCTCAGGGGGGTTGAGTCTCCCCTCTGCTCTGAGCAGCTGCTCAGATGGTCCACATGGAGCTGAGGTGGTGGCCTTCTTTGCCCCTCCCTACATCACTGGCCAGCTGCAGATCCGGCTGTGTATTTATTGATTTCTTAGATATTTATTTGTTTCCTTGGCTATGCTGGGTGGGTCTGAGTTGCAGCATGCCAACTTGTAGTTGATGCCTGTGACCAGGGATCGAACCTGGACCCCTGCATTGGGAGTGCAGACTCTTAGCCATGGGCCACTAGGGAGGTGCCCTGGCTGTGTCTTTTCTACCATTGCCATGCTCAGTCTGTGGGTGAGCTCAGAGGTCAGGAGCTTCAGAAGCTCCTGTTAGGAGACAGAGGACACTCAAGGGCAGAGTGCCCTTCTCCACGGGGTCCTGGCTCTGACACCTCTGGTAGTAGCCGGGAAGGTGCCTCTTCCTTTCAGCATCCATGGTCTGAACTCATGTTACAGGAAAAGGGACCCCTTCTGTGCTGAGCAGCTGGGCCCAGACCGTGGTCTTCTAGTGATGCTTAGCAAGAGACCTTGGAGGGAGGGCGAGTGTGTGAAGTCCTCCCAGCACCTCCTGCCTGGGGCCCTGCGTGAGTATGAACTTGGACCTGGTGACTTGGCTCTTTATGCTTTGCCCGTCCACAGAGAGACATGAAAGCCGGGCTGCTGGCATCAGGGCTGCTTCCATCAGCTGCCCCTGTTTCTGGGCTTGCTGACTGCTAAGTCACCTCAGTGCGGGGACACATTCAGTGTCCTGATCTTTACGGCTTTCTTCTCAGGAACTCACACTGACTCCATCAGTCTGAGTGGTCCAGTGTAACTCCAGACAAGAGTTAGGGTGTGATATGATGGCCGTTCGTCGATTCTCTTTGAAAGTCCTGAAGATGAGGGATAATAGGTATGTAATGAGCTCCTGCAGGGTGGCAAGTGCTGACAAGTACCTACAGCCTCCATTTCTAATCTCACAATTGATATGTTATCATTCAGAACCTGAAGCTTGGAGGTCAAAGGATTCTGCTTACCGCAGACAATGCAATTGACGGGGAGAGGGAGCGAGAGTTAATTTCCTGTATGCATCCATGTGGTGGCCAAGATTCACTCTCCCAGTGGAATCTGTGCTGGCTTTTATGGCCTTTTGTGAGAAAGCTCGGGGAGACCAAGGTGCGTGAACAGCAGGCGTGCATCATTGTCACTGCCAAGCATCTATTCCTTAGCCCTGGATCATGGATGTGTATGTATTAGAAATGCCTTCAGTTGCAGAGTTGATTCAGGACATGTGAATAGAGTGATGATTCTTGGCTTTGCTCGTCAGTATTTTCCTTTTCTCATGTAGAATACTGTCACCTTTTCCCCTCTTCCTTCCCTGGACCTTTTTCCTATGAGTGCAGGATGTTGTTGTTCAGTCCCCTGGTCGTGCCCGACTGCTTGCCACCCCATCGACTGCAGCATGCCAGGTTTCCCTGTCCATCACCATCTCCCAGAGTTGGCTCAAGTTTGTGCAGGATGGCTCCAGCCCTTTCCAGACTAGGGTAGGGCTGTCCAGGCACCCCAGCCCACTGAGTTCTCCCAGCTGCAACCCTAGAGCTTTTTAAGATCCCCTCAGCCCTCGGGCTGAGACCCTGCAGCCGCCAAGCCTGTACCTCTCTCCAGTACCCACCCCATCGAGTGCCATGGTACCGCCTGTGTGGACGGGGGGCCCCACAGCAGCTGGTACCAAACAATGCCTGTTCTCATCTGGGCATCCCGGGCGGGCCTGGCAGCTTCGGCCGTTCAGAGCCCAGCTGGGTCTGGAGTTGCTGGGCTGCGCTGCAGAGGTGATTTGCTGCCTGGTGTCAGTATAAACAAGACAGATTTCAATCCAAGGAACTTTGAAGGGCCTGCGGCCCTCTCCCTGTCTTCTGATTGTCTTTACGATGAAAGATGTTTGAAGTAGCCCTGCTGTTCAATGAACCCAGGCTGGATATGACCGCTGAGGTTTACAAGATCACTCTGCTGTGCTGGCTGTGTGCTCTGGACAGATTCCCTAACCTCTCTGAATCTCTCCTCCTGTATCTTCTTTTTAAAATATTTTATTTATTTTTAAAATGTATTTGGCCATGCTGGGTCTTAGTTGCAGGGGGCACGTGGGATCTTCAGTTACAACATGCATGATCTCTTAGTTGCAGCAGGAAAACTGTTAGTTGCAACATGTGAACTCTTAATCACGACATGTGGGATCTAGTTCCCTGACCAGGGATTGAACCCAGACCCTCTGCATTGAGAGCGTGGAGTCCTGGCTGCTAGACCACCAAGGAAGTCACTCCTCAGTATCTTGATATTGAATTTAATAATACCTATGCCACACAGTTCATGCTGGGATTTAATGATGGGATCTTTGTGGAGAGCACCTTGTCCAGGCCTTGGCACACCATGTGCCCTCCATAGGTAAGGAGCTCTCTTCCCCTTTCCTCGTAGGATTCCAGCTGAGAGAAGACAAGGCCAAATCAACTTCCAGACATGCAGCTTTGCTGTCTTTACCACTGTCTGCAGGGATCTGTGCTTGGCCGGTTTCAGATACTTTTAAACAAAAGTAAAAGAGCTTTAATTATGCCCTTGTTTGTGGTTTGGTTTGGTTGCCTCATTAAAAGATTCGAGAATACTGCCCGCCCTCTGGATGCTGCAAAGTGCAGGCCTGGCAGGAAGTCAGGAATGGTAAGCCGGTCCTTTCTGGTGAGGCTCCCAAGTTCTTCTGGCTCAGAGATGGGGCTGGCTGTGTTGTCTGGGCGGGGTGTGGCTCAGGGCACACCTCCTGAGTCCATGTTTGCTCCGGCATCACCCCTGCAGTGGGTGTGTCTTTGGCCTTTATAGTTACACTTGCTGTTGCTCTTCGCTTCCTGTTCCCTCAATTTCGGTTGCAGTCTTCCTCTTAATACAGATGACAGACACCACTGGGATTCACACCGAGCAGATGGCAGGGGTGTTTAGGGTGACTTTGTGGTCACATTGCCTGGATTTCAGTCCACTTCATACCAGCTGGTCTTAGATATAAGGAACCTCAGTTTCCTTATCTGCAGAATGGAATAGCACTAATCTTACAGGATTGTATAAGGATTAACCTATGAAAAGTGGTTAACACAGATCCTGTCCCATAAGTAAAAATTGCCTATGTTAATATTAGTGATGGGCTTCCCTAGTGACTCAGTGGTAAAGAACCCACCTGCCAATGCAGGAGATGTAGGAGATTCGGCTTTGATCCCTGGGTCGGGAAGAGCCCCTGGAAGAGGAAATGGCAATCCACTCCAGTGTTCTTGCCTGGACAATCCCATGGGCAGAGGAGCCTGGTGGGCCATAGTCCATGGGGCCACACAGAGTTGGACACGACTGAAGCGACTGAGCCTGTACACACAGCCTTCTGGCAGGCACAGAGGCAGTGGCCCAGCCCAGGACTTTATTCTTCTCTGTGTGGCTTGGACCATTCTGATTCTCACTGTGCCTCTTAAAGCAAAGGTATTCAAGGTGTTATATCTGCCTTTTTACTTCAAGCCAGGAGTCTAAGTAGGCTCCCCAGGAGATCCTGTCTACTCCCTATCCTTTGCTGCTGCTGTTCAGTCGCTCAGTCCTGTCTGACTCTTTGTGACCCCGTGGACTGTAGCCCACCAGGCTCCTCTGTCCATGGGACTCTCCAGGCAAGAATACTGGAGTGGGCTGCCATTTCCTCCTTCAGCAGATCTTTCCGACCCAGGGATCAAACTCCTGTCTCCTGCACTGGCAGGCGGATTCTTTACCTCTGAGCCNTTTTTTCCCTTTTTTTTTTTTTTTTTTTTTTTTTTTTTTTTTTTGCTGCACTGGGAAGCATTTGACACCTTAGTTCCCTGACCAGGAATGGAACCTCCTCCCTGCTCAGTGGAAGCTCAGAGTCTTCAACCACCGGACCACCAGGGATTCCCTGGTCTGACCTTTGAGAGGGACCTCTCTGCTGTCCTGACCCATGGGGACCCCAGTTCTGTCCTGGATGGATGAGCATGGCTCCCAGGAATGAGGAATGGAGGCCTGAAAGCCTTGCTGGGTGTGAACTTCCCACTCATTTAAAATCATCTCTTTCTCCGTTTTTATAACAATATCACAACAGTGGCTGCTCTGTGTGTGCATTCTGTCAAAAAAAGAATTGTGGAAAAGTGAAAAGCATGTCCCTCATGTAATTATAGAGTGAACCTGAGTCAAATATTATGCTTACTCATTAATGAGAGAACCAGTAAACCGGTAAACAGAGAACATTGGAGGAAGTGGGTGTTCGTAGGCATTTTGGGGGAAAAAAGTAAAAGGACAGAAGAGAATGATTAGGTAAGTGTGGAGAGAATGGCGAGGTACCATTCAGATCAGCCCTGAGGTACCCCAGCTTCTGGGAGTGCTGCCAACAAAAAGCCTGTCTGTCAGCTCCCCTCAGAGTGCAGGGGAGAGAAGTTTCCCCGTCTCCTCTTTCAGGTCCTTGGGTGGTTGGTCTAATGATTACCTTAACATAAACCAGGTTCACAGGAAGAAAAGCAGATTTAACTTTGTACCAACGGTAGCTCACAGAAAATGTGAGACTCCAGGAAGCGACCAAAGTGAGGGCTTCCCTGGTGGCTCAGCGAATGGGAATCCGCCTGCCAATGCAGGAGACACGAGTTCCATCCCTGGCCCGGGAGGATCCCACATGCTGAGGAGCAACCAAGCCCAGGCACCACAGCTACTAAGCTCTCGCACCTAGCGCCCGGGAGCCACAGTCACGGAGCCCACAGGCCTCAGGGACGGAAGCCGGGGTGCCCTAGACCCTGTGCACACAACGAGAGAAGTCACCACAATGAGAAGCCCGCTCACCGCAACCAGAGAAAAATCCATGCGGCAATGAAGACCCAGCAGAGCCAAAAATAAATAAGTAGATACAATTATTCTTTTTAAAAAAGGAAGTGACTAAGGAAGGCAGCTTTTTTACCTTTTAAACAAAGAGACAATACATTTTGAAGAATTAAGGAGACAGAGGGATCTGGACTTGGGGTGGTAAAGTAGCGAAAAAGTAACAGGGCTTGTTGACACAGCCTTCTCAGCCTTGAATTCCCTATCTCTGGTGATAAGGATGTCTCTCTCCTTTCTGTTACCGGGAGGTTGCCTTTCATGTGGGAGGTTTATATCCTTCTTTTAGAGAGACAGAGAATATATTTGTTCTTTGCCAGGGCTGTTCCATAAATAACTTTAATTCAAAATAATCAATATGCCTAAGTGTGGTGTATCTGGGGCAGCCTGCCCAAAACCCCATCAAGGGGATGCCTGAGAAAAGTCCCCTGGCCTGCTGGGCACCCCACGTCTGATCCATCTCTGGATGTAAAGGCCGGACGTCTCACCCGCTGCTTGCATCTCTCCAGGCTTATCCTGTCTTCAGAACTGCCCACAGCGCCAGCTGAGGCTTCTGTTGTGACCACGTCCTAGTTCACGTTTTCTCTCTATCCAGAAATCTTCAAGGTAACAAGTGTCCGCACCCTTAATATATGTTGTTGTTCAGTCACTAAGTTGTGCCCAGCTCTTTGCAGTCCCGTGGACTGCAGCACACCAGGCTTCCCTGTCCTTCACTATCTGCTGCAGTTTGCTCAAAATCATGACCATTGAGTGAGTGATGCCATCCAGCCATCTCATCCTCGGTCGTCCCCTTCTCCTCCTGCCCTCAATCNTTTCTCTCTATCCAGAAATCTTCAAGGTAACAAGTGTCCGCACCCTTAATATATGTTGTTGTTCAGTCACTAAGTTGTGCCCAGCTCTTTGCAGTCCCGTGGACTGCAGCACACCAGGCTTCCCTGTCCTTCACTATCTGCTGCAGTTTGCTCAAAATCATGACCATTGAGTGAGTGATGCCATCCAGCCATCTCATCCTCGGTCGTCCCCTTCTCCTCCTGCCCTCAATCTTTCCTAGCATCAGGGTCTTTTCAGATGAGTCAGCTCTTTGCATCAGGTGGCCAAAGTATTGGAGTTTCAGCTTTAGCATCAGTCCTTCCAATGAATATTCAGGGTTGATTTCCATTAGGATTGACTGGTTTGATCTTGCCATCCAAGGGACTGTTAAGGGTCTTCTCCCCTTTCAAACCACAGTTTGAAAGCCTAAAATATCTGCTGTTGACCTTATTTATGGTCAATAGCAAAATCAGACCCAGATATATTCCTCCAGATACCAGGGTTTGGCCGATCTGCAGAGTCAGACAGCAAATATTTCAGGCTTTGCAGGCCCCCTGTCTCTGGTGCTCTCCAACTCTTCAACTTTGCCCTGGGAGCAGGAAAGCAATCACAAAGGTTAAACAAAGGGCTGTGTTCTAGCAACACTACTTACAAAACCAGGTGGAGGGCAGGATCTGGCCCACGGACCAGAGTGCCGACCCCTGCCCTAGAGAGTTAGGTCACCCTTGGGCAAGTCTGTTAAACAGTGCCCTAGTGTGAAAGGACAAGCTACCTGGCATCTTTGCTCTGCTTAATGCTTGTAGGATATAATGTCTTTTTATTTATTTGCCTATTTTTGGCTGCATCTGGTCTCTGTTGCTGTGCGAGGGCTTCTCTATTTGTGGCGAAGCGGAGCTCCTCCTTGTTGTGGCACCTGAGCTTCTCATTGTGGTGGCCTCTCTTGCTGCGGAGCACAGGCTCTAGGGCATGAGCGCTTCAGTAGCACCAGGCGCGCACTCAGTAGCGGTGGCGCATCGGCCCTAGAGCACAGACTCAGTAGCTGTGATGCACAGGCTTAGCTGCTCCTTGGCATGTGGACTCTTCCCAGACCAGGGATCAAACCCATGTCTCCTGCACTGGCAGATGATTCTTAAGCACTGGCCCACCAGGAAAGTCCAGGATGTAATTTCTAAAGCCTACAACTGCCTACAAAGTGCTTGTCTCAACCATTCCACAAATGAGGTACCAGGATTGGTGAGAATTCTTCATGGTCTTAGTATTTCGGTAGCTGATAGTCTGAAAGTGAGCTTGGTGGATCTAGCCCTGAGCCAGCCCTGCCCCCTTGGACCAGCCTCCTTCAGTCCTGGAAAGTTCTTCTTCTCACTCAGTCACGGAAAGCAGAGGTTTGAGTGACTCTTGGATAAAAGCACCCCCAAAGAGATCTGACTGCAGGTTCACAAAGCCCAGAGGTATCTGAAGAGGCCATGCACAGCATCCCACTCTGCCAGGTGTGCTGGGCTCTGCGCAGAGTAGGTGGATTTCCCTGTGAGTAAGGCAATTTTTGCTTCCCTGGTGGCTCAGAGGGTAAAGCGTCTGCCTGCAATGCAGGAGACCTGGGTTTGATCCCTGGATCAGGAAGATCCCCTGGAGAAGGAAATGGCAATCCACTCCAGTATTCTTGCCTGGAGAATCCCATGGACAGAGGAGCCTGGTGGGCTACAGTCCACAGAGTCGCAAAGTGTCGGACAAGACTGAGCGACTTCACTAAGGCAGTTTTTGAGTGCTGAGAGCTCTTATCCATTAGGGTGTTAAAGGCGTGCCCCTGAACCTTGTTTCCTGGACCTCGTTCCTCTGAAATCAGGGGGAGGCAGCAATAGCTTACACATGGAGGCAGAGGTCTTACCTGGCTGTGCCCCACGCTGCCTGTGATGTCAACAAAGCCCCAAGGCTCTGTTAGCACCACTGTGAAATGTGCAGGGTCTCTCCTCCAGCTGTGCCTTTGCCAAAGTCCATTCAATAGGGCCTGGATTCAAATTCTGATCCTCACCAGCTATATGACCATAGGCCACTTTTTAAAATATCTCTGTACTGTTCAATATGAAAATGAAATGAATGTATCTATGTAAAGCTTGTAGAATAATACTTGTAACATAGTAAGCACTATGAAAGTATTTTCTGTTATATTTTTTGTTATTGTTATTATCTTTAAGTGCTGTTATCTTTAGCACTTAGTACCGTATCTTGCTAGTAATTGTTTTGGTTTAGTTGTTCAGTCATGTCCAACTCTTTGCAACCCCATGGACTACAGCATGCCAGGCTTCCCTGTCCTTCACCAAATCCCGAGGTTTGCTCAAACTCATGTCCATTGAGTCGGTGATGCCATCCAACCATCTCATCCTCTGTCGTCCCCTTCTCCTCCTGCCTTCAATCTTTCCCAGCATCAAGGTGTTTTCTAGTGAGTCAACTCTTCTCATCAGGTGGCCAAAGTCTTGGAGTTTCAGCTTTAGCATTGGTCCTTCCAATGAATATTCAGGATTGATTTCCTTTAGGATTGACTGGCTTGATCTTCTTGCTGTCCAAGGGACTCCCAAGAGTCTTCTCCAGTATAGGGGCTCATTAAGTGTCATTCAATACATAAATGAGCCATGTAATAAATTAGATGCATATTCAGTCTGGAGCACTGCTCTCCAGTGGAGCTCCATGTGACGGGAGCATGCTTAACTCCAAGCTGTCCAGTAGGACATCCACTGGCCACATTTGCATAATGAGTACTTGACATGCAGTTATTGTGACTGAGGAACTGCATTTTCAATTTCTTTCAATCTTAGTTTAAACTTCCACATGAGCCTGGCTACTGGCTACCATGTTGGACAGCACAGCCCTCTGTACAGTCTAATGTTCAGAGAGTGTGTTTCAGTGTTTGGCATTTTTCAGACATCTGCAGCTGATTCACATGCAGCCAGAATTGAGAACCACAGGACTAGAACACTTAGGCCAGTACTTCTCAACCAGCCCCACATATCCATCAAGAAATGAATTCAAGAAGTCAATATTAAGCTCCCATTGTATGCTAGTTACTCTTCTGGGCACTGGCAATCAGCAAAGAGAGAGAGAGATCTTGGCTGTCCAAGGATTTGTGGACTAGTGGAAGAGGAGATAAAGGCACAAATAAACAGGGCACTGGTTTTGTTTTTTTTTATCACTGGGGAAGACTGGAAAGAGTTTGCACTGGCTGCCTCAGTAGGATTTTGTAGAACTGTACATGAATCTACGATGATCTTTGATGTGAATCAACCAGGGTTGGATGTTCTGGTGATTTGGGCCGGTTGTTGTTGCTCAGTTGCTCAGTCGTGTCTGATTCTTTGTGACCCCATGGACAGCAGCATGCCAGGCCTTCCTGTCCTTCACTATCTCCTGGAGCTTGCTCAAACTGACGTCCATTGAGTCGAAGATGCTATCCAACCATCTCGTCCTCTGTCACCCCCTTCTCCTTCAGACAAGGTGCTTGAGTCCAGTCAAGACAAAGAGGGTGTTGCAATGGAGACTGGCTTGGAGGGAGTTGTGGTGCTTGTTTAAGGAAAGCCTCTGTCAAAAGGGAACCCCTGAGCTGAGACCTGCATGATGAGAAGGAGTGAGCCTTGTCATGATCTGAGATCAGAGGATTCCGGCAGAGGGAGAAGCAAATGATCTTGAAATTGGGGCTGTGCTTGGCCTTTTTGCAAAACAGGAGGAAGGCCAGTGTGATGGGAATGGCAAACACAAAAGACTGTGAACGCTGGTGAACTTGGAGAGGAGGGGAGGGTAGAGTTTTTCAGGACCGCGTGGATCAGGGTCCTGAGTTAGGATTTTGTTCTAAGTGCTGTGGGGGGCTGTAGGACCACCCTGAGCAATGCCTCCTGGACTCAGTGTCTCTTATCTCAGTTGTCATGCTGTGCATGGATGACGGGGAGGGGCGTGGTGGTGTGTGGTAGCTCAGGGGAGGGCATCTGGTGCCAGGGCACTGACAGCAGCTGTGCAGCTGGAAGGGTCAACAGACAGGTATCTACTCAGGCAGAGCCAACAGAACATACTGCTGGGTGGATTGGGTCTTGAAGGTCACAGAGTTTTTATATGCCCTCCTCCCCAAATATACCTACTTCCCAGGTGGCTCAGTGGTAAAGAATCTACCTGTCAATGCAGGAGACCCAGATTTGATCCCTGGGTCGGGAAGATCCCCTAAAGAGATTCCCTCCTGTATTCCTGCCTGGGAAATCCCATGGACGGAGGAGACTGGTAGGCTACAGTCCATGGGGCTGCAAAAGAGACATGACTTAGCGACTAAACAACAACAAACGACAACCCCAAATATACCTGTATAGGGAGCCTGAGCATCTGGTATTCCCTCTAAGTTCACCTTCCTCCCCTCTTCCTTCAGGAGGCTGCTGAGAAACTGTGTCATGCCAGGAAGTGTAGGTTAGGGGATTATAAAGCAGGCAGCCTGAGGCAATGTTCTCTGACTTTAAAGTGCGCGTCATCTGGGGATCTTCTTAAAAGGCAGAGCCTGACTTTGTTGGTCTGGAGTGTTGGCTTGAGCTTTTGCATTTCTAAAAGGCTCCCCCATGCTGCCAGGACCACCTGTGCTTGAGCCCCACTTCACCTAGGGAGGGCTGACTTCCTGCTACACAAGGGCATGAAACTGTGACCCTCCAGAGCCTGTGAGTCTTTAGAGCAGGTTGCAGGTGCCTGGGAAGTTCTCACGAGAATCACACAGGAGTCCATTCTTCTAGATCCACGGGAGCATCTTGGACTTGTGGTCGTGAGCCCTCTCTAGAGACCCAAGGAATCTGCTTTGTGCTTAGAGGAACCACGGGCCCCTTTGTCCTTTGGGAACCAAATTGCTGAACAATTATTTCACAGCCTGTAGCAGTGTAGGCGCAGCTTTTCAAATCCAATCTCCAGAACTACATTTGAGGAGGGATATATTTTACATGAAAAAGAAGCCTTTAAAGCAAAACAACCTGTGGGCAAGAAGGCCTGGGACTCTCTTGTGTTGTGTGTTATTAACACAATGCTTTTAACTTGATGTCTGGGTGGGAAAAATGAGACTTGATTGCAGGAGATATTAACAATGAGATGATCGGTTTGAACTGAGAGGGAAGTTTGACTCCGAAGTGATGCCTCCGGCTCCGGATCCGTTTCTTAATTGAAAGGGAAAAGGAAGTGTCAAGAAGTTTAATCTGATACATTTCACTGAAGAGCATCCCTATAAGTGAAACCTATTACCAGGCTGCAGGATTTAGGGCTGTTTTGAAATGAATATACTTACTCCCTTGTAGAGGGGACTAGTTCAACCATATTGATCATCTGGGGGCCAGGACTGAATGTTTTATTGAGGCAGGGTTTCAAATGGAAGCTTTTTGTAAATGAAACTAACATTTGATGACTGGGAGAAAATTCTCTATGACTTGCCATCTCGTTCCTCAGCCAATACCATTGATTCATGGTGCTTGTAGTGGTTCTTAATAATCTGTCCCATTTCATATTGTATGAGATATTGAAGCTATTTTCCTAATTCCTCCAGTCTAAACAGTTAGGGTTATTGCACCAAGCTTCCACTCCACCTTTCTTTGATCGAATTTTTTTGAATTCTCCAGTGCTGTCACATTTATCGTTATAGGCTATTACATTATCACGTGGTAGTCTGCATTTTTATTCTGTTCTTCACTTCTAATATATTCAGATCTTCCTTGTGGAACCCACATAGATTTTTTTTTTAACTAGGTAGGGAGAGGACAGTGAACTATCTCAACTCACATCACTCAAAATGATCAATATCCTTGCTTATTTCTTAGTGAGAAGCTATTCAGTAAAGCCCCTTCCTCTGTGTGTGGGTTTGCCCCCATTTCCAGTGTTTGTTTTTCCTGTTTATTTCTCTTTTCTTTCTAGAATTACTGCTTACCCCAGAGATAGCTGTTTAAAAGAAGGGATCAGGCATAGTCTGAGAGAGTCTTTAATGAAATATCTTTGGTTCACAATAGAGTCCTAGGATTACGGCAGCAGCTTTTTCTGTGTTTGTAGAAGTGTTGCCAGCATAAACATAGGCATCTCTCACCTCTGCGAGGGCTTCCCCGGTGGCGCTAAGGACCCTTCTGCCAATGCAGGAGACATAAGAGACACGGGTTCGATCTCTGGGTCAGAAAGACCCCCTGGAGAAGGGAATGACAACCCACTCCAGTATTCTTGCTTGGAGAGTCCCATAGACAGAGGAGCCTGGGAGGCTACAGTCTATAGAGTCGCACAGAGCCGGACATGACTGAGCGACTGAGCATGCACACGTCTCTGTAAATCAGCCTTGCTTCCTGGGTGGGGAGTCAGAGTGATGGCCCGGATGATCACAAAGCACCCTTATCTGCCAATAAAATGAAAGTCAAATACACGGCATGGCCACAGTCACTCTTCAGGGGTAGAACTCCAGGCAGAAGTAGGGACTTCCTGGTGGCACAGTGGATAGGAATCTGCCTGCCAATGCATAGGACCTGGGTTTGATCCCTGGCCCTGGAAGAGTCCCCCATATTGTGGAGCAACTAGGCACACACCACAACTCCTGAGCCTGTGCTCTGGACCCAGAAGTTGCAACTATTAAGCCTGTGCGTTGCAACTGCTGAAGCCCTTAAATCTGGAGGCCCTGTTCTGCCAGAAAGTGTGGCCCAATGAGCAGAGGAAGCCCACACCAAGCAACAAAGACCCAGCACCCCAAAATAAAAACAAATAAACCTTTTTTAAGTGGTGCATGGCACTGCTTCTTCTGGAGGGACACTCTTCCCACGGTGAATGAAGGTGTCTGTCATCCTGATACACTGTCTCTTGTAAGAGAATGGTCAGAACTATCTTTAGGGAAGTCTGTGATGCCAGCTGTGGTTCTGCCAGAAGATATCATGGCCTCAGGAGCCAAACAGTCCTGGGTGGAAATCCTGCCTCTGCCACTTTCTAGCTGTATGGTCTTAGGAAAAATAGGTAACTGGTTTGATCCTTAGTCTCCTCTGGAAAATAGCAGCCTGCCTTCTTGGCCACTGGAGAGTTGTAAGAATTTACAATAATTTTCTACCACACCGTGTGCCACTGTTTGTCTGTATTAGCTGCTGCTTTCAAAATGAAGCAAGCATATTAAGGACATATCCTGGGTTTTACTTTCTTTGTGCTGTTCTAAGTAACCTCAGTCGTGTCTGGCTCTGTGACACTGTGGACTGTAGCCTGCCAGGCTCCTCTGTCCATGGGATTCTCCAGGCAAGAATACTGGAGTGGGTTGCCATTTCTTTCTCCAGGGGATCTTCCTGAACCAGGAATTGAACCCGCATCTCATGTCTCCTGCATTGGCAGGTTCTTTACCACTGGTGCCATCTGGGAAGCCCCTTTACATTGTTTGGATCACCATAAACAATCAACAGCCTTCAACTGGACTGTTTCTTTCCTCCTGGCTCTTTAGACTCTGTTGCAAGCAGTTTTCACTGCTGATGCAAATGCTGAGACTGTCATCTTGATAAAGCCTGTCTCCCTGGACACCAGTGGCTGAGTGGATGTTTTTGTTCCCATGTGCCAGGCTGAATCTACCCTGCAGCCCAGGCTCTGGCGGCAGGGCGCCCAGGGCAGTGTTGGAACTGGATGTCCAGTGCCTGCAACTGGCAAGGCCATCTCCTCCGTTTTCTTACCCGTCAAGGCATCCTGCAGTGGTTGACATGTCAGCTGCAGGAGCTTTTTAAACAGCTGGGCAAAGCCAGGTGCATCAGAAGGCATGAGTCTTCGCTCTAGACACACACAGTGTGTTGGAATGGAATGAGAGGCAGAAAGCACACGCTCGTAGTTTATTTCCAGTGTTCTTAGGTTGCATGCAGGTGTCTCTTTCAACACATCTTATTTTATAAGCATGAAGTCAGAGGGAGATAATGTGACCCAGTTAACATGACAGGGCTCCTGTGTGTCCCAGGGGGAGGCATCCATTGACCATCCATCACACACACAGCTCCCTGTGTAAGAACAGGGCTCTGACCCTGGGTCAAGAGTGCACGTAGCAACATACTCTCAGCTCTCTGGTCTCAAGTGAGACAACAGCCACTTTCTTACCAACTGATGGATGTACTGCCCTGTGTATTATTCCACTGGAGAGGCAATGCCTCTGTTCTAGAAAGTGGAGATTGCAGTCTTCACAGAATGCCTTTTCTTGTACATTTCATAGCGTTTCTAATACCATCTTAGACCTGCTTGTCCCTGTGGTTTCCCAAAACAATAGGTCTCTCCCAGCCTCTAGGTTTCATGAGACACAAAACATCTCATTTCCATAATTGTTCTCCTTTTGAGTCCTGGCTCTATTATTCTCTGCCCCCCAGAACCATTTGGGTCTCTTCTCAAAGGGCCAAGAAGGCTGTACACACTTGCTCATTTCCAACTGATCTGGAAAAATTCAGCTAAAGGAATCTGACATTTCAATCCACAAGCACTTAGCGTTATTCTCAGGGAGTTGGGGTCTTCTTCTCCATGCCTTCATCAAGAGACCACCAGCCCATCCATACTCATTGAGAGTGAAAACACCCGTGTGTGTGTGTGTGTGTGTGTGTGTGTGTCTGTGTGTGTGCATGTACTTAGTCGCTCAGTCATGTCCAACTCTTTGTGACCCCATGGACTGTAGCCCACCAGGCTCCTCTGTACATGGGATTTCCCAGGCAAGAGTACTGGACTGGGTTGCCATTTTCCTTCTCTGGAGGATCTTCCCAACCCAAGGATCAAACTGTCATCTCCGGTGTCTCTTGCTTTGGCAGGTGGATTCTTTACAACTGAGCCACCTGGGAACCCCCAAGCCCTGCTGCTGCTGCTGCTGCTAAGTCGCTTCAGTTGTTTCCAACTCTGTGCTACTCCATACCCCTAGTGGAGGGAAAATTGCATCTTGTGGGTGGGGGAGGGCACAAAGATTGGTTTGTTCTTTTTCTGTATAAACCATAAATGGATACACAGCATATAAGCAGACGTACAGTATGTCTATCAAAATATCACGTGGGCCCGATTAGGAAGAAAGGTCTAAAAAGGTTCTTGAGTGTGTAATAATGAAAAAAGGTTGAAAACTGCTGCTCTAAAATTTTCTCTTGATGCCTCCTATTCCCTACTCACAGTCAGTATTGCTTAAAAGGAGACCCCTTGCTCTCCACTTGGGGTGAAGACATTGCCAGGTGCAGTTCTGGAAGAAGGAAAAGCTAGTGTATTTCCAGCTGAATATTTGTTCATAACTCTTTACGGAAAAGTCAAGCCCAAGTTTTAAAAATAGCACCCCTAATATACCCTTTTAGAATCTTCTGAAACTCTGGACATCACCTGGGTGATGGTTAAATAGTCACACCAACGCAAGTTCGACAACTACCAATTTAAGAGGAGGGAAAGTGGCTTAGATTGGAAGCTGACCCAGGTCCAGAAAATGGAACCGTTCCATAGGCTTCCTGCTCATTGCCTCTGCTCACCTCTGTGCTTGGCAAACTTGGTGGCACAGCCTAATTCAGCTTCTGTACATGGGTACTGAATTGAATCTTGGACACTGAGTTTTGGTCAATCTCAAAAAAAAAAAAATAGCTTTATTGCTTTGCTAGGTAGAAGCTTTATTGCTTTGGCCTAGGTAGAAGGCCACAGTGGACTAATGCCCTCAAAGCTGTGTGTCTCAACCTGCAGCGGGGAGGTGAGAAGTTTTATAGTAATCCTAGTGAAAAGTTTTTGGAGAAGGCAATGGCAACCCACTCCAGTACTCTTGCCTGGAAAATCCCGTGGATGGAGGAGCCTGGTGGGCTGCAGTCCATGGGGTCGTGAAGTTGGGCACGACTGAGTGACTTCACTTTCATTTTTCACTTTCATGCACTGGAGAAGGAAATGGCAACCCACTCTAGTGTTCTTGCCTGGAGAATCCCAGGGACGGGGGAGCCTAGTGGGCTGCCGTCTATGGGGCAGCAGTGAAAGTTTTACAGAGGGCATGATCAGCTTGTAGATATTCTTCTGATGGGTTGCTGGTAAGGTAAGGGGTAGTCAGCATTTCTGGTTCCAAGCAGCCTGGGGTTTGCATGCCTACGGGCAGCGTACAGTTACCTTCTCCCACCTGGTGGGGTTTTTAGCTCTGCAGAATATCCCTTGAGAAGGAATCAGGACCCTGACACAAGGATGCACTGCAGTGTCTTGACTGTTACTCCCTCGTCCCCCCGTCATCTGCCTTCCCGTGATTAGATCACCTTTGAACCTGTCCTTTGGAGCCCAGGGAAGGTCTTGAAGGCTGAATGAAGCCTATTGACTACAAACAAGAAATGGGGGACACGGAAACCCTTTCGTGGAGAGAAGCCCCCCAGGGTCCTACTCAGTTTTGATGGCATAGTTCACCAAACATACTCCAGCCCTTTACACTGCCTTGAATTTGTAAGGAAGGCTCTCTCCACTCAGATTTCCCTTGCTTTCATCTTGATCTATCAACCTTCTACTGGTTCTGTAAGACCTAGCTCCAAAGATCTCTCTTGCAGGAAGTCTTTCATGAACCCCCCATCCACCCCCATTTTCGTACTGTACTTACCACATTCTGCCTTACATTTTGGTTATTTGTACACATTGTCTTATTTTTCCATTTTATTGAGTTGTAATTAATTTTTCCATTTTATTGAGTTGTAATTAAAATCCATCCATTCTAAGTACACAATTCAGTGATCTTTTAGTAGGTTTCTAAGATTGTGCAGCCAACCCCACAGTCCAGGTTTAAAACATGTCTGTCACTCCAAGAAGCTTGCTCATGGCTATTTGCAGTCTGGTTTCACCCCAGCCCCAGGCACCTGCTTTCATTCTCTGTAGGTTGGCCTTTTCTGGATGTTCCATGTAAGTGGAATTGTACAATATATAATCTTTTTCTTCTGGCTTCTTTCAATTAACATAATCTTTTCAAAGCTAATTTATGTTGTGGCATGTTTTGGTAGTTCCATTCTGTTGCTGAACACTATTCCTTGGAATTATAATTTAGTGTCTATTAGGTAGGAGATCAGTCCTGGTGTTCGTTGGAAGGACTGATGCTAAAGCTGAAACTCCAATACTTTGACCACCTCATGCGAAGAGTTGACTCATTGGGAAAGACCCTGATGCTGGGAGGAATTGGGGGCAGGAGGAGGAGGGGACAACAGAGGATGAGATGGCTGGATGGCATCACCAACTCGATGGACATGAGTTTGAGTGAACTCTGGGAGTTGGTGATGGACAGGAAGGCCTGGAGTGCTGTGATTCATGGGGTCGCAAAGACTCAGACACAACTGGGCGACTGAACTGAACTGAGGTAAACTGGATTGGATTAGTATTGTATTTATGGATATACCACATTTCACTTATTCATTAACCATTGGTTATCATTTGGATTGTTTTCACCTTGAGATTATTATGAATACTGCTATTTGCAATCTTTCTATAGACATATATTTTTGATTTTTTTAGGTAAAATTGCAAATGGAATGGCTGGGTCGTGTGGTAACTTTTTATTTTATTGAAGTACAGTTGATTTACAAGGTGGTGTTAGTATCAGGTATACAGCAAAGTGATTCAGTTATACATGTACATATATATGTGTGTGTATGTGTGTGTGTATCTCTATATATGCTTTTTCAGATTCTTTTCCTTTATAGGTTATTAAAAGATAGTGAGTATAGTTCCCTGTGCTCCATTGTAGATCCTTCTTGTTTATCTGTTTTATGTATGGGAGTTCAATTCATTTCAGCTGCCCAGTAATGTCCGACTCCTTGTGCTCCATGAACTGCAGCACACCAGGCTTCCCTGTCCATCACGAACTCCTGCAGTTCACCCAAACTCATGTCCGTTAGGTGGGAATTACCATGCAACCATCTCATCCTCTGTCATCCCCTTCTCCTCCTGCCCTCAATCTTTCCCAGCATCAGGGTCTTTTCCAATGAGTCAGCTCTTCGTATCAGGTGGTCCAAAGTATTGGAGTTTCAGCTTCAACATCAGTCCTTCCAATGAACACCCAGGACTGATCTACTTTAGGATGGGCTGGTTGGATCTCCTTGCAGTCCAAGGCACTCTCAAGAATCTTCTCCAACACCACAGGTCAAAAGCATCAATTCTTCGGCACTCAGCTTTCTTTATAGTCCAACTCTCACATCCATACATGACCAATGGAAAAAGCATAGCCTTGAATAGACGGACCTTTGTTGGCAAAGTAATCTCTCTGCTTTTTAATATGCTGTCTAGGTTGGTCATTACTTTCCTTCCAAAGAGTAAGTGTCTTTTAATTTCATGGCTGCAATCACCATCTGCAGTGATTCTGGAGCCCCCCAAAATAAAGTCAGCCACTGTTTCCACTGTTTCCCCATGTATTTGCCATGAAGTGATGGGACCGGATGCTATGATCTTCGTTTTCTGAATGTTGAGCTTTAAGCCAACTTTTTCACTCTCCTCTTTCACTTTCATCAAGAGGCTTTTTAGTTCTTCTTCACTTTCTGCCATAAAGGTAGTGTCATCTGCATATCTGAGGTTAGTGATGTTTCTCTCAGCAATCTTGATTCCAGCTTGTGCTTCTTCCAGCCCAGCATTTCCCAGAATTATATAACTCTGCATATAAGTTAAATAAGCAGGCTGACGATATACAGCCTTGATGTGCTCCTTTTCCTATTTGGAACCAGTCTGTTGTTCCATGTCCA
>SJYV01044791.1:587587-607089 GCA_006410875.1 Neotragus pygmaeus | reverse complement strand
TTTTTTGCCTTTTAGTAAGTGAACAGGTTATAATGTGTCTGGGCATAGATCTCTTTGCTATTGCCCTATATGCAGTGTGTTGAGCTTCTTAAACCTATATATATATATATATATATTTTTTTTTTTTTAAGTAAATTTTGGATATTTTAGCCTTTATTTTTTTCAAATACTTTTTCAGCCCTTTTTCTGTCTTCTTACCTTATGGGACTTCCATTTTATATATATATATATATATATATTCATTATACTTGCTGGTTTCCCATAGGTCTCTGAGCTTCTGTTCATTTTTCTTCTCAGTTCTTCAGATTGATACTATATTAATTTATCTTCCAGTTCACTGATTATTTCTTCTGACATCTCACATCTGATATTGAGCCTCTCTAGTGAAATTTTAATTTCAGTCATGCTTTTCAACTGCAAAATTTCCATTTTGTTTCTTCTTGTTGTTATAATAACTGTGTCTTTATTCAGATTCTCCATTCATTGGATTATTATGATATTGATATTAAAATTTTAAACATGGGTTTGTTTAGTGTTTTAAACATTTATGTTAGGTACTCTGAATCTTTGTTATGTCCAACAGTGAGGACCCACTTTGCCTCAATTTCTATTGATTACGTTTTTCCCCTGAGAAGGGAAAGACTGCTTTCCTGGATTCTTGTTCTTTTTCATGACTCTTAATGTTTTATGAAAAATTGAATGTATTAGATAATATATTCTAGCAACTCTGGATTCAGTTTTCTGTGCACACCCTCACTCTCCAAGTGAGATTTGTTTGTTATTGCTGTTTAATTACGTACCTAGACCAAATCTGTGGAATCTGTCTCTCTTGTGGTGTATGGTCACAGATATCTTGGCTCTGTTTTTGGTTTTTAATTCTTGTGTGTGTATGTGTACGTTTCATGTTTTAAATTCTTGTTTTATTTTTAAGTCTTTCTTCCTAGGAGTCACCTCTGTGTCTGCATAGTCAATGGTTGGTCACGTCAGATGCTTCAAGCACTACGCTGTTATTCAGACTTAAGGCAGCTTCTCGTCTTCCCAGCCTTTCCTTTCCTCTGGGCCCTCTGACCTCTCCTCTGCCTGTGCACACAGGCTCGCAGGCAGGAGTGAGGAGAGAAGGTGGACCCTCTCTGCCCTCTTCTCCACTCGTGTGTGGCCTTTCAGTCAATCAGAGATCTGCGGGGGGCTTATCCAGGCAGGACTGTATGGTTGGTCTTCCTGTTAATTTTCTGTCTAGTCAGCCAGTCCATTACTGGGCCCAGCCAGCATCAGGACCTCAGTGTAGCTGAAGTGGACTCCCCTGTCCATTTGCTGCTGGGATTGTTATTCTTACGTACGGCACCATGGGATGTGGGTTTTCGCATCCACTGCAAATCCAGAGGACTCCCTCCAACCACATGGCTGCTGGTTTGCAAGGCCAGTCCACCTGGTAGAACCCCTCGGTCAATGGGAGGGGCATGGGAGCCAGGGAGGGAACCCAGACCCCCATTGTTCTTACCAGAGTTTCGAAAGTTTTTCTTGAATAAATGCTCCTCAATTTGTTGTATGTTTTAGTCAGTTTCTAGAGTCTTGAAACAGTTGTTTTTGATAATTTTATCTGGTTTGAGCATTGTTCTTTGAGGAGAGGATTTTAAAGTTTAATTGGAGGATAATCACTTTATAATGCTGTGTTAGTTTTTGCTATACAAAAAGTGAATCAGCTATATGTGTACCTACATTCCCTCTCTCTTGAGCCTCCCTCCCAGCCTCCCCTTTATCCCAGCCCTCTGGGTCATCACTGCGCACCGGGCTGACTCCCTGATGTTTTCAGCAGCTTCCCACTCGCTGTCTGTTTCACACACGCTCATGTACATATGTCGGTGCTACTGTCTCAATTCACCCCACACTGGAAAGGGATTTTGTTAAGCTGCTCACACTGCTATTCTCACCCCATTATCTTTTCCCATCTTTTAGAGAGGAAAAACCACGTGGCAGAAAAATCTTGCCTCAGTTAAAGGCATGCACCCTGACACCAGACCTCCTGGGCTTTACTTAGCCCTGACCCTTTCTACCTGAAAGAACTTGGGCAAATTACTTAACCTCTGGGCCTCTGCCTCCTTAACCATAAAGTGGGGATAATAATAGTACCTGCCTAATGGGATTATTGTGAGAATGAAGTGGATTAATAAACAGAGAGTGATAGGAGCAGTGCCTGCTGCACCACAGTGCTATAAAATGTTAGCTTGTGTTATTTCAGGGAGGGTTGGGACTTACCTAGGACTTCAGTTCCCATATCCTCGGCCTAGTACCTTGCCCACAATCAGTCCCTCTGACCCACAGATCATCTTCATTAAGTGATGCTTGAAGTGTGGAGGAAATGAGGGCAACTCTCAGAGAAACCACAGGCGTGAGGAGGAAAGCCTGCGGGGGACCCGAGGAGCAGATGGCTCTGTGCCTCGCTGAGGCCACATGCAGTTCAGTCTTTGTCCTGGGCTCATGGGTATTTTTCCTCCCAGCACCAGGAACTGCCTGAGGTGTCCAAGTGCTGCCCATGTACTGTACTGAGTTTGAGACCAGGTCTGAACTGTTGCACGAAGCAGTTAATTAGCACGGTTCCCACATTTCAGAATATTCCTTGTATCAGGCTCCAGGGGTGGACAGAACAGCTTGACCAAGCTGCTGCTTTTGTTGTTCAGTTACTCAGTCGCTTTGGGACCCCATGGACTGCAGCACTCAGGCTCCCCTGTCCTTCACTGTCTCCCAGAGTTTGCTCAAATGCACGTCCATTGAGTCAATAACACCATCCAACCACCTCCTGCTCTGTTGCCCGCTTCTCCTTGTCCTCTCATCTTTCCCAGGATCACAGTCTTTTCCAATGAATTGGCTTTCTGCGTCAGGTGGCCAAAATATTAGAACTTCAGCAGCAGTCCTTCCAATGAATGTTCATGGTTGATTTCCTTTAGGATTGAGTGGTTCGATGTCCTTGCTGTCCAAGGAACTCTCAAGGATCTTCTCCAGCACCACAGTTCAACAGCATCAGTTCTTTGGTGCTCAGCCTTCTTTATGGTCCAACCCTCACATCCATACATGACTACTGGAAAAACTGTAGCTTTGACTATACACACCTTTGGTCGGCTTCTTTAGGTACTTGCACAGAGGGGAGGATCACTGGGGAACTGCAGGAGGACAGGGGAACTTACAGTACGTGTTTACCAACCCAGGTTGCTGTGAGCCTGTGCAGAGCCATTGCATCTGTGGGGAACTGGTACTGATGCCACCCCTGGGCACGAGTGGGGTACGGACTGAATTCTGCCCCTGCTCACCACCTTGGTGGGTCACTGTTGAGCAGGACAGCTGTATGTAGTGACTGGCTTATCCACCCTGGGCCCCACTCAGTGCTCAGAACCAGGGCTGCAGACATGATAAAACAACTCTTGCTCTCAAGGAGTTTCATTCTTCATGGGCTACGCCGGGCAGGCCAAAACAGCGTTGGCCAGAGAGAAGGTAAAGACAGGGGATGTTGATGGAGGAGGTGTCATTTGAACTGCCTGCTGTTGGATAAGGAGGGGCTTCTACAGAGACTGGGTGTGGAATGGATGGTATTTGCTCATTTGCAGACCAGGGTAGGAAAGTGAGAGCAGGGCTTGCTGACCCCTGCTTGTGCAGGAAGCTGACGGAGAAGCAGGATGCAGCTGGATCTGTGCAGGTCTGGCAACTGAGGACAGGGAGCTTGGGCTTTCCTCGCTGGCATTGGGTGTCACTGGAGAGTTTTACGTGGAGAATTAACTGGGGATGGACTAAGCGAGGTGAGACAGCAAATAACACAGCAGTCCCTGCCGGTGCACTTGGGAGAAGTCAGGGAGGAAGAGGGGATGAGCAAGAGGACTGAGACCTTCGGGGACTGGAGGAAGGGGTGGGAGGATGGGGAGGGAGAGGAGGAGGAGCAGAGGCCGGTGGGATGAGGGACCAAGGAGGGCCGGGGGATTTCTGCAGCCTGACCGGGCAGATGATGTCCCCAGAGACAGAGGTCAGAGGGGCCGCACCCACTGAGTGATTGGGGTGGGGGGGGCAGAATTCTGTGCTGGGAGCTGCGGAGGCCAGGCACGGTGACCGTCCCAGGCTCCAGGCAGGGACCGGGGGTCGTGAGCATGTCGGAGGCGGGGCATGTGGACAGCCTCCCATGAGAATAGAGCAGTGACTCCAGAACCCTCAGAGGTGACCTGAGAAAGCCCAGACGATGAGGGCAGGAAAATAGCATACCCATTGAAGATGTAGGAGCTCCTTGGGAAGTTTTAGCAGGAGCAGCTTCCACGGCCCTAGCAGAGTTGGAGACCGCCACTGCTCCATGTTGATTTGAATGTGAAGAACAGGGCCATCTACTCTGCAGACATACACTTTCTTTGGTGTTTCTCTAAATATTTATTTATTTTGGTGGTGCTGGGTCTTAGCTGTGGCCCACAGGATCTTTAGTTGTGGCACGTAGGATGTAATTCCCCGACTAGGGATGGAACCTGGGCCCCCTACATTGGGAGCTCGGGGTCTTAGCCACTGGACCCCCAGGGAAGTCCCAAGCAAGAAAGGAAAGATGAACAATGGCAGTGACCAGAAGGTGATTTTTGACATGGATGGGCATTGGGCAAGCTTGGGGAGAGAATAGAGACGCAGCCAGTGGAGGGGAAAGAGAGATAAAAGGAGGCAGAGTGGAGGAGGGGGGTCTTCAGGAGAGAAAGAGGGATGGCTAGCAGAGGGAGCCGCGCTGACTGGGGGGAGGCTGGAGCTCAAGTGGGCACCCCTCTCCTAGCTCTGCCCCGAGTCACCTCCCACATCTGGATCCAGCAGGAAGAGACGCTGTTATCACCTCCACACTTACGTCCACTTCTCCAGCTTCTCAGTCAGTTACAGGGGCCCCTTGGGTACTTAGTTCGTATGTTGGCACAGCAGTTTTGTCTCCTTGAACAGGGTAAGTTGCATCCAAGAAGTCATAGACTATTTTACTCAGCAAGGAGCGAGGCCAAGTGGTACTGAGTACTTGTTTCTAACATGGGCTCCGGGACAGGGGCTGAGCATCAGGAAGCATTGTTGTCACTTATAGGCGTGTGTGTGTGTATGCTAAGTTACTTCAGTTGTGTCTGTCTCTTTGCGACCCCACTGACTGTGGGATCCAGCTGGCCAGGCTCCTCTGTCCATGGGATTCTCCAGGCAAGAATCCTGGAGTGGGTTGCCTTTCCCTTCTCCTGTAGGCATGTGATCCTGGACTAACCATGTCTCCACTCTGGTCTCCTGGGTCCTCCCAGTAAAGTGTTGGGGGTGGGGCAGGGGGCGGTGGCTAGGTCATCTTCAGCATCCATTTTGGCAGGAACATCTGTCATTCCCTCCATCCATGAACATGTGTCCCCAGTGAAACTTGAGGGTGTGCTGTGTCTGAAAGTGAAAGTGAGGTCGCTCAGTTTTGTCTGACTCTTTGTGACCCCATGGACTGTAGCCTACCAGGCTCCTCTGTCCATGGGATTCTCCAGGCAATAGTACTGGAGTGGACTGCCATTTCCTTCTCCAGCAGATCTTCCTGACCCAGGGATCGAACCCAGGTCTTCCGCATCGTAGACAGATGCTTTACCACCTGAGCCACCAGGGAAGTGCTGTGCCTGAGATGCACTGAAGTGACAGTAGAAGGATCTGTACCTGGATTTGAGCAGTGAGCTGGTGTGAGCAGGCTGGGGAAGATGAACTCCTTCCTTCATTGCTCTGACACCAAAACTGCCCTATTGGAGTCTTCTGGAAGCTTTTCTAATGCACATGAGCAAGCAGTGTTTTGTTCT
Organism: Neotragus pygmaeus; assembly: GCA_006410875.1. Taxonomy (NCBI): domain Eukaryota; kingdom Metazoa; phylum Chordata; class Mammalia; order Artiodactyla; family Bovidae; genus Neotragus; species Neotragus pygmaeus. The sequence continues at coordinate 601,294 of SJYV01044791.1, read as the reverse complement.
GACCCTTGTTTATCTTACGCCTGGATACACAGGCTTTGGCAACCATATTATTTTCTTATCAGCCTATTTGGGTGGTTCATTGCTGAGAGAGAATATAATTAGGTGGAAGTAGATTATCTTGGTATTTAGGACTTAACCTTACCTGTCTGGTGGTTTGCTCTTGAGGAATTTATAAGTAACGGCTTTGTACACTGTCCTGGTAGAAACAGTTTATGTGTAGCGTACTCCTGTGGGATTACAAGTAAAATCAGGAGACCTGGCAGAAAAAGAAGTGCTTGAGCATAGCTCTGGCATTGTTGTTGTTCCGTCACTCAGTCGTATTTGACTCTTTGCAGCTCCATGGAATGCAGCTCCATGGAATGCAGTACGCTAGGCTTCCCTGTCCTTCACCATCTCCTGGAGTTTGCTCAAATTCATGTCCACTGAGTCAGTGATGCCATCCAGCCATCTCATCCTCTGACGTCCCCCTCTCCTCTCACCCTCAGTCTTTCTCAGCATCAGGGCCTTTTCCAGTGAGTCAGCTCTTTGCAGCAGGTGGCCCACTGTTATTGCTGTAGCTTGGCTGCAGGCTTGAGTCAGGAGATTCCTGGTATGCAAAGCAAAAAGGGAAATACAGCTATACTCTTTCCTGTTTAATAGTCTTTGGTTGGAGGTGCCCGGGGGGACGGGAATGGGAAATGATAAAACTAGTTCCTAGGGAAAACAGAGCTTTTTCTAGTACTTAATGAAAATCATTTCTCATATCAGCTTTATTCTAGTGTTTCTGAAAGTACATATATATTTTCTCAAGGGAATCCACAGTATTTGAAAAAAGAAGGCCTCCACAGTCAGCAGTTTCAGAAACTATCTATCTCACTGGATAATTAACAATGAATATTACCTTTGGGAGATCTCTCATAGTTTTGTAAAGAAACCTATCTATCTTTGTTAGCCCAGAATTTTTAAAATTTCTATGACTTCATAATGTTTTCCCTTCTTACATAGCTTTTTAAAAATACATATGTATTTATTTTAACTGGAAGATAGTTACTTTACAGTACTGTGATGGTTTTTGCCATACATCAGTATGAATTGGCTATAGATATACATGCTTCCTCTCCCTCCTNTATCAAAGTCGCACTGGTTATGTATTTTACATGCTTTTTAGACAATTTTCCTTATTTGGCTGCACCGAGTCTTAGCTGTGGCACTCGGCCTCTTTGATCTCTGTTATAGCATATGGGATCTTTAGTTGCTGCATGCAAACTCTTAGTTGTGGCCTGCGGGATCTAGTTCCCTGATCAGGAATCAAACTGAAGCCCCCTGCTTTGGGAGCCTGAAGTCTTAGCCACTGGACTACTGGGGAAGTCCCTTCCTGCACAGCTTTTAACAGTAACTGCATTTGGCTGCGGGTGGCGGGAATGGCTTCCCTGGTGGCTCAGATGGTAAAAAATAAAATCTGCCTGCAATACAGGAGACCCAGGTTTGATCCCTGGGTGGGGAAGATCCTCTGGAAGAGGGAACAGCTACCCACTCCAGTATCCTTGCCTGGAGAATCCCATGGACAGAGGAGCCTGGCGGGCTACAGTCCATGGGGTCACAAAGAGTCAGACAGCACTCAGTGACTAACACTCACTTTCTTCCACATTTTTTTAAACAGCAGGCTTAGCTGACAGAGCCTGGTAGCCTTCTCCACCGAGGTCAGGGGCGCCTCCCCTGGCAGGGAGCCTAGTGCTCCATCACTCGAGTGTGGAGTCCGTGGGACTGGGCGTCAGTCCTGGTCCCTCTGCTCACCAGCTGCATGGCCATCAGTGGGAAAGTCATCTTCTCCAGCCTCAGCTTTCTCATCTGTAAAACTGGATAATAATATGACCAACCTCCTGGAATCATCACTTATAATCATCATGAATAATCACTATGTCAATAGAGCCTGCAAGACCATCCCTGGATAAGTAAATAAGTGTTCTTTGGGTTGTAATAAATCTTCCCCCCATTCCGGAAGGTACCCTGCCTGGAGGCCACGTTCCTCCCACATGACTGGGTACAAACTCGAGTGCTTCTTTGGGTACTGACCGTGCTTCTCCTTATTCTGGCAGAGAGCAGCTCTATTGGCCCTTTGTGATAGCTGTCTTCACAGTTGTCTTATCTATTATACTATGAGCTGGTTAAGGGCATCTGCAGCCCTGAGATTAGAACCTGGCCCAGCTACTCAGTCTGGGGTTTTCAGCCCATCTAACACTAATCACAGGCCCTAGGGCAATGGCACCCCACTCCAGTATGCTTGCCTGGAAAATCCCATGGACGGAGGAGTCTGGTGGGCTGCAGTCCATTGGGTCTGGAAGAGTCGGACACGACTGAGTGACTTCACTTTCACTTTTCACTTTCATGCATTGGAGAAGGAAATGACAACCCACTCCAGTGTTCTTGCTTTGAGAATCCCAGGGACAGGGGAGCCTGGTGAGCTGCTGTCTATGGGGTCACACAGAGTCAGACACGACTGAAGTGACTTAGCAGTAGCAGTAGCAGTAGGACATGTAGTGAGTCTGATTCAGTGAACACGGCTCTGTCTGGGGAGTATGTGTGTGTGTACATTGTTAGTGTATCAAATGGAAATCTGTTAAGACTGGTCCTCTATACTTTTCTGTTGAATGTAATTCTTGTTGAGGAAATCATTTAACTTATATTGTTCTTAAATTTTCTATAATAAAAGAGACCTGGCACCACATTGTGAATTGTGAATTCAAAGAATGATCTCAAGTCCTATAAAAGGCACTAAAAACTATTAATAATTGTCAGGACTGATGCAAAAGATTTCTGGTAATACATTTATAGCTCAGTCAGTAACTGAAAGAAAATTCTATTATCTGAGCCCAGCAGGGATGGAAAACCCTTGTTTTTCTGCAGTGGGCCACTGAGCTATAGAGAAAAATCAATGGTGAGACTCATAATTAGGAAGCAAATTTAGAGGGGTTTTTTGTTTGTTTTTATTTTAAAGAAGAGGATCATAAATATGACACATCCTCTTAGAATTAAATGAACATAAGATTTCACTAAATATAAAGAATAAAAAAAAATAAGATGCCTCTGTTGTACTTTAGGGCTCTTTAGAAGAGAATGTAAGCAGAAGAGAGAAAGCAAGAAACAGGGACTAGAGGGGGAAATGGTCTGAAAAAGATGCAAATAATGCAGAAGACACAGGAAGTCTTAGAGACGCAAGTGAGTGAGGTCTTTCTAAGGAAAGAGGATCCAGGACTCTGGGTCTCAGACAGAGTGATCAGAGGGAAGTGAGGGTCTCTTACTAAGCCCCAGGTGCAGAGAGGGCTGGCGGATGCTGCTTCCAGGAAAGGTACGGCCGTGTTGCACATTCACAACCTCAGGCATAACTGCAGTCACAGTCACACTGTACGGCGTGTTTCCTTCTCATTTTAACCGTGTGGCAAGATTCAAAGGAAGAATCATCACCTCTGTATTACAGACCAGGAAAGGGAGATTCAGGCGTGTTAAATGCATGGCTAGTGCATGGCTTTCAAAATCCCTCATGTCTTCCATCCAGGCCTCTTCTCACCCTTTTCTAAAACACGCTGTTGCCTGTGGCTTGGGCTGGAGGTCAGAGGCATGTCTGCACCACAGTTTCTCTGTGAAATTCTTATTCTGGCTTTTTTGTTTTGTTTTTTTTTTTTTAGGAATTGTATTGTTGTAAATTTACACCCATTTATTGTGTGGTCATAAAGGGGCTAATTTATTCCATCAGAAGTAAAGTGACATGGGGTTTCCCTGGTGGCCCAGTGACTAAGACTCCACACTCCCAATGCAAGGGGCCCGAGTTCAATCCCCAGTCAGGGAACTAGATCCTGCATGACGCAAATAAGGGTTTGTGTGCTGCAAGGAAGATCACAGATCCCTTGTGCCACAACTAACATCTGGCACAGCCAAATGCATGCCTTTTTGAAAGGCAGCATTAAAAAAGAAGTAATACAGCAACATTGACTGCTTGTCTTCCCTGGCTGACCGTGAGGCAGATGGGCCGTCTGTCTGCCATCAGAGGAATTCCAGGACTCACTGTTGTGCTGTCCTCTGATACCTGGTTCTGCAAACTTCAGACCCTGAAATTCACAAGTGACTGCCTTGTGAGTGCTATTTCCCCTGTGCCCTCCATGACTCACTCCAAGGAGCTGCCGTTCAGGTGAAAACAGAACCAGGCAACGTGCCTCTCTGATGCACGTTGCTGCTGCTGCTTCATCGTAGGGAGACACTGTCTGAGCTTTTGAGGTTGGGCCCCTTCCTGCCTTTGCTGCAAGACCACATCCTGGCCCATCAGACAAGCAATTGATATGGGTTTGAAAATTCCTTCCACGGGCTTAGAAAACAAACTTGCATTGAAATTGTGCCGAGAACAGCTTTTCCATGTCAGCAGCAGGAGCACTTTGCAAACTTGTTATAAATGGCCAGTGTTGTTATTGCCAGACGCAGGAATAAGGCAGTTTCCCGTACTGGATGGTGGAGAAGCCAGCAGGACTTTGGCAATCTGTGGCTTGAGACCAAGTCCAGCCATAGCTTATTTTCATTGATAAAGTTTTCTTGGAATGCAGCTGTGGCCATCAGTTATGTACTGCCCAGGGACGCTGCTCGGGCACTCAGATGGCAGAGCGGAAGAGTCGCTACAGAGAGAGAAGTTCACGTGCTGAGAATATTTACTACCTGGCTCTTCATGGAAAAAATGTGCTGATCCCTGTCCAGGAGCTCGGGGCCTTTCTTTGACTGTGGTTTAACATGAGGCTGACAGCCAGACTGTTCCTGCGCCTGCTTTCAGCATCGCTGGACCCCACTGCTGGGCGTGTGGTTTGCGAGTACAGCTCACATTCCCTGGGGGGGCGGGGGTGCTGGACAGTCATGTCCCGTGGCCCTTGGAGTAGAAGGGCTTCCAGGTGTAGCTTCTCTGCACTCACGGGCTCTCCCCAGCTCTCTCAGCCCTCACGTGGGCTCCAGATTGAGCTGGGGAGACTCCCCAAGGCCCTCCTGGGCCCCATCTTTCTGGACCCAGGCTGTCAGCTGTGGCTCTGCTCCTGTTTGCTCCCGAGACACCCCACACGGGCACCCCTCTCTGTGGGCCTGACAGCGTGTGCCTGCGGAAGCCTTGCTTCTCTCCAGCACTGCTGAAATCGCCACCGGGGCAGTTTCTCCTCCCTCTGTCCCATGCCCGCCGCCAGCATAGTGTCTCCGAGGGATGGCTCCTGCTCTAGAACCTCCCTTGGCTCCCCAGTGACCTCCAGATCAACCTCAGCCTGGTCTTCAAGGCTGTTTCATCTCCCCACAGGGCTCTTGTGACTGAAAGTGGGTCCACCTGCTTGTCGCTCAAAAGCTGATAAAGAGGCCGGGTTGGTGGAAAGGAAAGTTTGCTTTATTGTGGATACCAGTGACTTGGGCTAGTGGCAGGGGGTGGATGCCTGTTCAAAGGCCAGTTTCCCCCTCCACCCTACCAACAATCAAAGGCTTGTTGGGGGAGGCAGAAACAGCACAGTGAGTTCTGATAGTCATCTGGCAGTGGGTCATAGGTGGTCTGACCAGCGTCATCTTGATTGTTTTAAATGCATTTAGTCTTCAGTTCCAGGGTCAGCTTGTTCTCATTTCCTCGAGGCCAATTCTTGGAATTGTGGCAGCTCATGTCGTAGCTGCAGTGTGGTCATCATGCAGGTAACTCCTTCCATGCGGTGGGGGTTTCAGTATCCATTAGACAGCTCACAGGATATGGCTCAGAATATTATCTATAGCCCTTGAGGAGGAACTGAAGGCCTTTGCCTTTCCTCCTCCAGGGGATCTTCGCAATCCAGTGATCGAACCCAGGTCTCCTGCATTGCAGGCGGATTCTTTACCACCTGAGCCACCAGGGAAGCCCCATTTACGGACTAAGCCATTATTATTTGGTCTCCTTTGCCTGTTCGTCTTTGCTTCTGCATTTTCTCACTTCTCTGATTGAGCTTATTCTTTGGCTAAAGCTTTTCTTCAGAAAGAGGCAGGCTGAGGACATGGCGGGGTGGGACCATGGTGTCCTGCTCCCTTTCCTCCAGGCTGGTCTGAGCTCTCCCTCCTCAGTGCCTCCCCCACAGCACTGATCTTCGCTCTTAGAAAACTGTGCCTCCCTACCCCCGGCCCATGTATTAAAATCCAGCTTATTCTTGTTGCATCTGAGATCGATTTTCCTCCACTTGCAGCCAGAGGTGTGTTCTCATTCCCTTGAGCCTCCTGCCACTCTAGTGCATGACCCCGCAAGGCCAGCTGTGTTGTTAGGACCCTTTCTTTCTCCTCTCCCCCAAGTCTTAAACCTGCACAGGGCAGGGATTCCTTCTCAGCCTTAGTCATTTCCTCCTACTTCCCACCCCAGCAGGCTGGCTGCGTGGCTCTAGTTGGAAGTCACACGGCGCATGTGCACCATGGACGTGGGCATCAGCTGCTGTGAATCCTGACCGCATGCTGCTCCTACTGTTAGCCTTGCTGCACAGGCGCAGAGACAGCGCAGAAGGATCCACGTGGCCTAGCGCTGTCAAAGCCAGATTTGAGCTGGAGGCCCTGGTGCGCACCCGACAAGACCAGGGTGGCGGTTGTAAGCACCTGGACTTGGGCCTGGTGCATGGACACATACTCCCCCACCTGCCTGTGTATCAGCATCACATGGGAGCTTTCACAGACCCCCTCCTCCACCGCCTGGGCCCCCGCCTCACACACTGTAGCTCAGTCCCGGTGGGGGTGGGGTAGGGGTGGTGCTGGTGTGTTTTCCAGGTGATTCTAGTCTGGTCCCCACCCCCGGCTCCAGAATAAGGAAACCGACAGGTTGGGGGAGGGCTCACGCGGGCAAGCCTGAGCTCCAGCTGCTGCTCCGGGAGCTTGGCTGCCTGTTCCGTGGCCCCCTGGGAACCCTGGCCCTTTCAGAGGTGAGAAAAGACCCATCTGTCCATGGACTCTGTCTCGTGGCATTTCTGACTACTCTTTGCAACCCCATGGACTGCAGCCCGCCAGGCTCCTCTGTCCACGGGAAGCTGGACATAACCTCATCCCCAGGGAAGCTGCAGGTCTCCCTTTGGGGCTGGGCTCCCTGCGCTGGGCAAGTTCCGCCCGGTGTGCACCTCTGACTCCCTAAGAGGTGAGCCTCCCCAGATGCAACCCAGCTTTCCCATAGGAGGAGGAGAGACGATGTGAGCAGAAATGAGGGAGGGCTTTCAGTTGGCATCTCTTTAAAAAAAAGCAGGGGCTTCCCTGATGGCTCAGGGGTAAAGAATCCATCTGCCAAACAGGAGATGTGGGTTCACTCCCTGGGTTGAGAAGATCCCCCAGAGGAGGAAATGGCAACCCACTCCAGTACTCTTGCCTGGAGAATCCCATGGACAGAGGAGTCTGGCAGGCTGTAGTCCATGGGGTCACAAAGAGTAGGACATGACTTAGAGACTAAATAATAGCAACAAAAAGCAAGCTTTTTAGTCTTGAGGGGAGGCAGGTTTATTGAGGAGAGAGAGCCGAGCGGAGCAGTGGTTCTCAAAGTCTAGTCCATAGATCAGCAGTATCCACATCACCTGGGAGCTTGTTAGAAATTCCCAGATGCATCCCAGATGCTCTGAGTCAGAGGAGGCTCTGAGCTTGGGCTCCAGCAGTCGCATACCCTCTGGGTGATTTTGTTGCCAATGAAGGTTGAGAACTGTTGCTCTTGATTGATGGTAAGTATGTGTGTGGATGGGCTTCCCTGTCCACACAGGAAAGAAAAGACTTTGCCTGCAATGTGGGAGACACAGGTTCAATCCCTGTGTTGGAAGAAGGAAAATCCCTGGAGAAGGAAGGAAATGGCAACTCACTCCAGTATTCTTGCCTGGAGAACCCCATGGACGGAGGAGCCCAGCAGGCTGCAGTCCATGGGGTTGCAAAGAATCGGACTTGATTAAGCAACTAACACTTTCACTTTCACGCGTGTGGGACACTTGGAGTGTCAGTGGTGTTCATACCCGCCCCCCCAAGCTGGGCACCAGAGAGTCCTGCCCCCACCCCCCAGCCCAACCCAGGGTTCTCTTTATAAAACGTCAGACTCCTGGGCCTCATCTCAGGGTTTGGTAATCTGTATTTTTAACCAGTGCTCCAGGATATTCTGAAATTCAAGTGTATTTTTTTGTTTTTGAACTGGGATAGCAGAAAGCTGATAAATATTGCATTCTTCTAATAATCACTTTGTATCTACTTGGTGCAGGGTGAGGACACGTCCTCTTTTCCTCCTGGAGCTTCCTTCATCTCTAATTATCAAGACATGGCCATCAGTCCCATTAGCTGTTAAGTGGAGACAGCCATTGCCGCTGACAGGCACCTTCCTCACTGTTGGATTGCTCGTTGTCACCTATGAGCCACAAGTGGGTTTATGGCCTTGTGCATACTTAATAGTTCAACTTCTCCAAACTATGGTTTAAATAAGTGAAGACATTGGCCTCTGACATTATTGGGCCACAAAGTGTCTTTTCAGAATATCTGTATAGCTTAACTCTAGATTCAGAGAGGTGTCCATGAGGCTTTGAAGAGGTCACAGGGTCAAGGAGGTCAGGACCCTGCTACTCCAATTCTTGCAGGAGTGGGGGTCCCCTTCCAGGACCGGAGAGCAGGCTCTTGTCTAGCATTTGGCAATGAAGTCTCCGAGGAGACACACGGGCTGACAGAGCAAGGGACTTTATTGGGAAGGGGCGCCCAGGTGGCGAGCAGGACGGTAAGGGAGCCCAGGAGCACTGCCCTGCCACATGGCCTCCTGTCTGGGTTCCATGGTGGTGGGTGAGTTTGCAGGTTGTCTCTGGCTCCTCATTCTGACTCAGGGTCCTTCGCTCAGCCCTCAGCCAGGATGGATTCCGGTGAGGAGGATCCTGGGAGGTTGGTAGGATGTGTGGAACCTTCCGGAATCCTTCTTCTTGGTAGTGGCTCGTTAGTCCCGTGTTCCTTGCCAGGACCTCCTGTCGCAGAGGGTCACTGTGGTGCCTGGCCAGGGTGAGCGGTTTGGGTCAGTGTTTCCGCTCCCACTGTCTCCTCTGTGGGTCGCTCTGCAAGGAGCAGTTTTGAGGCAGGACAAGAGTTGCAGGCATGGGCCCCCGCACTCTCTAGAAGAGCAGGTTCTTTTTGTTTTGCCCACAGCTGCCTCTGCCTTGCCACCCGTATGTCATCATTATCGTCCACACCTGTGTGATGTTTTATGACGGGGCACACCTGCTAGAACGGGGCGGCTGTCATATTTCAGATCTGCTCCCCAGGACGGATGTCATGAAGCCTCGTGGCAGAAATGAAATACACCTTCTGCCTGTCCTTCCTCCCAACTGCTGTTGCCCTCTCCTCCCCAGGTGGGGGTCACCAGGCTGCAGACCCGCCAGCCTGCTTGAGGGCCACCCAGGAGATGCTGCCCACACATGTCCGCTTCTGTTACTGCCTTCTATTATTTTAGTTAATTTTTAAAATTTTTGGCTGCACTGGGTCTTCGCTGCCATGCGGGCTTTTTCTCTAGTTGCGATGCTCGCTAACTGCAGTGTGTGGGCTTCTCACTGCAGTGGCTTCTCATTGCAGAGCATGGGCTCCAGGGTGCATGGGCTCAGCAGTGGCAGCTCCGAGGCTCCAGAGCACAGGCTCAATAGTCATGGCCCACAGGCTTAGTTGCTCTGTGGCATGTGGGATCTTTCTGGATTAGGGATCAAACCTGTGTCTCTTGGCATTGGTAGGCGGATTCTTTACCACTGAGCCACCTGGGAAGCCTGTTACAAAGGAAAGAAGGGTCTAAATGAAACCTTTTTCACTCATCCAGACCGTCGGTCAAGATCTCCAGGAGCATTTGAGAGCCATTTTAATGAGACCAGGAATCATGAAACTTTTCTCGAACATGGCCACTACTTGGTGCTTGAAAAACAATCTAACTTATAGCTCGCGCTGCACGAGTTGTGAGCTGGCCTTGATTTGAGGAGGAAGACAACAGAAACAGGGATCAGAATGGGAATGCTGACGAAGGAGGGCGACACAGCCGTCCTGTCCTTGGTCATGAACAGGGAGCTGCACAGCCCTGCGCCCTGCTCTGCAGAGCACACCCCAGGCCCAGGGCTGACAGAGAGGCTGCGGTAGTTTGTGTCATTGCCTTAGTGCTGTGCTAACCCAGGTAGAAGCATCCAGAGGGCTTTAACAAAATCCCAGCTCCATGGCTTGGAAACTCACAAAGCGACCTGGCATCTAAAATGTTCAAGTGCTTCCCCAGTGCATCCAATCTGAAGGTAGCATTGGAAACCCCTGGGTTAAAGGAGTCTTTTTAAATGTGTGGGGTTGAAAGGAGGCTAACAGGAATTACTGGGCTACTGGTTTTTTTTTTTTGTTAATAATAAAGGTAAATAGAATAGAGCAGGGGCTCCCCAACCTCTGGGATCTAATGACAGATGATCTGAGGTGGAGCTGATGTAATAATAATAGAAATAAAGTACATAATATATTAATGTGCTTGAATCATCCTGAAGCCATTCCCCCAGCCCTTCCGTGGAAAAATTGTCTTCCACAAAACCAGTCCCTGGTGTGGAAAAAGTTGGATGCGGGGTGGAATAGAGTTATGTTAATGAGCACAGGTGTGTTTGTGTGGACATTACAGAGAGGCTGTGCATATGGGGTGCTGACACCTGTGCACATATTTATACATTTGTAGGAAGGCTGGATCCACTGACTCTTATTCCCCCCTTTCCTTAGCAGCACATGCTCAAGCACTCAGAGGCTGCCCAATCTCCCTAAAGATGTTATTCTGCCTCTAGGACACTTCTCAGATACTCTTGTTCATTTCCATTGCCACGGTACTGACCTTTTCTTCTCCCTTGTCTCAATAACAAATAGCCCAGCCTCTCTTTCTGCGGGGGTTTAGTCCCCATTCAATCCATCCTCCACATGCTGACCGTCCCTGAGTCACACTCGTGTGTTTAGCACTTTGCTGGTCCCAACGTGTGCGTGCTGCACACTAAGTCACTCCAGCCGTGTCCAACTCTTTGTGACCCTATGGACTATAGCCCACCAGGCTCCTCTGTCCATGGGATTCTCCAGGCAAGAATACTGAAGTGGGTTGCCATACCCTCCTCCAGAGGATCTTCCCAACCCAGGAATCAAACCCGCATCTCCTACGTCCTCCTGCATTGGCAGGTGGGTTCTTTCTCACTAGCGCAACCTGGGCAGCCCCAAGGATAAATGGTGACCGTGGTTGCGGATGGCCCTTACCTAGCATTTATTCATACAGGTGTTTACTCCTGGCACCAGCTCTCAGAGATGTCACCCTTATCCCCATTTTACAGATGGGACAGTGAAAGCATGGAGTGCCTTTGCCCAAGGTGATTGAGAGTCACAGATGGCCCCCGAACTTTAGTTCTGCACCCCTCTGCTTCCCCGCCTCTCTGGACCCGCTCCGGACATGTAGGGAAAGGCTACTCTGTGCTAATGGATTTTTCATACTATTGTGTCTAATCTTCACATCTATCCTGCCTGATAGGCATTATTATTCCTGTTCCAAAGAAATCAAGGCTTGGAGAGCTTAAATAACTTGATCAAAGTCCTGAAGCTAATTAGGGAGATCCTAGGTGGGATTCCAGCCAGCTGCCCCCACTCCAGGCCCTGCGTTCTTTTCACCACACTGCCTGGGGTTGTCTGATTCCTCCAGGGTGGCTTCCGTGACTCCGTATAGCCTGTTTGCCAACCTACCTTTCCACTCCATATGTCCCATTCCATCATGCACTCATGCCACCCGGCATCTGCTCACCCCGTTGCTTTTGCCTGGAGTGTTCTTCCCTGCCCAGCTAGGGCTCCCATCACAGGGCCTCCTCCTGTACGGCTGATAATACCCGGCTGGAAACTGCACACAGCAGGACAGGGAGGCTATTTGCGTTTTTCTCTCCAAGAAATCCCAAAATAATGCATCTCCTCTTCACCCTCCTACGTGATTTTGCATCATGAATGTAGCATGTACCCAGCAAACACATCTATCTTCCTGCTAGGGGCGCATCTTGAGGCCAGGTGTCAACCCTCCCTCCTGTTTCCTTTGTTTCTATTTTTGTTGGCGTATAATTGCTTTACAATGCTGTGTTAGTCTCTGCTGTACGAGGTGAATCACACATATCCCCTTTTTGGATTCCCTTCCCATTTAGGTCGCCACAGAGCACTGAGACCTGTCCTTCTCCTGTTTCTGTCTTTTGTGTCCTGGGCATTGTGAAGCCAACAGCAGATATTCAGTAGATATTTGTTAAACAAATGAGGGGCAGACAAGGATGCACAGTTGGGGAAAGTCATCAAACTGTTTGACCCAAGGAAACTCGATACAGCTGGGGTGCACAGAGCAGTCAGGGAAATATTTACCTGATGGCCGTGAGAGAAATGTCCAGTGTTTGGAAATTTCCAGAAGGAAGTGAAGAGCTAATGATTATCCTACTGAGCTAATCTGGCTTGTCCATTTTGCCTACCCTAGGTTTTTTTCTCTTTGTGATTTAATTTCCTTCAATATGTTTTGCTAATTACCTCCTGGTAAAAAGCCCAAGAGTCCTGTACCTCCAGCATGGACTTGAGAGAGAGGATGTAGTTGGAAGACAGTCTGTGAAAGATGTGCCTTTTAAGACTGGAGAAGGGAAAGGCTACCCATTCCAGTATTCTGGCCTGGAGAATTCCATGGACTGTATAGTTTATAGGGTCACAAAGAGTCCGACACGACTGAGCGAGTTGCAATTTCAGGAGCCCTAAAGGGGCGACTGTGGGGTGGGGGAGGTGGTTCTTATGCGTAGAGACAGAATCTTACAGGATGGAAACAGATGCCAAGAAAACTTCTTTGCCCATGGGAAAGTTAATTCTTTAACCATTTAATTAGGGTTAATGTTAATGTTAGTCGCTCAGGCGTATCCGACTCTGCGACCCGCCCTGGACTGTAGCCCGCCAGGCTCCTCTGTCCATGGAATTCTCCAGGCAAGAATATTGGAGTGGGTAGCCGTTTCCTTCCCCAGGGATCTTCCCGACCCAGGGATCGAACCCAGGTCTCCTGCATCGCAGGCAGATTCTTTACCGTCTGAGCCCCAGGAATGAAGGGTTAGCATGCCGAGTAAACGGTTTTGGGACTCAAGGTGTAAAGCACTTGGTACAGGTGGTCAAAACAAGGTGAACCAACAGGCTCGGTGGGAGGGTTTAGGATGCGCTGGTGCGCTGCGCGGCGGGAAGGGGGCCTCCCGGGGGGCTTTCCATCAGCACGGGCCTTGAGACTGCCTTCTGCACCCCACAGGTGAGCGTCCTCACCACCCTGGAGCGGAGGTTCAACCTGCAGAGTGCCGACGTGGGCGTGATCGCCAGCAGCTTCGAGATCGGGAACCTGGCGCTCATCCTCTTCGTGAGCTACTTCGGGGCGCGCGGGCACCGGCCGCGCCTCATTGGCTGCGGCGGCATCGTCATGGCGCTGGGGGCGCTGCTGTCGGCGCTGCCCGAGTTCCTGACTCACCAGTACAAGTACGAGGCGGGCGAGATCCGCTGGGGCGCCGAGGGCCGCGACGTCTGCGCCGCCAACGGCTCTGGCGGGGACCAGGGCCCTGACCCGGACCTCATCTGCCGCAGCCGGACCGCCACCAACATGATGTACTTGCTGCTCATTGGGGCCCAGGTGCTCCTGGGCATCGGTGCTACCCCCGTGCAGCCCCTGGGCGTCTCCTACATCGACGACCACGTGCGGAGGAAGGACTCCTCGCT
>SJYV01044791.1:537234-587365 GCA_006410875.1 Neotragus pygmaeus | reverse complement strand
GGGTGGGGCGGTTCCGTTTGTGGCTGATTCCGGGTGTAGGGAACCAGGGCCAGGGCGTGTGAACAGAGGAAGGAAATTTGGGCCCCAGAACTTTAAGTTTCGTCCGGAGCTTTCATTCTCAGACTGGGGGTGTTTGGGGAAATTGCTGATGCCTGAATTGCACACCCCAGAAAATTCTGGGGGTCTTTGGGGTGCAGCCTGGACTTGTAATTTTTTAAAGAGCTCCCCAGGTGACTGCAGTGTGCAGCAGAATTTGACCTCTGCTGTGCATGAGCATCAACAAGCCTGGGAAGGGGGAGGAGGAGATTGGGGGGAGTTTTAAATATATATATTTGTCTGCCTCTGTGTGTGTGTGTGTATGTTTGGACTTTGGGCGGCCTGGTATTTGCCACCGAGGAATCCTTGGGGGTCTACATATTAGAAAGCTCTGTTAATTAATCATCAAAATGACCTCCTGGTCATTGTCTTATGGAAGCTCAAAGATAAAAGTGATTGCATATGCCCAGTATTTGATATTATTCAAAGTTGGTAACTTTGCGTGTGTGTGTTATTTTTTTCCCCCTGTAACGGGGTTATTTACTAGAACCGGATATTTGAGAAGAAATAAGGTACATGTGAACTTCTGAAAACATTTGTTTTGTGCTACAATGACTTCTGTTATTTTACACTGGAAGGATGGGAACCATCTGCCAGTGATGGGGTTAAGAAACATCCAGGGGTTGAATTACACTTAGAGCAAGCGGGCTTCTCAGTCACTGCTTCTGGGCACTATCGCGTGGTCATCTGTAGGGCAAGGGCTGGCCTGCCGAGCAGCTCCGTTTTCTTGTTTACTGAGTTTCATTTTGCCTCCCACCATCTGTTAGCGTCTATGATTTGACCCCAGTCACTGAGTGCTTAAGCTTTGGGAAGAAAGTAAAATAAATTACCAACACCTGCAGAAGCTCTGTGCCTCCCAAAAGCAGTGTGCCTTGGAGCATAAAGTTAATTACAATATGGAGGTTTAGGTTAAACTAGAACTTGAACAGAATTGGTCAAAAAGCCTCCTACCTGCCAAGTTCCCCCCATACGCTGCCCAGACTGTCTGAGACAGGAGGGTTCAAGGCAGTTACCCCCTGAATGCTGATTGTCCTCGTGACTTCATGTCCTACCTGTGAGGTAGATGACTCTGTTGAATGCATATGTCATATGTCTTAACCCTCTGTGAACAGGCTCTAGAGTAGAAAGGTGGAGAGTGCATCTCCCCCTCAAAGGGTGGAGAGCATGTGGGCCTGGTCACAGCCTACCTGTGGAACATAAAGGAGTGATGGCTAGTCCCTCCACCCTGTGTTCAGCGGTTTCTGTATTTGTGTTTGGAGGTGGGCGCAGTGGGGAGAGGGTCTAAGGAAATCATTTGCATTTTGATGCTTTTAAGGCTTCAGTGAAAACCCCTCCAGCATGAGTCTGCTGCAGGCCAGGGAGTGGGCCACAGCCTGTAGCCAAAACAGTCTCCCCAGCTCCAGCCAGGCCACTGGACTCTGACTTGACTGATATCATTCTGGTACACCAGGATAGAGAGATTTTGGTAGCAGTAACAGCAAGTAGATAAATCAGAGCCCAGAGAAGGAAAAGGGGAGCGAAACGCTGAGCTCTTTTGTCTCACGATGAAATCAGGTAGAAAAATGTCTCCCTGGCATCTCTCCTGAAGCCACGGGCGAGGTGGATGACCTCTGCTTGGAGCCCACGCCTGGCACTTGCATGCTCAGCATCCTCTTGTGGACATTTACCCTGATTCTGCTGCTAAGTTACTTCAGTTGTGTCCGACTCTGTGTGACCCCATAGACGGCAGCCCACCAGGCTCCCCCGNTATAAAACTGAAACTAGATCTGCAACATATAAAACTGAAAAGGAATTAGTATCTATGTGTGTATGTTGGTCACTCAGTTGTGTCTGACTCTTTGTGACCCCACAGACTGTAGCCCACCAGACTTCTCTGCCCATGGAATTCTCCAGGCAAGAATACTGGAGTGGATTGCCATTCCCTCCTCCAGAAGAACTTCGCAACCAAGGGATTGAACCCTGGTCTTCTGCATCGCAGAGAGATTCTTTACTGTTGAGCTACAGGGAGTCCTACTATCTATACACATGAATAACTATAACAAATAATTATTTAAATAACTCAAATGGTCATTGAATATTAATAGGTATTTCACAAAAGAGTAAACATAAATGGTCAATAAACATGAATAGATGTTCAATCTCATTAGTTTTAGGGATATGCAAATTAAATCCCCAATGAGAGAGCATTTCATAACCACCAGATTGTAAACAATTTTAAAAAGTCAGTCTCAAGTGTTGCCAAGGATGTGACACAATCGAATGCTCATTTTCTCTTGACTAGAGTGTAAATTGATGTCTTGACTTAGGGAATTACTTTGGCATTCATTCATTCATTAAATGTATAATAATTGACTACTATGCATGTAGTACTATTCTTGTGCTTCAGCATGAAAAAAAAAAAAGATAAAAATGATCATTTTAAGTTGAGCATGCAAACCTCACATAACCTAAATTCCACTTCCTGGAGAGAATATTCCCTACAGAAGATAAATATATAACCCAGACAAATCTGTATATTTGTATATATGTAAATGTTCAAGACAGTACTGCTTCTAAGCGAACTGAGAAAGATGGTAACCAAACGTGCATCATCAGTTGAATGGATAAACAAATTGGAGTGTTGAATATAAAAGAAAACCAAAATAAAAAGCACTGAAGGTGAACTAACTATGGATACACATCAAAACAATATGAAATTCAAAAACTATGTTAGTGGAAGATTATGTAACAATAGATAAAAAAAATAAACATCTTCTGAAGTCATATACATATTTAGTAGTAAATTATAAAGAAAAGCAAGGTAATAGTTAATACACAGTTCCAGAGAAGAATTACCTCTGGGAAGTAAGAAAAAAGTAGGGGGCTTCTGAAGTAGGGTTTTATTTTTGAAATAGGTGATAGGTATATGGGAGTTTATTTTTTTTTTAACTACATCTGTGTTTTACATATATTTTCAAGATATTTTATAAATACTCTATGTCCTTAATTTATTAATTAAGCTAAGTTTCTTCGCTTGGTTATCAATTTAGACCAAAACAATAAAGTAGTAAAATCAAGGACTCACAAATGTCACTGCTTATACATTATGTAAAAAATTAGTATACTCTATGACCATTAGTATAATCTTGTCTCAGTGAAAATTAAAAATGAAACTTTAAGTCATGAGAAAATTGAACAAAGGATATACATTAATTTAGTTATGAGATAAATTCTATAATATTATAAGGTTTTTTGAAGGTTCAATTGAATTAGCACTCAAAAATATTTATATATCTAGATTACTTCATAGAAATACCTACCACAGTAGAATCACTCTATAATTTTCTCCATTAAGTAATAAGCCTTGAAAATAGTTAACAAATGTAGAAAATAATAGAAATGTAGAAAATGTAGAAATAGTTAACAAATATAGAAAATAATGTTATAAGACTTTATAAAATAGAAACACATTCATATAAATTGACTCATCATAATACTTATAATATTAGAGATCATACTTAGTGAACATTATTCAAACATAGTTCAGCTTAAGACTAGAAGATGAGGCTAAGCAATGCTTTTCTAAACAGAAATATTAAAGTGAAGGCTGTTTTTTAAAGGCCAATAATTATTTTGACTCTTTAAGCCAAATTCTAATAACTAACTCTTCTCAAATGTAAGTAGGATGTTAAGGGAGGAAGGGACGGTATCTATTGTCCTTAACACACAGAACAGTACTTGTGCATAAAAATGTATTATTTTCATGGAAAATTCTTAACCTGAGATTTTTGTACTCTAAATCATTAAAAAATTTAATATCTTTAACGGTCAACATAAATCTTAAATATCAATTCAAAATTTATGTCACCATTAGTAGGCATATATACCTATATAATTTGAGGACATTTTCACAATATATGTAAGCAAATGAATATTACAATTAATTAATATTATTTTAATAATTAATTTAATGATATTAATATTAATTAATGAATTGATATCACTATTGCATACAGTAAACTATGCAACATTAATCAAACTTAAAGAATGAGTATTTAATTTTACCTATCATCACAAACTATACAAACCTATTTTTCAAAATTTTGGTATGGTAAGGAAAAGAAGTTTCTGTGACTAAAGGTTCAGTGCATACTGTTCAATCAAATAATCTAATTTCTAAACACCTAAGTATTTAGAAATGTCAAATTAAATTACTCTAGAGTTGTCAACTTTCAGTGAAAAGGTTACTCATAAATGAAAGACTGCTTTAACTACATTTTCCTAGGACATACTTTAGATAGTCCGTATCAAAAGATTCAGTTACCTTTAAATTACCCACCATACATGTGAATGTCTGCATGTATGTGTGTTTATGTGTATGTGTACATATATGTGTGTAAGCATATATATGTTTCCATTTTCCTTTGATCCACATACATAAGAAGATGATTTTAAACATTTTTCCTCCCCTGGTTGCTATAAATTAAGGTGTTGGCTTTTTACACAATGTATTTTGGGTATGTAGTCATAATGTTCTCCATTTCTTTAGCTCTGTCAGTTTCACACTGCTCTACAGTGTGAAATTGACAAGAAATGGTGCAAAACAGACAACTGGGAGCATAGAAATTTAACACGAAATTACTGTGAACATTCTTTGAAAAAGGCTAAAACAAAATTTGATAGCAAGAACTATAATTTGTTTCCATTTAACCAGATGTTTCAGATAAAGAACTCTAGATTTTTCTAAATGTATAAGTTTTTATCTATGTACAACTGTTTTAAAATGAAAGAATAATCTAGACAATAGCATACTACCTATAGGAAAAGACGTATCATGTTCTTAAAATGAAATCTTATAATTATAATGCCTGCTTGTCTCCCTAGAATTAAATTGTAATTCCCACTTTTGTATTCTTGTGAATAAGGCTATGGTCATTTCAAACTCTCTCTCCACAGCAATCTCTTCAACATTTTTCACAACAAGCATGAAATAAGTTAAAGAAATGGTATTGAAAGTCAGCTTAAAATAATATTCTGTATCTTTCCTTTATTAAAATCTTTTGTCTGTTCATTGCCCCAATGTTAGTAACCATCATTTGGGTTCTAAGAGGTAGAACACTATCTCTTTTCACCTTCTTAAAACATGCATTACACTCCTTCATATCAGAAAATTATGGGCTATTCTATTTAATAATTGACTTGCAATTGTGATTAGAAGGAAGAACAAATAATATTAGTAAAATATTGTTTTATACTTTATAAATATCTTTTACAGACATAATTTTATGTAATCAACATAAAATCTCTAGGAGCTTTGTAAAGCAGATATCATTTTTATCACTTTAAACATCATGTCACACCTAAATGTACGTATTTTCACCCTTACTTTAAGGGTGAAAAAATTAAACCACAGAGAGGATGAATAAGTCAACTGAACATTGAACACTGAAACAGTTAATACAAAATAAAGACCAGAATATGCCCATGTACCCCACAATGTGTGATTTAAATAAGCATGCCATTCTACTTTGAAATATTAATCTTCTGGTGGCCATAAAGTTTGATGTGTATGTTTCATGGAACACTCAGGGTATAATGATCAGTGCAAATGAAATGAACAAATGTTCAACATTAAAAATAGATCACAGCTGTAAGATGGTGAGTATAGAACAAAATAAATTTTTCAGGTAATCCTTCAATTTCTATGACTTTACTTTTATAAATTCAAAATATATTAAAATAAACTCTAACTTGAGTTATCCTACTTAATATATTCATCACTATTATCCTTCCAAAATTAACATTCCAAACAATGTAAAACACAAACGATTTACTTTCTGGTCCATAGAACTTTCAAGGAAAGTTGTGTTAGCTAAGCAATATTAGGATCCTACAGAATGAATCATTTTATAATAAAACTCTTGGGAAAGGTCCTATATAATTGGGAAAATAATATCTGAAAATATATGACTGCTACAGTTTTAAATAATCATTTCTGGTCAGTTGTGTCCAACTCTTTGCAGCCCCATGGACTGCAGCATGCCAGGCTTTCATGTCCTTTCCCATCTCCTGGAGTTTGCTCAAATTCATGTCCATTGAGTGATGTCATCCAACCATCTCATCTTCTGTCATACCCTTCTGCTTCTACCTTCAATCTTCCCCAACACCATGGTCTTTTCTAACGAGTCAGCTTTTCGCATCTGGTGGCCAAAGGATTGGAGTATCAGCTTCAGCATCAGTCCTTCCAATGAGTATTCAGGACTGATTTCCTTTAGGATGAACTGGTTGGATCTCCTTGCATCCAAGGGACTCTCAAGAGCCTTCTCCAACACTACAATTCAAGAGCATCAATTCTTTGATGCTCAGCTTTCTTTATAGTCCAACTCTCACATCCATTTATGACTATTGGAAAAACCATAGCTTTGACTAGATGGACGTTTGTCAGCAGTGAGTAAAGTTGCACAGTCGTGTCCAACTCTTTGTGACCCTATGGACTTGTAGCCTACCAGGCTCCTGTGTCCATGGGATTTTCCAGGCAACAGTACTGGAGTGGATTGCCATTTCCTTCTCCAGGGGATCTTCCTGACCCAGGGATCGAACCTGGGTCTCCCGCATTGTAGACAGATGCTTTACCGTCTGAGCCACCAGGGAAGACCTTTTGTTGGCAGAGTAATGCTCACGAATGATCTCAGTTTGTTTCCAAGGCAAACCATTCAATATCATGGTAATCCAAATCTAAGCCCCAATACTAAGGCTGAAGAAGCTGAAGTTGAATGGTTCTATGATTACCTACAAGACCTTCTAGAACTAACACCAAAAATAGATGTCCTTTTCATCATAGGGGACTGAAATGCAAAAATAGGAAGTCAAGAAATATCTGAAGTAACAGGCAAATTTGGCCTTGCAGTACAAAATGAAGCAGGGCAAAGGCTAACAAAGTTTTGCCAAGGGAACACACTGGTCATAGCAAGCACCCTCTTCAAACACAAGAGATGACTCTACACATGGACATTACCGAATGGTCAATAACGAAATTAGACTGATTATATTCTTTGTAGATGAACATGGAGAAGCTCTATACAGTCAACAAAAACAAGACTGGGAGCTGACTGTGGCTCAGATCAATAACTTTTTATTGCAAAATTCAGATTTAAATGAAAGAAAGTAGGGAAAACCACTTGGCCATTCAGGTATGACCCAAATCAAATCACTTTCGATTTTACAGTGGAAGTGACTGATAGATTCAAGGGATTATATCAGATAGACCGAGTGCCTGAAGAACTATGGACGGAGGTTTATAACACTGTACAGGAGGTGGTGGTCAAAACCATCCCCAAGAGAAAGAAATGGAAAGAGAGAAAATGGTTGTCTGAGGAGGTCTTACAAATAGCTGAGAAAAGAAGAAAAGTGAGAGGTCAAGGAGACAAAGAAAGATATACTCATCTGAAAGCAGAGTTCCAAAGAATAACAAGGAGAGATAAGAAAGCCTTTATAAGGGAACAATACAAAGAAATAAAGGAAAACAGAATGGGGAAGACTAGAGATCTCTTCAAGAAAATTAGCGATACCAAGGGAACATTTCATGCAAAGATGGGTACAATAAAGGACAGAAACAATATGGACCTAACAGAGGCAGAAGGATTAATCATACTCGCCACTCAAAAATATTTACACCCTACCTAAGTAGACTATCATGTAGTCTTTCTGCATAGCTATATTGTTTACATAAATTTATAATTACATGTAGAACAAGGATAAATTGGGAATTATATGATTCCAATGAACACATCTAAATAAAAATTTCTTTGAATAACCACCATGGAAAAACATCATGTCACACCTAAATGTACGTATTTAAGCCATATGGAACATATCAGAGCTACCATAAAGTGACTAAAAAGATTTATTTTGAACACTGAGGAAATCTTACTTGTGAGCAGATGCTTAGTCTAGCTTAGAGGCAGCAGGTTTTCACTGGGTGACTGATCACATCACTGGGGCATTTTTTATGAAGTCTGGAATAGGATATTTAGTAGTAAAATGCCTGCATATCAATGACAACATACAACACAGGCACTTCAAGANGAAATCTTACTTGTGAGCAGATGCTTAATCTAGCTTAGAGGCAGCAGGTTTTCACTGGGTGACTGATCACATCACTGGGGCATTTTTTATGAAGTCTGGAATAGGATATTTAGTAGTAAAATGCCTGCATATCAATGACAACATACAACACAGGCACTTCAAGATATTTCTGAAGGACATAGCAATCAAAATGCTCTAGATCTTAAAACAAAGACTGTTTATCCTCATTTCTCAGAGAGCAAATGTTCTTTTGTCATGTTTAACTCTTTCAGAAAAAAATCACTGAGAGATCTGCCTGAACAAAATGTACATGATTAAAGTCTTGCAGCTTAGCTCCCTCACTAATAATCTTTCACTTAATTATTCATATTTTTAGAGCAGCTGGACATATTGTGCGGAGAAGGCAATGGCAACCCACTCCAGTACTCTTGCCTGGAAAATCCCATGGGCAGAGGAGCCTGGTAGACTGCAGTCCATGGGGTCGCACAGAGTCAGACATGACTGAAGCAACTTAGCAGCAGCAGCAGCAGACATAGTGTGTGTGTATGTGTGAGTCGTTCAGTCATGTCAGACTCTTTGTGATCCCACAGACTATAGCTCGCCAGATTCCTCTGTCCAGGGATTCTCCAGGTAAGAATACTGGAGTAGGTTGCCATTTTCTTCTCCAGGGAATCTTCCAGACCCAGGGATTGAATCCTGGTCTCCTGCATTGCAGGTGGATGCTTTACCATCTGAGCTATTTTCTTCTCTTTTTTAAAACTACAAATGCAGTCAATCTTTAGAAATCTATGTGAAGCATAAAAAAAATGGCAATGAAATGTCACATGAAACATATCCTTAGGCTTTTCCAGCTTAAGTTCTTGTGTGTGTGTGTTTGTGTGTGCGCTCCATCACGTCTGACTCTTTGCCACCCTATGGATTATATAGCACACCAGGCTCCCCTGTCCATGAAATTTTCCAGACAAGAATACTGGAGTGGGTTGTCATTTCCTCCTGCAAGGGATCTTATCAAACCAGGAATCAAACCCACATCTCCTCTGTCTCCTGCATTGGCAGGAGGATTCTTTACCACTGAGCCAAAGGATATTAAAAATGTAGCCTGAAGTTCTCATTGTTGAGAGAAGAACTTTGGAGCCCAGAGAGTTATATGACTTACCCAAGGTCTCACAGACAAGTGGTAGCAGCCTCAAGATAAGATTCCAAAAAACTCAACACTCATCTGTTTTCTTCTCCCCACATGATGACCTCTTTCATACAGAAGGGAGCAGTCAGTGTGAAACAGCCACATTTATGAAATTTTCTTAAGACTAAAAATTTATTTTTATTATAGTCAATCATTTTTTTGCCCCAACCAAAATAGCATTATTGTATGTATAAATATTTTTTTAATAACTTTTGTTTTAAGTCTACTGTTACCTGGTCTCAAAATGTCATACTTTCTTCACCCAAAACTGATGTCATCAGAAATCCTTATTACTGGTTAGCAAATTGCAAAAGACAACATCTGTAAACTCAATTGGAAAGACTTCGGGACAACAACAACAACAACAAAATCAACAATAATTTATTGCAAGACTGAAAGAAATCAATTGACATATACTCTTTAAAAATAGGCTTCCCCCATGGCTCAGCAAGTAAAGAATTTGCCTCCAATGCAGAAGACACAGGAGATGTGTGTTAGATCCCTGAGTCAGGAAGATGCTCTGGAGAAGGAAATGGCAACACACTCTAGTATTCTTGCCTGGAAAATTCCATGGACAAAGGAGCCTGGTAGTCTACAGTCCATGGGGTTGCAAAGAGACAGACACACTGAGCAACTAAACATGCATGCTTCAAAAACAGTCATATCATTTTCTGTATTTATATCTTTAAAACCTACTTACAAATTCTTGATTAAAGATACTACAGCCACTATGGAAAACAGTGTGGAGATTCCTTAAAAAATTGCAAATAGAACTGCCTTATGACCCAGCAATCCCACTGCTGGGCATACACACCAAGGAAACCAGAATTGAAAGAGACACATGTACCCCAATGTTCATTGCAGCACTGTTTATAATAGCCAGGACATGGAAACAACCTAGATGTCCATCAACAGATGAATGGATAAGCAAGCNCCCACGCCTGGCACTTGCATGCTCAGCATCCTCTTGTGGACATTTACCCTGATTCTGCTGCTAAGTTACTTCAGTTGTGTCCGACTCTGTGTGACCCCATAGACGGCAGCCCACCAGGCTCCCCCGTCCCTGGGATTCTCCAGGCAAGAACCCTGGACTGGGTTGCCATTTCCTTCTCCAATGCGTGAAAGTGAAAAGTGAAAGTGAAGTCGCTCAGTCATGTCTGACTCTTAGCAACCCCGTGCACTGCAGCCCACCAGCCTCCTCTGTCCATGGGATTTTCCAGGCAAGAATACTGGAGTGGGGTGCCATTGCCTTCTCCATTACCCTGATGAGTCAGGCATTTTCCGGCACTGATGGGGCCTGGTTCATAGGTCAGGCTTAGAATATGGACTCATTTCAGTTTTGTGAGAGGTGGAAGCTTCCACCGTAGCAGGCATAGCCCTTCTCTAGTTCTGAGACTTTTTCTCTGGGATTTATAGTGACTATCTAGTAGGAGGAATGTCTCAACCAGGTTTCTACTTGGGCCTCCTTTTCCTCTCTGACAATTTAGCATTCCCAGAGTTGGGAGTGTGTCTGTGTGGTGTGTGGGCAGCTTGGTGGCGTCTGGCCAGATTCCAAGACATGACAATCCAGGGTTGTGAGCAGGCCTTCCTGAGTGCTTCTGAGCTGGTTTCTTGGGTCTGTGTGTTTTGAGCAACAGAGAACAAGCTTCTGCACAGATTGGCCTCCGTAGGTGGCCTTTTGCTCCCTGAATGGTTGGAATTCTCCAGGAAAGTTTAAGAAGGCCATGCATACGCAGAGCATAACCGATCCGATCATTAACTGTACAAGTCATAAAACATGTCTGTGACCATGGGACTATTTTGGCGTTTATCTCCTGTAAGAGGGAGCTGGTTTCTGAAGCTGTCTAATTGGGCTTTGGAAGTATTTAGGGGAGCTGACCGAATGGGATAGGTATGAATTATGGCACCGTAACTCCCTGCAGGAGGACAGTCTGAAGGGACTGGCCCTGGGAGGTAGGTGTCAATGGATGCCCGTCACCCGTCGGGGTGGAGGAGCTTGCGTGCCCCTTGGTTCTGCCCCCGCGGACCTGGTGAGAGGCCCACGGCCAGCCATCTGACCACAGGCCTGCCGTGAGTGTGAACTGGGGACTGAAAGGGTTTAAACCCTGCACGTGTGAAGCACAAGCAGTTCACAGCTGCTCCTTCCCCAGGGGCGTCAGCATCGGTCCAGCCACAGGCCTCTGGTGACAAGTCCTACCCCTTGAACAATCCCTCTTGGCTTTTTGGTTATACAAAACCCTGTGTTTCTGCAGCAGTGGGCTTCCACACTGGTGACTCGCAATGGGTTACCTGTATCGAGAGTGGTGCCGTCAGCACATCCCCGGCCGTGACCTAGACCCCTACAGCCAGGGGAAGAGGGAAGTGTTCCATCTCGAATCAAGCTGATATTTTCCACCCAAGTGACTGTTTGCTCCAGCCTCTTGAGGCTGAATTCCTGCCAAACTCCCGGGTTCCTTGATGGCCATTCACAAGGGGCTTCTGGGGCTGGCACGATTCTGCGGCTGCTCCTGCCCAGCCTGGGGAGGGAGCCAGGGGAACTCATTACCAGGGGACAAAACCCGATGAACGGGGACACCGCTCTGCTGGCAGACTTCTCAGGACCACAAGGTGTGGAGCCAAGCCTCACGGCCCAGCCGGAGGGCGACCCGGGGTGGCACGTGGCGCTCGCTCTCCCCAGAGGGACTGACGGAGCAGCGTGGCGGGGGGACCGTGTGGGGTGGGGGCGTGAGTGGGGTCCACCGGCCGACCTCTGGGAGCTGCTCCCACTACTCACGCATGTTCTGACCTTCCACGAGCTCAGCTTTCTCAGCTACTGTTTCTCCAAGTCAGACACAGCCTGTTGCATTGTAGGCAAGAGTAAGTAGGCTAATGGAATGGACTCGCCAGGTCCTTTCATTAAGTTGCTATGTCAATCAGTTGGTGCCTTGTTTTTTTTCCCCTTTGGGAAGGAAAAGGCTCCAAAGGAGAGTGGTAAGGTTTGTTTTTTTTTAAAATAACTTTATTTCTAGTTGAAAAGTATTACATGTTCACTGTGAAAAGTATAGAAAAAGGATACTTTAAGAATAATTACTCTTAGCTTTATGTTTATATAAAATCCTCCTTTTCTGCATTGTTATGCTTTTCTCCACACAAAAGAGGTTTTTATCATGAACATATTTTGCTACTGTATTTCTCTCTCAGTATTTCTTGAACATTTCCCTGTGTCATTAAATATTCTTCAATGATCTTTCTGTATACATCATATTCCCTTGTGGATCTGTACAATAATATTAAATGCCCTCTATCATTGAACATGGATTTTTTTTTTAAGTTTTGCTCTTATAAAGCAAAGCAGACAAGTGAACTGTGATGCTGTAAGGTTAAGTAACTTGCCTAAGATAATAAATGGGGCTGAGCACAGGATCTGAGAGTGACGTTTGTTTTGGTACATCTGGGACAGGGCTGAGGTGGGTGGGGCAGGGGACAGAGGGCTGGGGAATGCTCCAGGGAGTCGGGAGCATGTGAGGGCATTCCTCAAGACAGCCTAAAGCCTCCCTTAGGGAAAAATCAGAGGTGCCAGGAAGGTGAGAAGAGTGCTGGGTGTCTCAAATCCAAAGGCAGAGATGCAATTGGAATGGGGAGTGGATGTGAAAGCAGAATAGAAAGTTGGGAGGAGAGAGATGAGAGTCCTGACTAACAGTGCATGTCCGAGGTCTGGAAGGACTTTCGCCCTGTTTCATGGTGCTTTGAGTATCGATGGGTGCAGATCAGAGCCGGAGGATTCTATGTTCCCCTCACCCCTCTCCAGAACTGTGGACAATGTACTCTCACTTGGCTGTTCATTCCATCGGAACCACAATCACCATTGGGAAATTGCCCTTACGTTGTGTTGGAAATCCATCTCCTTACAACGTTCCGTGCACTGGCTCTGGTCTGCCCTATGGGTCCACTTTGGGAAGTGGCGACCCCTCTTCCGTGTTTGGTTGCCCCGCAGCTGCTGAGTGCCAGCCTCACATGGGCAGGGAAGGGCACCTAAAACGTGGGTCTTCTGTGCTAGGACCTCTGTTCCTTACTTGATTCAGTTTCCTCCTACATTCAGCCACTGTTTCCCTCCTTATGAGGGATGATGCTGAGGCTGGAGGGCTTGTTACTCGGGGGCAGGACCAGGTGAATGGGGCGTGCAGGCTTTGGGTGCTGTATTGCTTTGCTAGGGCTGTGTAATGTAGCACCACAGACTGAGTGGCTTAAACCAGTGGTCCCCAACCTTTTTTTTTTTTTTAGCACCAGGGACAGGTTTTATGGAAGACAATTTTTCTGCCAACCCAGTTGGGGGAGGGTGGTTTCAAGATGCTTCAGGTGCCTTACATTGATTGTGCACTTTAATAATAGAAATGTTAATAGAATAATCAGTTCAGTTCAGTCGCTCAGTCGTGTCCAACTGTTTGTGACCCCATGTACTGCAGCACGCCAGGCCTCCCTGTCCATCCCAACTCCTAGAGTTTACTCAAGCTCATGTCCATTGAGTCAGTGATGCCATCCAACCATCTCATCCTCTGTCGTCCCCTTCACCTCCTGCCCTCAATCTTTCCCAACATCAGGGTCTTTTCCAGTGAGTCAGCTCTTCGCATCAGGTAGCCAAAGTATTGGAGTTTCAGCTTCAACATCAGTCCTTCCAATGAATAGTCAGGACTGATTTCCTTTAGGATAGAATAATATATAGATAAAATGATAATAAATACAAATATATAAGTAAGTTAAGTAATATAAATATAATGATAAATAAGAAATAGAAATATTATAGAAATACTATGATTGCATTAGTTCCACTTCAGATCATCAGCACTAGATCCTGGAGGTTGGGGACCCCTGGCATAAGCAGTGGAAGATTGATTTTCCCACAGTTACAGAAGCTGAAAGCCCAAGACCCTGGTGTCAGCGCCGGTTCCCTCGGAGGCCACCTCACTTGGCTCGCAGATGCCGGCTTCTCCTCCTGGGTCTTCACGTGGTCATCCTCCTGTGTGCTCGCATGTCTGGTGTCTCTGTGTGTGTCCTAATTTCCTCCCCTTACAAGATCACCAGTCAGATTGAGCTGGGATTCACCCATATGATCTCATGTAACCTCAGCTCCCTCAGTTAAGTCCCTATTTCCAAATGAGTCACATGCTGAGTAACTGGGGGTTAAGGCTTCAACATATGAATTTGGGGGGCCTGATTCAACTCATAACAGGAACCAGGGGGACTAGAACCAAACAAGGCCTCTACCCCTTTCATCCTAACTTCTCTATAAAGAACTTCAGTGCCGTGTTTGTTTGTTTGGTTCCCAGTAATCAAGGAATTGCTTGAGAATGTAGTTTTTTTAAAAAAACTTTTTCATTTTGCAACAATTATAGAATCACAAGCTGTTGCAAAATGCATGGAAGTTCTCTGTACACCCATCCAGTTTCTCCCCATGATAACATCTCGCATCACTGTAGTACAGTATCAAAATGGGGGTGTGAACATGAGTATAATCCATGGGGTTTATTCAGATTTTCAGTATTAGGTACAGTGATTTGTGTGTTTCTATGTGTGCCTGTGTATAGTCCCGTGTGATTTTATTACATGTGGATGACGTTGTTTTAAAAATTCAGAATAGGGACTCCCCTGGTGGTCCAGTTGATAAAACTCCACCTGCCAATGCAGGGCACAGGGGTTTGATCCCTGGTCTGGGAAGATCCCACATGCCTCAGAGCAACTAAGCCTGAGAACCGTAATTACTGAGCCCATCTGAGTGCTGCAGATATGGAAGTGTGCATGCCTAGAGCCCATGCTCTGCCACAAGAGAAGGCACTGCAGTGAGAAGCCCCTACACAGTTAGAGAGTAGCCCCTGCTCGCCACAACTAGAGAAAGCCCGCGCAGAGGAACAAAGACCCAGCGCAGCCAAAAATAAATGCGTGAGTAATTTTACTGAAAGGAACAATTGCAGAATGGGATTAAGGTGAAACCAGGTCGTTCTGAGTCATGTGAGTGTTTGACACACGCACACACATGGGAAGATGCAGAGATAGAGACAAGGCTATACGTAGAGTGCGAGTTGACTGGAGGAAATGGATTCTTTGTGAAGGGCTTGTTCATTCCCAAGAATGGGATCCTTGCAGGGGACTCGAATACACGGAGCGGTTCCTCCAGTTGGGAGGCACATCTATTAGACATGAATGTGTCACTTTTCTTTGTTTACCACTTCTTTTGAAACCCGATGGAGCCCTCCATGTTCCAGTTAATGATGCAAAGAGAATTATTCTCAGATTTCATCTGCCAAGTGTTTGTTTGGCACAAAGGTCACTAATATCAGGCAGCAACCAAAGAGAACTAAATTTCTCTTCCGAGCCCTGGGAGTCCAGAGTAATTTTGCCTCTGATGAGTTTTTATTTTAACTTGACATTGGGTAAAATGTGTTTTAACTCACCAAAGAGTGTGGGTCAGGTATGGATCAAATACACTGTGATTGCAGTTCATCTGAAAAAATAATTAAAAAGCCATCCCTATGGGAGCAAGCACAGCTCGCTATATTCTTGCAGCTTCACTGATATTGAAGTTCCCCTTGTTAATTTCTTTATTTGTAAATAAATGACACTGTAAAACCAGTCAATTTGTTTTGGCTGGGTTCCATCCATTCCTTCTCCCCAGTGACTGGTCACATGCCGTTTTTCGTGTGTTTTAGCAACTTGCTAGGAGACGTGTGTGTGGCTCTTACCTGGCACGTCCATATTCCCTGGGCTGGTGGATGTTTCTCATTCATTCTCAGCTGCTCATAACTTATGCCCTAGGATTCATGGGATCACTGCTGTGCTCCCTGCCTGGGTGACCTTGGGCAAGACTCCGAGTTTGGGCTCTAATGGTCTTGAGATTCAAATCCTGGCTCCTCCACCAACCTGCCCACCAGGATTTTGGACACATTTTCAATTAACCTGAGCCTGTTTCCTTATCAATAAAATGAGCTTTGAATCTACCAAGCGAGGCTTTGCTTGGATATTAAGTATCATGCCATGGTGGAAGCCAGTAACCGCTGCCCTCTTCATCTTTGTAGTCATATTGTCTCCATTTCCAGGTGTAGAAACAGGAGGCAGGAAAAAGCAATTGACTGATTTAAATACAGGGGCAGGTCTTTTGATAAGAGTGATTGGATCTTGATTTTCAGTCCAGATAGCATCCATCTAGTAGATCTTAGATGAGCAATCTCCTCCATCCTGAATTAAATCAACAGGGCTCTTATTTGCCTGCAGACCCCTTCCTGTGGCTCATCTCAAAATACAGAAAGTGCTACAGCTGCCCCAAGCAGCAGGCGATCTGGTTTGTATTAAGTCAGAAGCACCCCAGAGTATGGCCATTGCCCTAATGTGATATATTGATGGCTTTCTGGGTTCCAGCACATTGCTTCTTAATTTGCTTCCTAATATTTGTTCAGTTTTTAAAAGAATGTTTCTTATCTTAGTAAAATTGGGAAAAACAGAATAAAAGAATAAGAAAATATAAATCATTTTTAAGCAGATACCTATAGGAAATTGTCAGTGTTTAGATATATTTTCTTCCAGCCATTTTCATCTTTTATAATATTTGTTTATTTGGCTGTGGCAGGCCTTAGTTGAGGCATGTGGGATCCAGTCCCCTGACCAGGGATTGAACTCGGCTCCCCTCCATTGGAAGGCATAGTCTTAACCACTGAACCACCAGGGAAGTCCTCAGCCATTTTTTTTTTTCTTTGTATTTAGTTTTACTTCGTTAAGACCATACTCTAAGTAAACTTGCTTTCTGCCAATGAAAGCAACTTTTGTGTCTTGTGAACAGTCAACATCATTTGAGATGGCTGCACAGTGTTTTGTCAGTCTAGAAAATCTGGAATGAGTTGGGGAGCATTTGGGTGATGGGTACTTCTGTGACTGTAGCCTCATCCACATTTGCTGAAGCTCAGGTTGGTTCAGATAGACTCACTGGGAGCTGGAAACCAGCTGTTTGGCCTTGCTGTGGCTTTTTCCAGAAGGTAAGTGAGAGAGGCATAAGGTGTCATGAAAACAGACTTTGGGCCACAGTAAATGTTGGCGCCCTTGTCTTGAGGACCCCTCCCACATCTGCTGCATGCACCTGGGTGTGATCACTCATATCCGACTTCTTGTGACCCCCCCCCCCCCTGCCTCTGGACTGTAGCCTGCCAGGCTCTTCTGTCCATGGAATTTCCCAGGCAAGAATACTGGAAAGGCTTGCAATGCCCTCCTCCAGAGGATCTTGCTGACCCAGGAATTGAA
Organism: Neotragus pygmaeus; assembly: GCA_006410875.1. Taxonomy (NCBI): domain Eukaryota; kingdom Metazoa; phylum Chordata; class Mammalia; order Artiodactyla; family Bovidae; genus Neotragus; species Neotragus pygmaeus. The sequence continues at coordinate 569,763 of SJYV01044791.1, read as the reverse complement.
CCCAAATCTCTTACGCCACCTAGGAAGGACTGTAGGTAGAGGAAGAAGAATCCTCTTGAAGGTTCCCTGAAGGGAGCATTGGGAAACCAGTCCTATATAGGGCTGGTTGGGGCTTGTGGATGTTGATTCTGTGTGTGAAAGCATCTTTGCTCAGGGATTTTAATTTTTTTAAATTAATTATTATTATTGGCCATGCCATACAGCATGCTGGATCTCAGTTCCCCGACAAGGGATTGAACCTGTGGAAGTTCAGAGTGTTACAGTGAAAGCTCAGAGTGTTTACCACTGGACCACTGGGGAAGTCCCATGCTCAGGGGTTTGGGAACACAGCATCATACTGTTTGATGGACAGAAAGGAAGACCAGAGAGGGCCCAGGCTGACCTAGAGAAGATTCCTGGGGACGGTGAAGATGCACGGAAGGGAATTTTCCTTCCTTAAGGACCTGAGTCTCCTGTTCGTTACTTCTTACCACCAGCCTCTTACTGTGCTTGGTGGTAGACAGCAGACCCCTTTCTAGTATTTTTCTTCTTGACTGTAACACAGGTGTTACGCTTCAGTGAAAGTTTTGGAGGTGGTATAGTTTCCTGAATAACATGCATCTTCTTTTCTTTAGTTTACTTCTGACCTTTTACCTCCCCTTTCTCAGAATAGTCTTGGCTTGACTTCCTTTTTTTCCTTTCACCTACAGGAAGCTTTCTGGGAGAGCAAACGCCATGAAGGGTTTGGTTTCTGTAGAGGGTTGTGCCTTGCTGTTGTTAGATTTGGGATTATAGGTTAATGACCTTCCTCTTCAGTGGGACGTGAGTTCTTCATCGCTAGAGAATTCTTTAGTGTTCCAGTGCTTCACAGAAGAGTCTGTGTTGTGGATGTTTGTTTTGGTCTGTCTAGAACCTCATTGTTTTCACTGGGAAACTGGATCTCCCCATCCCAGGTGGTTCTTATGGACTGCCAGAGGTGAGCAGAGATGGTCCAGGCATGGCCAGACGTGACACAGAGAAAGACCCTGGTCTGCAACGATTGGCCCCAGGAGTGAGACGACCAGAGTCCACCATGAAGTTTGAAAAATGGACCGCAGGGCTGGGTGGGGGGTAGAGAGAGATCTCTTACTTTCTCTTCCAGGACTGAAAGCTATAATACCTCTGTATGCCCACCGATTCCAATGCCCATCTTTGTTTTCACATGAGCTGAACTTGACCTCAAAGGAAAGTAGACCGCTGGGAATGAGAGAGGGCACGTGGGCTCCCTGGATCCCACCTGAAGCTTGAATTCCAACTGGCATTCTCCTGAGAATCCCCTTGAGCACATAAGTTATCCCTCCCAGCATTTGCAGTCAAATGTTGTGGACTAGGATCCCGCGTGAGCTGCTGCTTAGTCGCTTCAGGCGTGTCCAGCTTTTTGCAACCCTGTGGACTGCAGCCAGCCAGTCTTCTCTGTCCATGGGATTTTCTAGGCAAGAATACAGGAATGGGTTGCTGTGCCCTCCTCCAGGGGATCTTCTGACCCAGAGATTGAACTGGGGTCTCCTGCACTGCAGGCAGGGTCTTTACCACTGAGCCACCAGGGAAGCCCCAGGATCCTGCCTGTGCTAAGTCACTTCAGTTGTATCAGACACTTTGTGACCCTGTGGGCTGTAGCCTACCAGGCTCCTCTGTCCATGAGATTCTCTAGGCGAGAATACTGGAGTGAGCTGCCATCTCTTCCTCCAGAGGTTCCTGCCTAATGCAGCTTAAATGCTGGTCATGGCAGGTTAGAGTTGGACTGGACTGATGTCCTCTTGAGGTCTGACTAAGCACCTTCCCACAGGGTTGGGTGTTTCAGTCCTCATGTAAGACAGCTGGCTGGTGATCAAAACACTGGCTGTTCACAATGTTCTTACTCTAAAGAACTAATGAACGCGTGACCCTATACATCCAATCCAAGGGTTAGGTTGAAGGTTCTGGTTTAGTTCTCCTTTATTTCATAGACATTTAAGATAAGATGCAGGATAGGGACCCTGAGGCCGCAAGTATGCCCCTCCCACTTTCTCTCTATCCACTCCCCCCTCCCCTGGAAAAAAAAAAGTATTTAAAAGTAACCTGGTGGCAGGCTTTGTGCAGGAACAATAAGTATTTAATAGCAAATTGTTTATGTGGGCAGGAGAGTGTTGAGCCCGTGAAACTTATTCAGTGGTGCTATTTATTGGATGGAAAAAACATAACCAACCCTGGCTGCTTCACATCGCCAAAGCTACCCTTACTTCCTCTAATGACTTCATAGTGTCAGGAATGAATAAACTAAATGAATATGTTCCAGTCCCAGTTCACCTTTGCCATTTATTTTTGCCAAGCCATATGTGTGTGTGGTGTGTGTGTGTGTGTAGGCACATGCTTATTTTTGCCCACGTGGCAGATAAAATCTGAAGATTCTAAAGCATTCGGTGGCTCAAGGACACTCATAAGGACTTTTAATTGCTTTTTAATTTAAAAAAATTTTATTCTATATTGGAGTATAGTTGATTAACCATGTTGTGTTATAGGGAGTGCAGCTCGGTGCTCTGTGGTGATCTAGATGGGTAGAGGGGGTGGGAGGAAGGTCCAAGAGGGAGGGAATATATGTGTTGCTGCTGCTGCTAAGTTGCTTCAGTCGTGTCCGACTCTGTGCGACCCCATAGACGGCAGCCCATTGGGCTCCGTCATTCCTGGGATTCTCCAGGCAAGAACACTGGAGTGGGTTGCCATTTCCTTCTCCAGTGCATGAAAGTGAAAAGTGAAAGTGAACTCGCTCAGTCGTGTCCAACTCTGTGCGACCCCATGGACTGCAGCCTACCAGGCTCCTCTGTCCATGGGATTTTCCAGGCAAGAGTACTGGAGTGGGGTGCCATTGCCTTCTCTGAATATATGTGTACATATAGCCAATTCACTTCATTGCACAGCAGAACCTAACACAACATTGTAAAGCAACTGTACCCCAATGAAAACAAACCATAATGTGTTTTAGGTGCACAGCAGACCGATTCAGTTGTACATGTATCTATTCTCTTTCCAAATTCTCTTCTCCTGTAGGGTGTTATAGACTATTGAGCAGAGTTCTGTGTGCTATACAGAAGGTCCTTTTTGATTATCTATTTTGGACACTAATAGAAACTTGCATGTAGTCTTGAGAATTGCACTTGATGAATTTGCCTGGAGGATGTCGAGAGAAATTGAGTGCTGTTTAAGTGGGCTATTTGACACTAAAGGTTGTCGGATGTGCTTTAGGGGGAGTTGTCCATGACCTTTTAAGGTGGTATGGAGATATATGTACACACTCTTGGCATGGAGCCTTTCACTGGATTCTCTAAGAGGTTTATGACCCCAGAAAGGTTAAAACCCCTGAAAGTGCTTATGTTGAGCAGACCCTGATGACCGGAGACGGGGGATGATATAAACCAAGAGAGTCGAGGTGATAGGTTGTATGGTATGACGGATGGCATTTGGGGGCTGGAATGTGGTTCACTGCGCAGTCCTCAACTAGCTCTGTTCCCTGGGGAGACACTATACCTACAACAGGAAGCATTTGGAGCATCACTTAGGCAACTGTGGGTGAAAAGTCAGAATGTGTTCTCAGTGGTACTGGAGACACTCAGCCCTCATCCTCCTGTTCCTTTCCCTCCAACCCCCCCAAAATAAATTCTTTGGAGGCTGAAATTTTCCATCCCTTCTTTCAGCCTAACCCTGGGTGTTTTGGATAATATTCAGCAAATTTTCTGTGCCAGTTTGATGCACAGATAGGAAAAATCAAAACTTTTCCTTTTTTGCTCTAAAAGCAAAAACATTTTAAAAATGCACTTGGATCATTAATGGAATCTGCACTCTCAAAGTCAAAACTTTCCATGTGTTCTTACTAATGAAAATTCTTTGGGGGAAATTAAAAGGAAAACAGATGGGCAAAAAGTTGTGAGGGGTCTCCAAAAACTCATCTGAGAATGCTGACTCTCCCTCTCCAAATTAAAAAGATGCAAATGAACTTATTTACAAAGCAGAGCCTCACAGACATAGACAACAAGTTTACAGTTATCAAAGAGAAAAAGGGAGAGGAGAGATCAATTAGGTTGTAATGAACATATCCCTCTGCCTGTGCTCAGTAGTATCTGACTTTGCAACCCTATGGACTGTAGCCTGCTAGGCTCCTCTGTCCCTGGGATTTCCCCAGCAATGGTACTGGAGGAAGTTGCCATTTCCTATTCCAGGGGATTTTCATGACCCAGTGATCAACCCCTCATCTGATTCTTTACCACTGTGCACTGGAGAAGCTCAGTGCACATAGATGCACTTACTATATATAAAGTAGGTAACCAACAAGGACCTACTGTATAGCGCAAGGATACCAATATGTTATAATAACCTTTAAGGGAAAAGAATCTGAAAAAAATACACATACATGCAAAACTGAATCACTGTGCTATGCATTTGTAACTAACATATTGTGAATCAATTACACTTCAATTAAAAAAAATCATCTGAGGACGTAAATAGACTTGGCAGACTTTCTGTGGGTAATATCCCAGAGTTTTTAGGATAGTGGCTGCATCTGAGAAACCTTCCCATCTTTACCAATTACCATTGCCTCTTATTTCAAGTATGAGAGGTACAGGGGGGCTTGGAGTTGAGCTCATCCTAATCTCTCTCCAAGGAAACATGCTTTTCCCCCTTTCTCTTCAAGGTTCTAAGCATGTGATGCGAATGGATGTGATTTCCCACTCCCTCCCTTCCTGGGCAAGGCATTATTACCATAAGCACATTCCCAGCTGCCCACCTGCCTCGTGGGTTGTTAATGGAGTTTACAAAGGGAATTTGGATTCCCAGCAAGAAACCTCATTAACACAGCAAGGATCTAATAGATTCTAAAATTGTGTATGGACACTGGGAACCTTTCAAAACCCAGTGGTGTTTATTCTTAGATCTAGATCATTTCCCCTACCCTGGCCTCAGTCTGTACATTTTGTATCATGGGAGAAAAGTCTTGTCTTGATCCAGCCAGACCAACTGTATTGGTTTAAGTTAAGCATTAATGCTTTGTGATTCTGGAACTAAAGACAAGATTCAAAAGCCATTGGGCTGTATAAAGGACAAAATGTCTCCCACACTGGTGCTTTTGTTTTTTTTAATACCGTCTGTGTTACTGGCTGTGAGCAAGTGTTTAATTTTAGGATCCCTTGTTGTCACCAAGAACACTTAGCAGCTGTCAGTGTGTTTAGACAAGTGAGTTAAGCGCCCATGGGTTTGGATAATGACCACAGTGACACTCAATACGCTAGCTCTCACTTGTGGACTGTTTGCTGTATATCAAACGGGAAACAGGAGGTGTGCACGTGGTCACCCTTGCTCCTGGGATTGTTATTCTCAGTGTACCGATGAGGAATCTGAGGCTGAGGGAGGCTGAGCAACTTGTCCAGGCTCGAACAGCGGGCAGGTGGCAAGGCCCGGTGGCACAGTGGTAAAGAACTCGCCTGCCAATGCAGGAGATGCAGGTTCTATCTCTGGGTTGGGAAGATTGCCCTGGAGAAGGAAACGGAAACCCACTCCAGTATGCTTGGCTGGAAAGTTCCAGAGGAGCCTGGCAGACTACAGTCCATGAGGCTGCAAAGAGTAAGACATGATTTAGCAACTAAACATCTCCATTACCCTGTATCTTTCCCACCGTAGGCTCCCCTCCCCTGTCCATAGACAGTATAATATGCCACCAGCATAAATAGGACCCCAGGTCTGCTCTGCTGCTAAAAATGGCTTAGCTACCTAATTTCTCTCTCTCTCTTTTTTTTTCTATACTAAATACCTAAAGCTGTGGGTTGTTTTAGCAGTGAAGTATGAAATGGTGATGAGTTTCCAGGCCTGGAGAGGTCTCATGGGTACAGACTGCTCGGGCCCTGGTTTTCCCCATGGGAATTTTTTAAACTCTCATCAGATAAAGCTTTCTTTCCACCAGAAACCCCACGTGACTTGTTTTCACAATCTTCCTGTAGTAGAGTGAGAGAAGCACCCGCCGCAGACGGTTTTGTTGACATTGGAGACCTAGCAGCGTTTAATTGGTGAACGTTCACCCCTGTTATGCAACTTGGATTTGACTTGTTTTCACTCCCAGGCTTGGCTCCGCCGCCTTGCTTTTCTGTGTAAGTTGGGGAGTGATTTTAGAACCTACTAGACCGTAACCGGGACAAAACTAGTGAGAAGGTAGGGTGAGAAAGACTTCGTGGACCAGAGATGAGCATGGGAGAAAGAAAAAGACCAGGTAGACATCAACAGGTTGAAAGAAGGTCAATTCCCAAGGGCCTTTCTTTCTGGGGAAATAATCAGCCTCCACCGTTGTTCAGCCCAGTGGGGTTTGGAAGAACTTCAAGCATAGAACATTTATGGAAATGAACTGCGTTAGCAGGATAAGGTAGTTACAGGATGGATCAGATGGTGACAGAGCCCTCCTTTAGTCAGTCTGGGGGACCTGATGTCCAAGTAGAGGAACAATCTCCCCTGTATAGGCAGACCTCGGAGAGATTGCAAGTTCTGTTCCAGGCCACTGCAAGAAGGCAAATAGAGCAATAAAGTGGGTTATAAGACTTTATTGGTTTCCCAATACATATAAAAGTTGTGTTTATACTATTTCATGCATGCGTGCATGACCAGTCGCTCAGTCGTGTCTGACTCTTTGCAATGCTGTGGTCTGTGGACCACCAGGCTCCTCTGTCCATGGCATTTTTCAGGCAAGAATACTGGAATGGGTTGCCATTTCCTTCTCCAGGGTAACTTCCTGACCTAGGGGTCAAAACCCACGTTTCTGGCATTGACAGGTGGATTCTTTAACTGAGCCACCTGGGAAGCCCTCCTGTTTATACTGTACTATATTGTACTCAATTATTAAGTTTTCAGTAGCATTTTGTCTTAAAAAAACCAATGTGTGTTTCTTAATTAAAAAATATTTTATTGCCGAAAAATGCTAACCATCCTTTGAGCCTTCAGTGAGTTGTAATCTTTTTGCTTGTGAAGGGTTTGAAATTTTGCAATAATTATCCAAACACGGCAGAGACACAAAGTGAGCAAATGGTGTTGGAAAAATGGTTCCGATAGGCTTGCCTGATGCAGGGTTGCTGCTGTGAATTTGTAAAAATTGCGATATCGGAATTTTCCTGGTGGTCCGGTGGTTAAGAATCTGCCTTGCAATGCAGGGAACATGGGTTTAATCCCTGTTTGGGGAACTAAAATCCTACACGCTGAGGGGCAACTGAGCTCACATGCCACAACTACTGAGCCTGAGAGCCACAAACTGAGAGTCCACGTGTCACAGTGAAGGATCTTGCATGACACAGCAAAAGGTCCGGAGTGCTGCAACTAAGACCTGGCACAGCCAAATAAATAAATATTTTCAAATGCAGTATCTGCAAAGTGCAATGAAGTGAGGTCTTCAAGCCGCACTTTACTAAGGTCTTGTTCGGGGCCTGTGGGCAAGTAACCGTTTTTTACTGGTCCACTTGGGGGAGTAGAGAGAGGGTTCAGAGGGCAGAAATCAGGTATCAGTGACCAAGTGTTCAACCTACAAATCAATCAGGAATAGAGTTGGAAATTTGGGCAAGTGAACTCTTCCAGTTCATAACTCTGGATCCATATTTCTAGCTTTTTTTTTTTAATTAAAAGTTTTAATTGTGGCTAAAAAAGTCACAACATAAAATGTACTACTGCTGCTAAGTTGCTTCAGTCATGTCCAACTCTGTGCTACCCCATAGACAGCAGCCCACCAGGCTCCGCCGTCCCTGGGATTCTCCAGACAAGAACACTGGAGCGGGTTGCCATTTCCTTCTCCAATGCATGAAAGTGAAAAGTAAAAGTGAAGTCGCTCAGTCGTGTCCAACTCTTTGCAACCCCATGGACTGCAGTCTACCAGGCTCTTCCATGGGATTTTCCAGGCAAGAGTACTGGAGTGGGGTGCCAGTGCCTTCTCCGATAAAATTTACAATGGTAACCATTTTCAAATGTGCTGTTCAGTAGTGTTAAGCATACTCACATTATTGTGCATCAGATCTTCAAAACTTCATGATCTTGCAAAACCAAAACCATGTATTCGCTAAACAGCTCCCAGCCTCTGACAACCACCCTGTTACTTCTGTCTTTATGGGACTACCTGTTGGTTGGCTCATGTAAGTGGAATCACTGCTTCTGTCTTTATGGGCTTGACTGCTGGTTGGCTCATGTAAGTGGAATCATTGCTTCTATCTATGGGACTGACTGTTGGTTGGCTCATGTAAGTGGAATCACTGCTTCTGTCTTTATGGGATGGACTGTTGGTTGGTGCATGTAAGTGGAATCATTGCTTCTCTCTTTATGGGATTAACTGCTGGTTAGCTCATGTAAGTGGAATCATTGCTTCTATCTATGGGACTGACTGTTGGTTGGCTCATATAAGTGGAATCATTGCTTCTATCTATGGGATTGACTTGGTTGGCTCATGTAAGTGGAATCACTGCTTCTGTCTTTATGGGCTTGACTGCTGGTTAGCTCATTTAAGTGGAATCATTGCTTCTATCTATGGGACTGACTGTTGGTTGGCTCATGTAAGTGGAATCACTGCTTCTGTCTTTATGGGATGGACTGTTGGTTGGTGCATGTAAGTGGAATCATTGCTTCTCTCTTTATGGGATTAACTGCTGGTTAGCTCATGTAAGTGGAATCATTGCTTCTATCTATGGGACTGACTGTTGGTTGGCTCATATAAGTGGAATCATTGCTTCTATCTATGGGATTGACTTGGTTGGCTCATGTAAGTGGAATCACTGCTTCTGTCTTTATGGGATTGACTTGGTTGGCTCATGTAAGTGGAATCACTGCTTCTGTCTTTATGGGACTGGCTGTTGGTTGGCGCATGTAAGTGGAATCATTGCTTCTATCTATGGGATTGACTTGGTTGGCTCATGTAAGTGGAATCACTGCTTCTGTCTTTATGGGATTGACTTGGTTGGCTCATGTAAGTGGAATCACTGCTTCTGTCTTTATGGGACTGGCTGTTGGTTGGCGCATGTAAGTGGAATCATTGCTTCTATCTATGGGGTTGACTTGGTTGGCTCATGTAAGTGGAATCACTGCTTCTGTCTTTATGGGACTGGCTGTTGGTTGGCGCATGTAAGTGGAATCATTGCTTCTATCTATGGGGTTGACTTGGTTGGCTCATGTAAGTGGAATCACTGCTTCTGTCTTTATGGGACTGGCTGTTGGTTGGCGCATGTAAGTGGAATCATTGCTTCTATCTATGGGGTTGACTTGGTTGGCTCATGTAAGTGGAATCACTGCTTCTGTCTTTATGGGACTGGCTGTTGGTTGGCGCATGTAAGTGGAATCATTGCTTCTATCTATGGGGTTGACTTGGTTGGCTCATGTAAGTGGAATCACTGCTTCTGTCTTTATGGGACTGGCTGTTGGTTGGCGCATGTAAGTGGAATCATTGCTTCTATCTATGGGGTTGACTTGGTTGGCTCATGTAAGTGGAATCACTGCTTCTGTCTTTATGGGACTGGCTGTTGGTTGGCGCATGTAAGTGGAATCATTGCTTCTATCTATGGGGTTGACTTGGTTGGCTCATGTAAGTGGAATCACTGCTTCTGTCTTTATGGGACTGGCTGTTGGTTGGCGCATGTAAGTGGAATCATTGCTTCTATCTATGGGGTTGACTTGGTTGGCTCATGTAAGTGGAATCACTGCTTCTGTCTTTATGGGACTGGCTGTTGGTTGGCGCATGTAAGTGGAATCATTGCTTCTATCTATGGGATTGACTTGGTTGGCTCATGTAAGTGGAATCACTGCTTCTGTCTTTATGGGATTGACTTGGTTGGCTCATGTAAGTGGAATCACAGGGCATCTGTCTCTTTGTTAACTTTGCATTATGTCCTCAAGGTGCATCCATGCCGTAACAGGTGTCATGATTTCCTCTTTAAAGGCTGAATCATATCCCTTTGTATGCGTATTCCCACGTTTGGTTTAGCCATTCATTCCCTGATGAACGTTTGGACTGCTTCCACTTCTTGGCTACTGTGAATAATGCTGCTGTGAACATCTGTGTGCAACCTATTTCTGGCTTGTTGAGTGACTTCTATTTGGGTGTCAAGCTCAGCTTAAGTCCAGAATTCAACTCCTTCATTTCCTCCCAAGTTTGCTTTGTCGTTGACCTACCATCTTCTTTCCTCCATCCCCCCAACCTCACATTTAAAAGCCACCACCTCTTACTCCTGGAGAAGAGAACAGCTACCCACTCTAGTATTCTGGCCTGGAGAATTCCGCAGGGAGGAGCCTGGCAGGCTAAGTCTGTGGGATCGAAAAGAGTTGGACATGATTGAGTGAATTGCACTCACTTCTTACTGGAGGCTTCCCTGGTGGCTCACACGGTAACGAATCTGCCTTCAGTGTGGCAGACCCAGGTTCCATCCTTGGGTTGGGAAGATCCCCTGGGGGAGGGAATGGCAACTCACTCCAGGTTTCTTGCCTGGAGAATCCCATGACAGAGGAGCCTGGTGGGTTACAGTCCATGGGGTCGCAAAGAGTCGGGCATCACGGAGCAACTAACACTTTGACTTTCACCACTTCCTGGTCACGACTCCTGGAGATCCCTTGTGTCTGGCAACCAGTTCCCTCTACATTCCCTGCCCCAGACCAGGTTCTCAGCCCCTCTCAGGTAGACAGTTGTGTCAACCCCAATGGGTCCTGCTGCTCCCAATCTGGTATGTCTCCAATTTCTTTCCGTGGTGCTACTGCTCCAAAGCACATTCTACAATTCCTAGGAATCTGGAGAGAATTTTCTGGAGCCTTTGGTACAAAAGTTCCAGGGCATCTGCATGGAATTTATTTGAAGTTTCTTACATGCCCAGTGAAGGATAATAATATGCTTGTATGTATTAATATAGTGCAAGTTGTTTTAAATAATAGTACTGTAATTTTTGAGATACTAAAAGTAATTTGACCCTTTTTCTCAAGTAGAGGCGGGTTAAATTCAATTGTCCACATTTTATTCATTCACTCATTGATTTAACAAATACTGATTGAGAACTTGAAAGTGTTAGTTGGTAGGTTGTGTCCGATTCTTTGCGACCCCATGGACTATAGCCCACCAGGTTCCTCTGTCCATGGAATTCTCAAAGCAAGAATACTGGAGTGGGTAGCCATCGCCTTCTCCTGGGGATCTTCCCAACTCGGGATTGAACCTGGGTCTCCTGCATTGCAGGTAGGTTGTTTACTGTCTGAGACACCAAGGAAGCCCTGGAGAGCTTGCCATGTGTCAGTCAGGGCACTGGGGATCCCTGGAGGAGTCAGACCCACTGCTCCACCCATCTGAAGAAGTCACGGTGACATTGGCAGATGTTTACATGCACTTTCCGTTTACCAGAGACTATACACATGTCTTTAGTATGTTATCTGGTGTGGTTTCCAAAACAGTCCTTTGAGTTAGATTTCATTGTCCGTATTTTATGGAAGGCAGTCGACACAGATTGAATAACCAGTCCAATAGGGGACAACGTGGGGATTTAAGCCCGATGGTTCTCTCTACAATGAAAGTGTTCCCAGCAAACTCTATCAGCAACTGTCACGTAAAGCAAGAGCTCAGAAGATAAAGCAGAATGAAACGCCAGGCTAATAGCGACTCGGCACCACATTTGTCTATGTGGAGTTGAGAACTATTGACCAAATGTGCTCAGGAATATTTTACAAGCATAAGTAGTGACTCGGTGCCTTGCAGAAACACAGGCCAGACCACGGCTGCTGTTAGAGAAAAGAAACAGCATTCAGCTTGTTAAAGCAAGAACTTGTGTAAACTCCACGTCTGAGGTGTCAGAGGCTGTTCCCTGATGTGATGCATTATCCAGGCAAGAAAATAACATGGCAAAGCCTCTCGCCCAGGCTCAGAAAGGAAGGAGATGTCTGAGCTGGCTGTCTGGATATCTGGGAGAAACGGTTTCAGAACTTGGGAGTGTTTACAGCTCGGGAGGTGGTGTTGATTTCCTGTGAATCATGGAGGCAGCCCAAGAGGGAGCCCCTCGCTTTGTGAGCATGTAGGTGAAGGGAGAAAGCAGAGATTGTTGTTACTCATCACACCTAAGATAGAGCGTGTTCTTTTTCTTCTGGCCTGAGCAGCATGTGGGATCTTAGTTCCAGAATCAGGGATCAAACCTGCACCCTCTGCATTGGAAGCATGGAGTCTTAATTAACCACTGGACCTTCAGGGAAGTCCCAGGCGAGTCCTTTTAAGAAATCATTTCACTCCTGTTGGAGATAATCAAGCAAATAATCTGTGAGCATTAAACTTTGTAATTTCAAGTCAGGTTGGAAGATTAGGCTCCCCAGCTTGCCGTCTGCGGCGGTGAGCACTTAGAAAGCTCTGAGGGGTGGGCGGCTCTGCTGGGCCCTGAGCTCAGCATTGCCCTTATGTTTCCTCATTTTACCATTTCATGACCATTTTACAGCATAGGAAACTGAGGCTCCACAGAGGAAAGCACCTTGTCCAAAGTCATCTCTTTTGATATGTGAGTGATAAGATTTGGACATAATGTCCACTGTTTGTGTCTGGGCCCAGAATTGAGATTTTGTAGAATAACCAATTTCTTTTTATTGTTAAGGGAAATTAGAGGCATATCCAAAAGGAGAAAGGATAGTTGAATGAACCTGTGTGCCACTGGCCCAGTCATTATAAAAACATGACCTTTCTTCTTTCATTGCTACTGTCACTGAGTCTCTCTCCTTGATTATTTCAGGTGTATTGTTTCAGAAATTTTCAGAGGTATGTATCATTTTGGGGTAATCAGTGTTTCTCAAAGATGAGAACTCTCTAAAAACCTAATCACAATATCATTGTCATGCCTTAGGAATTAAAAACAGTTGCTTAATATCAATAGATACTACTCAGTGCTCAAATTTCTTCACTCTTCTCAGATAAAAGTGTTGAATCAGATCCCCAGAGCTCTGTGATTTGCAGATTTTTGCCTTGTCTCTTAAGTATCTGTTTATCTCTAGGTTTGCTCTCTTCCCTCTTGCTGGGTAGAGAAACTGCATCATTTCTCCTACAGTTTGTGCAGTCTGGGTAGCTCTTTTTAACACCTTCTTCTGAACTCTCCTACTTGCCTTTCTTGTCAGTTGATTGTGTTAGAGCTAGAGGGCTGATCAGATTCAGGTTAATTTTTTTTTTGGTGCCAAAAATACTTCTCACTGGTGATGTGTACTTCCTTTATAAGACATACTGTCTGGTCCCCTCTATGGTGTTGACAGCCATAGTTAATAATGGTCTTAATTGTGGTAACATTCGAATTCTAGCATTCCTTCTTCATTTTCTATTAAAAGAAAGTTGCTTGTTTCAACTGTTATCCTGAGATGAAAGTGAAAGTGTTAATTGCTTAGTCCTGTCTGACTCTTTGCGATCCCATAGACTATATCCCGCCTGGCTCCTCTGTCCTGGAATTCTCCAGACAAAAATACTGGAATGGGTTGCTAGTCCCTTCTCCAGGGGATCTTCCCGACCTAGGGATCAAACCCAGGTCTCCCGCATTGTAGGCAGATTCTGTACCTTCTGACCCACCAGGGAAGCCCTGAGATAGTATTGCCAAATGAAAAAGCAGGAACTTTTTGGCCCTAGTTCTAAGGTGTTCCTATGGAGGCTTCCCCACACCAGCAAGCCTTTCTGGTGTCCACAAGATCAACTCACCTCTGACCCTGTCTGGAGGTAGAATGAGGTTCCCAGATAAAGGGCTCAGTCCTGCAAAACCTCCTTCCATTTCAGATGTCATTTGTAAGCCCAGATTGTCACCTGGGCTTCTAACTGAAGCATATAAATAATAGGTTCCTATGACCGTATGGTTAGGTTGGATTCATTTGCTGGAGCGGCTCACAGAGCTCAGGAAGAACCATTTATTCACTAGATTACTGATGTTTTATACAAGGACATTAAAGGCTATGCATCAGCAACCAGGTGAAGAGATGCACAGGGCAAGGTCTGACAGAGGAGCTTGGGGCCCAGCACAGGGAAGCCTTGCGGGTCCCAGACTCAGGAGCTCTCTCAAACAAGGGACCAAAATGCTGTCTTGTGGGGCTTTGATGGAGGCTTCATTACATAGTCATAACTGACTAAATCATTTACCAGTGTCACTGATTCAGCCTCAAGCCCCTCTCTTTGCCCCAGAAATCAGGGGGCGGGATTGCAAGTTTTAACCTTCTAATTGGGACCGAAAGTTTCAGCCTTCTGATCGCACATCACGGGGTTGGTTCTCCTGGCCCCACCTGCGGTGGGATGAGTAGTCATTGACATAAACCCATTGTGATGGAATAGGGCTTCTTCCTCGGTCCATGGGATTTTCCAGGCAAGAGTACTGGAGTGGGTTGCCATTGCCTTCTCTGCTTGTGAATAACAAGACACCTATTTTCACCTTTGTGGCCCTGTCTATGGGGTTAGCCAGAAAGTAAGTTCTTTTGGGTTTTTCTGTAACATCTTATAGAAAACCCAAACAAAAATTTTGGTTAACCCAATATAAGAAAAAACACACCCACACCCACACACACCCACCTACATTCCCAGATGGTGCATTGCTGAAGAATCCTTCTGCCAGAGCAGGAGACTCAGGATACTGGTTCAATCCCTAGGTCAGGAAGATGCCCTAAATGACAACCCATTCCATTGTTCTTGCCTGGAAAATTCCATGGACAGAGGAGCCTGGCAAGCTACAGTCCATGGGGTCACAAAGAATTAGACATGGCTGGGCACACATGCATGTATACTTCTTACAAATCATAATATAACAGTGATGATAAACATTTCACTAATCAGATTTTTTTTCTAGCTCTACTTGTCCCCAAAGCATGTCCTTTTGGGGTATATAGTTATATTACAATGTTTAAAAATCATTAACAATGGCTCCTCTCTGTGTAGTTAGGACTCTAATTCAATGAGCAGTAAACTTATCCCATGTTGCTTTTGATTTTTATAGATTACTTAACACATAAGTTTTTATAATTATGTAAACTATATGATTTCAAAGTCAAATCTACAAAACAGGAATATTCTGAGAATTCTATCTTCTAAACCAGTCACTGCTATCTGTACCTTCCCTCACCTTTATAGTAGCCATTTGTTTGTTTGTTTGGAGTTTTTATTTTTCTGTATTAAAAATGTTACCAAATGCACTTACATATTAATATCTCTTTTCTTGAATAAAAGGTAGCTATTATATACATTTTCCTCCACCTGACTTTCCTTGACAATATAGGCTGTAAATAAAGGAACATGGCATTAGATGAAGAATTAGGATAATTAACATTGTATAGAGACATAGAATCATTGAATTTTGAGAGCTGATGGTAATAACAGCAAATAACCCTGTGACACTTACTCTGTGTTATGCCCTGTTCTAAGTGCTTCACATAAATTCACTCAATAATCCTCATAATAGTCATCCTCTGGAGTGTGTACCGATGCTGTTCCCATTCTACAGATGAAGAAACTGAGGCATGGGGAGGGGCGTTAGATGACTTGTTCAAAGTCTCAGAGCTGGGCTCTGGCAGATTTGAATGCTGGTGTCTGCTTTCATACCCCACACTTTGCTTTAGAGTTGCGAGTCTGGTTTTGTGGGTTTTATGGGTAAGGAAGCTATAATCCCTGGGCAATTAAGTCTGCCTGCCCATGTGCCCTGTCCCTAGATTTCTTTCTTATTTTTTCAAATGGTCACTACTTTGCCTTGAGCTCCTTGTTGAGTCTAGAATTTGCTTTTATTAATGTCTAAATGTTATAGTGTTATAAGCTAAAACTTGGCCTGTTGTTACTTCATGGATGCTCAGAAGACTTGGGCTGCATGAGTCAGAGAGAAACATTTACTACTCTTGGTACAATAATCTGCGTGTCGTTACTGTTCCTTTTGTCTTGTCAGTAGCACAGGGGTGATTTTGAGGGCATGATGGATAGGTGGATGTCTGCTCCTGCGGGGAGTTGTGTTCCGGGAGAGGAACGCTGCATTTGAGGAATCCACTGCTTTTCTAGCAGACAGTAAGCAAGCCTGTTCTCTGTCTGAAGGGGCGGTTCTCTCCTTTGTCAAGGTTGCTTGCTGGACAGTGGCAGGGTGATAAACGGCCTTGGCTTCATATCACGCACAGAAGTTGTGCAGGAGCACAGAGAGCATCGAGGGCTGCTGCTTTCAATACTTATTTTAAATATTCATTTATTTTGGCTGCCTTGGGTCTTAGCTGAGGCGTGCTGGCTCTCTAATTGTGGTGCTCAGGCTTAGTTGCTCCCTGGCATGTGAGAACCTAGTTTCCTGACCAGGGATCTGACCTGCATCCCTGGCATTACAAGGCAAATTCTTAATCACTGGACAGGGAAGTCCCCTTGCTACTTCTTCATACCTGTCTTATTGGCTTTAAAATGGTCAAATGGGTACCCTGTACCATTTCTTTGACAAACTACTGCTTTTTAAGACATCTGCCAATATTCCCTGACAGAGTAACTCCAGGTTTTGTAGTTATCAGACTCTCACTATAGGAAAAACAAGAACCCAGGGAGACCTCTTTGGAAAGCCGCCCTGAACGAATTACCAACACTTGCCACGTTGCAGACCTATGGCTTTTCTTTTTTATTTGTAACGTAACGTTTTGAAACCAGCCAGAGGCATGAGGTTGACAAGCATTGATCAGCTTCATTGCTGTATCATAGGTTTGTTTATTTCCTCTCTTTTTCTTGATTGAATTTCTTTCCAGTGTTGAGCCAAGTTTTTCTCAGCCGCGATTTTTATAATTCTGTACATTACGGCTCTGTCCAAGACTGTTCACCTTTTCCTAGTAATACCTTGAGCTTTGAATGAGAGCTCTCTTGAGGGGTGGGGGGAGTCCTCTCTAGCAGGTTGGCATCCTCGGGGAATTTCCTGGTTGAGGTGCTTATGTTAAGTAAGAAATATTAAGGGCCTAATCCTTGCACCTTTGAGGGAGAGAAGTGATCTGATTAGTTAGGAGAAAAGGCAATGTAATGAACTTTCTGTGAATGTGGTTATCACCTCTGATCCACTGAGGGATCAGAGACCTGAGAACATTAAAAACAAAAATACAGGTCCTGGGTTGGGGGCGGGGGAGAGGTGAGGCCAGTGAGAGCAAAGGTCATTCTTGCCACATAGTAGCCCTTACCTTCACATGAGCCCACTCTTATTAGCTATGAGGATGGGATCTCTTTAACCAGCTAGATTATTAAGTCAAATATGTGAGATGTGGGTAAGCCTTAGCCTCCTCTCTCCTGGATTTTAATTCAGTCCCAAGTCTAGGGGTGAAGGAAGGGTGATTTGGGGGTTGCTGGTATGGGGGAGAGGGAGAGGGCTTGCCACTCCCTTCCTGGGGGTGCCAAGGGAGTGTTTCGCATGACGGTGCCCTGGGCCTGTTATTGAACCGTGGTCAGTGCCCGTACCTAGCCTGCCTGTTAGGAGCTTTCATGCTTCTTGTTGGAAGGATCTGTTGTTTGACCAGCCTCTGTGGGTTATTTCAGAACCTTCAAACTGTTTTAGGGACATTCCACCACAATTAGACTTGGAAACATATGCTAATTGGGAATATAAAGCTCATTATTAAAGTTTTCACAGGTCTGAATGGAGAGGATAAAGCCCTGCTACTTAGCAAACCACTGAGCACAGGATGCAGGTGGCCGAATGACCACACTGCCAGCACTCGGTCCTGGCTCTCTGTTGCTCCCGAGCTCTGTGACTCAGTTTCCCCCATGGTGCAAGGGGAGCAATAATACCATTTCTCTTAATCGCAATGTTGCGATGATTGTGGAACTGACATGAAAATGCACCATTCCTAGCAGGTGATGAGTGCTCAGTGCGTTACTAAGTGGAGGACAGAATGTCTGCACAAGCCCAACCTCCCAATTTTTGCCTGGCTTCTAGGTTTCCACTGTCGCCGATTTTTTCCTAAATGTGACCTGCAGCAGCACTGTCCAGTATGGCACCCACTAGCCACACATGGCTATTTGTCTTTTTCATTTTTATTTCTTTTCAAAGTATTTTTTAATATGTGTATTTATTTGGCTGCTCTGGGTCTTGGCTGCAGGATCTTCAGTCTTTGCTGTGATGAGTGGGAGCCTATAGTTGACATGGGAACACTTAGCTGAGGCATGTGGGATCTAGTTCCCCGACGAGGCATCGAACCCAGGTTCCCTGCACTGGGAGTGTGGAGTCTCAGCCACTGGGAGGTCCCCACATATAGCTATTTAAATGAATTCAAGCCAACTAAAATTAAAGATACGACTGTTCAGTTGCACTGGCTGGATTTCTTTTCTTATTTTTTGGCTACACCATGTGACATGAAGGATCTTAGTTCCCCCTACCAGGGATCAAACCTGTGCCCGCTGCATTGGGAGTGTGAAGTCTTCATCTCAGAACCAACGGGAAAGCCCCACCATCTGAATTTCAAGATGCAAGAGCCCCATGTGGCTCCTGGCTCCTGTTTGGGAACGTGTAGGCTATTGAACATTTCTTCCTTGGCAGCAGGTTCTGTCAGACAGCTCTGGGCTGGAGGGTTTAAACCCCCGAGGGGTTTGATGACATTGTAATGACTTTAATTTTGGAGCTTCTTCCCTGGCACTATTCCTCTATGTCCTTTTCTGCAGATAGAGAAGAATGTAGGTACTGCCGATACAGGACTGTGCAGGCTATTTCCCTGGCTGCTGGGATAAAGAAGCCCTTGCAGATCAAGTTGAGGAGGAGGAAGTTTCTCCGAGGTGAAGGCTAGGGTTATCCGCAGAGGTGGCTGAGGGCCGCTAACTGCCCTTCAGCCCCTGTGATGTCACAGAGGCCGAGTTTCCCCATTTGGCCACAGTCCCCAAGATGTTCTCGAGTTCCCACGTTCCATTCTGTTTCCTTCATGGGCACTTTGTGTCCCCATTTGTGTCCCTAAAATAAGGTCACTGTGATTGTGGGAAACCAAAGGCCTTTCATTCACTTGCTGAGTATGGATAATTAATATTGACCCAACTTTGCTCTCAGAGTCCACACAGAAGGAAAGTCAGTCCTGGAAGGGGGTTGGAGAGTCAGGACACCTTTATCTCTGTTTCCCCTGGGTTTCATCTCCATGAGAAGGGTATGGCTGCAATTTGTAGCTAAATAACCTGCTGTCATCCCAGCTGATGATGTACATGGAAACCCCCCACTTACATTGCAGTATGTTTTCTGCTTTTGAGCTCTTGAGGGCTCGTTAGAGGTGACACTAATAAGGACTCAGCTCTACTGACATTTCTCAGCCTTTCCCAGGAGCATGGAGCACAAGGAAAGCACTCTCTAGGTGCTGGTCCTGTGGGAAACAGGGCTGGAGCTAGAAACTATGACCGTACCCTGCTCTTGGAGGAAGGTGGTCTCTGTGAGGGCAGCCTAGTGAAGGGGATTTCTGAGCTGCATTGTTAAGAAGAGGAGGGAAGCTGGTAAACTGGGGGAAAGCGAAGAAGGGAAGGGGGCATTTGGGAAGGACAGATTGTGCAAAGTTTTAATTTGAGATGGTGAGTAACTTATCAGAACAATTCCACTTCCAAGATAGGCAGTCTTGGGTAAGTTACTTGACCTCAGTTTTCACATCTGTAAAATGGGAGTGCAATTAGTAATAGTACCCACTTCATCAGGCTGTTTTGAAGATGAGTAGGTTAATGCATGTGAAGCATTCAGAGTGTCACCTGGCCCAGAGTAAGCACTTGATGAAAATCAGCTGTCACCATAATTATCTTTCTTCCTCTTCCCAGTATTTTTATCATTATTAAAAGAGAAATAGACTTTGGTGTTGGATTCAGATGTCAGTTTCACCACTGATTCTGTGCAAACCACTGCTGCTTTCTGAGCCTAAATTTATTCATCTTTAAAATGTGGAGAATGCCATCTGTGTTATGACACTTTTGCAAAGGTTAAATTAAATACTGAAGTTTAAATGAAATACTGTCTATAAATTGTAAGCACATGGCCAGGAAAAATAGCAGGGCCTCAATCACATTCCTTTTCTACGTCCTCTTCCTACCAACTTTCCTGGTAGTCATGGGGTAACCCATTTAGTTGAAAAGTGATGGGATGATATGGCATTCAAGGAAAATTATTCCAGCAGCTCATGTGCAACACTGCAGCTTAAATAGAAGATGAACACATGGCTTTTTGGTATCTAGGTATTTGTGTCATAGTTACAGGATGGCATCTTCTATGATTGCAGTAGTTCTTTCTAGGTGCCAAGGTGCTTTAGATGTTTGACATATATTTACCGATTTAACCCTTAAGACAAGCATAAGAAGTAGGTGTATTGTTCCCATGTTACAGGTAAGGAAACTGAGGCCAGAGCGATTAACTTGCCCACAATCACCCAGATAGTATGTGGTGTTGCGGGCTTTTGCACTCTCATCCACAGACCCCAGAATCTAACTACACAGCCTCGGTGGTTGGCAGTTCTGGATTTGGTCAGGGACTGCCATTTTCAATTTAGCAATCTTACCGTTAGGCGCAGAGGGATAGATGAGAAGGTTAGCAGAGGAAGAAGGCGGAGGTAGGTCACCGGTAGCTTTTAGCCTTCTCTGGAGGAGCTGGGCAAAGAGGACAGGCCTGGAGGTTTCCTAAACTTAGACCATGATGCTCTGCCACCTCTAGGCGAAACCTTGGCCTGGCGCCTGCCCTCTCCTGGGAAGTACCTTGAGCACTGCGGAAGGGAACGTGACCCTGCAGCGGGACTCCCCACTGCCCGGCTCTGCAGGCCGCACGGTCTCCCCCGCAGCTCTGCAGAGGGCCAGCCCTCCTGCTTCCCGCTTGTTCTCTGGCCTGGGGAAGGCAACGGACGCTGGCTGCAATCCTCCCACCCACTCCACACCTCTTGGTGAAAGGAGCCTTTCATGGGACCTGCACGCGGACATGTGAGCTGGTGGAACCAGAGAAGCTGCAGGCTGCTGCCCCTTCTCCCCCTTCCAGGGTCCTAGCCCGGACCTGCTACTCCTAGGCCTCCTTCCTGCTTCCTCCATCGCCCTCTGCCCAGGACCTCTCCCCAGCTGTAAAGGCAGCTCCCGCAGTGCACCGGGTGCTGCCCAGAGCCTTGCCACCCTCCCGCTGGTGTGTTACTGAGCCCTCCCCTGGGCCACTGGTTTAAGCACAGAGAGGTCAAGTCACTTGCCCAGAGTCACAAAGCTGGAGAGTAGCAGCAGCAGGCCTTCAGCCTGAGTAGTCTGGCCCTGGGGCGCATGTTCCAGCCCTCAGGAACATAGAGTACTTTTCGGGGTTCAGGGAACTGCAACAGGGTTATTCAAGAGCATTGCTCTGGTGCCTCTGGCCCCGGCGGACACCTGGACACACACTCACACGGTCTTGTGAGCCTCCTCAGCCTTCCTGGCTGTGTTTGCATTGGTGCACCTGCGGGTATTCTTCAAAGCTCAGGGTCTCCTTTGGCAACTCAGAGAGCCTTCTGTGCCCAGACACCCCCATGCCAGCCAGTGTTTTACACTGAGTAAACCTCATTTTCTGTGGGTGACCTGGGTGAATATCCTGACTGCCACCTCTCAGGCCTGTTTGTGCCACTTTCTGACTGGCCCAGGCCCCCTCCCTCCCTGCCTCCGGCAGCTCGAAAACATCTGGGCAGGCCTGCTAAATGTTAATGAGGCATCCGGCTCCGGAGGGCCCCCTGGACCTCTGGCCTCCGGCTTTGCCAACCTGCCATTTTACCAGAGTGATTTATTGACAGGGAGGCAGAGGTGGAGGGTGGGAGGAAAACGCCTTTTTAAACTGAGGGCTGGTTTTGCCTGCATTAATGTGCAAGCGTACAGCCAGGCAATTAAAGGTCGTTAGGCAGCTACAATGCGAAATTAATCCTGCAGGCTCACCCCCCACCCCTCCTTCCCTTGCATGACTGTGGGCAAAATTGCTGCAGGGCAAGGAGAAAGCAGGCAGGTTCCACTGGCCTGGTGAGGAGGTTGAAGTGTTCTCTTGGGAAGAGACTGAGAGCTTGCTGTGGGTTGTGTGTGTGTCTGTGTGCGTGCATGTGTGTGAGGGGGTGTTATTTAGTCACTAAGTCCTGTTGGGCTCTTCTGTGGCCCCCACGCACTGCAGTCTGCCAGGCTCCTCTGCCGGTGAGATTTCCCAGACGAGAATTCTTGTGGGAAAATAGGTTGCCACTTCCTTCTCCTCGGCATCTTCCCAAGCCAGGAATCGAACCTAGGTCTTCTGTATCAACTTATGTTTTTTGTAGCGGCTGCATAATTCCCCTGCTTGATTAATGATGAAATGGAGGCCCACTGGGAGGCTTTAGCAGGACATCAGAGCCCTGATGGAGGAGGAGATGGCAGCCCACTCCAGATTCTTGCCTGGGAAATCCCATGGACAGAGGAGCCTGGCAGGCTACGGTCCATGAGGTCGCAAAGAGTTGGACGTAACTCAGACTGAGCATACACATATAGAGAGCCCTGAGTGAGAAAGAGATGACTCGGATTGTGTCATTCTATCTCCACCCCCACACCCCTTGAGGGGGTTCTGCCCTCCCCCTCTTAGGCCAGCTCTGCCTGGGCACCCTTGGCATGGTTCTCTCCGCTTGCCTCTTTAGGCCTAAGGGCTGAGGACACCCTCCCACCATCACTCATCCTGGGTAGGGGCACCCTTTGGGCCCTTGGCTGTGGCCTCACACTGCAAATCATCATTCATTGTGTGCTCTTCAGTGGAAACCTGGGCGTGTAACCATCTGCAACACGCACACCCACTTCTCTGCACGGTGGCCTCGGACATGTTGCACAACCTACTGTACCTCAGTTTCCCTCATCCGCAAAATGCCTCCTGAGGGTTGTTGATAAGCCATGTTGATATACCTGAGGGACTTAAAAGAGCCTCTGGCACTTAGGAAGCCCTACGTAAGCGTTGCTATTATTTTTATGATTTTTGTATTGTTCTGCAAGGCCCCTCTTCAGACTCTAAAGCTGGCGTAGGCCTCTGGGGCCCTTCTATTTGCGTGTGAGCCCCACAGGGTTTCAGCAGCTCCAGGTTTCTGAGCTGCGGAGCAAGAAGGACAAAGCCAACCAGGGGGAGCCATATCATCCGGGAGGCTTGAGAGATGTCCCCCAAAAAGATGGAGTGCTGGGCGTGCTGGCTGCCCCGGCTTCTGGCGAACCCTCCTCTCGGTACAGCAGCTGCCAGGCTGGGCTCCGGGTGGCTTCGGTGCTCACCTACTCGTGACCTTCCTGAGTCAACAGATATTGATAAGAGGCCAGTTAAGAAATTTAGGCAAAGCCCTCTTGGGGTGCCTGCTGCACCTAGAGGGAGTGAAAACAAGTAGCAGATTCCCTTGCCAACTCCCTCCCCAAGTGGGGGGCAAGCTGGGTGAGGGCCGGGGTGTGCCCAGGGGTCTGGCCAGAGGGCTGGCTCACGGGGTTTGCCCACCCTTTGGTGAGGGGGTGTGTATACCCCGCTTTTGCTCCCGACACCCTGCTTGCTCCTGGCTCTTTAGAAGGGGCACTTGGATTTCTGGTCTTTTCTTATCTTGTCCGTAAGTTGCCCCACCTGCACGTGCACGCAGTTGCACTTATTTTTAAGTCCCTTATAGTTTCTTTGCATTTTGTTGCTCCATTTCGTGTTTCCAGGTGCAGGCACTGCAGCCCAGCGTCCCAGGTCCCCGAGGTTAGATCCCAGCCTCTCTCGTTACCGGGTCCCTTTGGAGCCTTATCCCTCCGCCTGGCCCTTGGCAAGCAGACAGGACACCGTTAAGTCCTGGGGGGTCTGAATATCTGAAGCAAGGGATTCGGTGACAGCTTCTTTACCCATGAGGTGTCCTTTGTGGGGAAGCCCTCCTTGAGATCTGGACACTCGAGTCACTTCTGAAGCAATGTGAGGGGTGGGGGGCTGTCCAGCCAAGCAGAACTGATGATGGCCATCCTGAGAACAAGAAGCATCACACTTGCCTGAAACTTTCTAAATTCTCATTTTAATATGCGAATGATAAAAATCTCCTTCCTACATTCCTATTTTAACCATTCTCCTATATTTTCTATTAGAGAAAGTGAAAATGTTACTCACTCAGCCCTGTTGGATTCTTTGAGACTCCTTGGACCATAGCCCATCAGGGCTCCTCTGTCCATGGGATTCTCCAGACAAGAATACTGGAGTGGGTAGCTGTTCCCTTCTCCAGGAGATCTTCCCAACCCAGGGATTGAACCCAAG
This sequence comes from Neotragus pygmaeus, assembly GCA_006410875.1. Classification (NCBI taxonomy): domain Eukaryota; kingdom Metazoa; phylum Chordata; class Mammalia; order Artiodactyla; family Bovidae; genus Neotragus; species Neotragus pygmaeus. The sequence continues at coordinate 545,617 of SJYV01044791.1, read as the reverse complement.
TCTGGATTGGGAAGATCCTCTGGAGAGGGGAAGAGCAAGTACTTAGGCCCCTGTTGAATTATCTGGACAGTTTATATTCTGCTCTAGGCTTTGGACTTTCTTTATTCACGCATCAATATTTTCTGTTTGGTCGGCTCTGGACTGGGTGCTGGGAACAAATGACACAGGGCCCTGGAATCGTGGCCTTGACGTTTTAGTAAGGAGGAGCTCGTAGTGATTGAATCCGTAAGTAAGTAGGAGGACAGTGATCACAGGCTGTGGTGACCGCTGTGGGAGGGCCTCAGTGGCCCTGCAGGAAGAGTGTGTGCGAAGGCCCCGCTACTGTGTATGAGAAAGGGAAATAAAGCTGGCATGGCAGGGTGAGCGGGAGGCATATGAGCTGACACTGATGCAGGTGGGGAGAGGACGGCAGGGCCCTCCAGGAGACAGCGAGGCCTAGGAGGGCTGCTTTCATCCTCAGGGTTTGCATCGGAGCGATGTGATCTGCTGATGTTCTGCTGCTGAGTGAACGGGTGACGGTAGTAATTAGGAGACTGTTGCAGCAGCTGGGGTAAAAGGTCAGTCATCACCTGGATGACCAGGCTGTGCTGTGGGGGCAGTGATAGACTCAGATGGACTTGGGAGGGTTTTTGTTTTTTTTTTAATGTAGTATAGTTGATTTACAATGTCGTGTTAGTTTCAGGTGTATGAAAGTGATTTGGATATGTGTGTGTGTATGTGTTTCCTATTACACGTCTTTATAAAATATTGAATATTGTTCCTTATGCTAAACAGCAGGCCCTTGTTTACCTGTTTTATTTATAGTAGTGTGTATCTGTTAATCCCAGACTCCTAATTTATCCCTCCCGCTCCCTTTTCCCCTGTGGGTAACTGTAAGTTTGTTTTCTATGTCCATGAGTCTTGTTTCTATTTTGTAAATAAGCTCATTTGTATTATTTTTTTTAGATTCCACATAGAAGAGATATATTTGTCTTCCTCTGACTTCACTTAGTATGATAATCTTTTGGTCTACGACAGGGATTTTTGAAAATGAGTTGTTAGGAGTTCCTGATGGATTGTGGTGAGGAGAAGGGAAAGATTGTAGAGAGAAAGAAAACTCCAGGATAACTCTAGAGTTTCTGGCTTCCTCAAACACCTCATCTCGTTCTCCTATAATCCTGGTTGAGAATCATTTGACATTTTCTTTAAACGTGTAAATATCCCTCAGTGATGGAAAGGCAGGGGTCAGACAGTGCTGTGTGCTACTCATGGCCATGGGTCCAGTGTGGGCCTCTTTCTCCAGATGCAGGACCCTGGCTCCCTGGCCCATGAGGACAGGCCTTTTGTCCTTTAAGAACTGAAAAGACTTTAAGATCACTCATTCAACTTCTTCTATATAAAGTTGGAGGTGCTTCCCTGGTGGCTCAGTGGTCCTGCCTAGAGAATCTCATGGACAGAGGAGCCTGGCGGGCTATAGTCAACGGTGTCGCAAAGAGTCAGACATGACTTAGTGACTGAACAGCAACGTACAGACTGAAGCAGCTTGTCTGGTGTCATACAGCTGGTCAGTCTACATTCTCGCCAGAGGTGTCAGTCCCGGGCAGCCGGCAGGACCAGTTACATCCCTGCCGGTAGTTCCCAGATACCCTTGGTTCTGGGCAGCACGGTAGCACCATTGCAGAGCACTCAAGGTCATGTTGGACAAACTCCTTTTGGGGTTCATGGCTAATGGGAGAGACTGGAAAGTCATTGGTGCTGGTGACTTACTAAGACACATTCATCTCTACCCAGGTCTGAGGGGAAGAAGCCTTATGTATTATGTATGGAAACTTCTGGGCACAGCTGGCCCTCTTCAGAGGCAAACCAAGGCTTTACAGCAAAATCTGTGCATTCCCCCTCTTGTGTCATCTTCTGATGAGGAAGCTTCCTTTGTTACATTAAAATAATAACTTAGGAAATAAAAGTGTCTTCTACCTGGTAGACCTATTCAAGAGAAAGGTCATATAAGGAACTTCAAAAAAAAGAAAGAAAAGACAGTGAGCAGCCTCCATTTATATGGACAGAGAAAGAGGATAAACTATGTGGACCCAAGGGCTCTTGCTGAAGAATAACTTTTCAAACAGGCCTGAGATGACAAAGCAAAGGTACAAATTCACCAGTTGGTTCAAGAACTGAGATGTTGAATCACTTTGCCCTGCAGCAGAAAAAATACATTGTAAGTCAGCTATACTTCAATAAAAAAAAATTAAAAGAGCTGACAGGTCAAATGGTCCAGTCAATTAAGATATATGAAAAGGATGGAATATTTTGCAGGTATTAAAGATCATAGTCTGAAAACTATAGTGTTACATTCAAATGCATATGGTAGATGATCAAGAGAAATACAAACTCCAAAACTGTAGTACAGGGTGGCTACACAGTGTACTTAAGGAAAAGGACTTAAAAGAATTATACCATTTCCTGCCCGCCCCCATGCCCAAATGTCTCTATTGGAGGTTTTTTTGTTTTTTTACATTAAAAAGAGAGAAAGCAACAAGGACCCATTTTCCCCAGTTTAGTTTTAATGCTCAAAGGCCAAGGAGAGAAAGACAATGACCTGAGTTGTCAAAATTCTCCTCTAAGGAAGGACTGGTACCCATCCTTTGGGAAGCATTCAGCAGTTGACGGGAACTTGTCACCGTGGAGTGGCAAAGCCGGGGGATGACAGGTGACTTCAGGGTGGGGTCTGCCAGTGGGTGTCCATGGGGGTGCTCCCTCCCTGGTGCCATACTCCAGGATAGCGGCACTAAGGGAGCTCGCCGGTGGGCCTCTGAGGGGTGGGACAACCCACAGGATGTCACACCAGGGGCAGCGCAGTGCGCGTTGACCTTTGGTCTTATGCATTTCCTCTCTGGACCTCTGCTGGGGCTGTGGAGGGCCACGTAACAGGACACAGGAAGCTTGGCTCTTCAGAAATAGCCATGCCTACCCCTCCAGGGACCTTCCTCGTGGTGCAGAAGGATAAGATCTCCTCCTTGCCATGCCTGGCCATTTCAGAAGGCCCAGTGGCAGAAAGAGATGCTTGCCCCTCCTGACCAAGAACGGCTTGTCCAATTAATACGTAGGCCTTTCTGTGAAATCTTAAAGGATTCTCACAGGCCTCACCTCTCCTGAATGTGTTTCTGTAGCTTTGATGTGGCTGAGATGGCCGAGTTAGCATCCTTCAGCCTCTTACCCATGGGGAGCTGTGTTGCCTGGACCTCCTGTATCTCTTCTTCCCTTTCTTCTCTGCTGCTTGTGGTGGCCCTTTGTAAGGATATACATATTTTGTCTATTCATTCATCAGTCAATAGATATTTGAATTGTTGCTAGTTTTTGGCTACTACAATGCTGCTCTGAACACATATGTATAATTTCCAGGTTCAGTTCAGTCACTCAGTCGTGTCTGACTCTCTGCAACCCCATGGACTGTAGCACACCAAGCTTCCCTGTTCATCACCAACTCCCAGAGCTTACTCAAACTCATGTCCATTGAGTCAGTGATGCCATCCAACCATCTCATCCTCTGTCGTCCCTTCCTCCTCCTGCCTTCAATCTTTCCCAGCATCAGGGTCTTTTCCAATAAGACAGTTCTTCACATCAGGTGACCAAAGCATTGGAGTTTCAGCTTCATCAGTCCTTCCAGTGAATATTCAGGACTGATTTCCTTTAAGAAATGGGCTAGTTGGATCTCCTTGCAGTCCAAGGGACTCTCAAGAGTTTTCTCCAACACCACAGTTCAAAAGCCTCAATTCTTCTGCACTCGGCTTTCTTTATAGTCCAATTCTCACATCCATACACAACTACTGGAAAAAACATAGCTTTGACTAGACAGACCTTTGTTGGCAAAATACTGTCTCTGCTTTTTAATATGCTGTCTAGGTTGCTCATAACCTTTCTAACAAGGAGCAAGCATCTTTTTTAATTTCATGGCTGCAGTCCCCATCTGTAGTGATTTTGGAGCCCCCCAAAATAGTCTGTCACTGTTTCTATTGTTTCCCCATCTGTTTGCCATGAAGTGATGGGACCAGATGCCATGATCTTAGTTTTCTGAATGTTGAGCTTTAAGCCAACTTTTTCACTCTCTCTCCTCTTTCACTTTCATCAAGAGGCTCTTTAGTTCTTTTTCACTTTCTGCCATAAAGGTGGTGTCATCTGCATTTCTGAAGTTATTGATATTTCTCCCAGCAATCTTGATTCCAGCTTGTACTTCAGCATTTTGTATGATGTACTCTGCATATAAGTTAAACAAGCAAGGTGACAGTATACAGTCTTGATGTACTCCTTTTCCAATTTGGAACCTGTCTGTCGTTTTATGTCCATTTCTAACTGTTGCTTCTTGACCTGCATTCAGATTTCTCAGGAGGACATACATTTTCTTTTATTTATTATTTTGACTGTGCTAGGTCTTTGTTGTGGAGCATGGGCTTTCTCTGTATTTGCAGCTCATGGGCTTAATTGCCCTGCACCATGTGGGATCTTAGTTGCCCGACCAGAGATCGAACTCATGTCCCCTGCATTGGAAGGTGATTCTTAACTACTGGGCCACCAGGAAAGTCCCTGAACATATACTTTCACTTCTCATGGGTGTATGCTCAGGAGTGGAACTGCTGGATTATATAATTGTGTATAGCATTTTCAGGAATTGCCAACACTCTTCCAAAGCCATTGCACCATTCTTCCAAGGTTCCAGTTTCTTGACAACTTTACAAACACTTGTTATAATCTTTTTGATTGTAGCCATGCTGGGGAAGTGAAGTGGTTTTGATTTGCATTACCTTTATGCCTAATGATGTAGAGCTTCATTTTCATGTGCTTATTGATCATTTGTATATATTCTTTGGAGATATGTCTGTTCAGATCCTGTGCCTGTTTTTAAATTGTTATCGATCTTTTTATTGCTGAGTCATTAAGAGTTCTTTATATTTTCTGCTTACTAGACCCTGACCAGATAAGTACTTTGCAAGTATTTTCTCTCATTCTCTGGTTGTCTTAAGTATACATTTGTACTAGTGCCTTTCACCAGAATTTTGAGCTGTTGATCGCCACAAAGGCTAATGCTCAGACACTCCAGCAGCAAACAATTACATCTTTGTTTCGCTAGCATTTTACCCAGCGCTTGGCATGAAATAAGTACCAGTGATTCGAGTAAATAAATGCATGGTTTTCCTTTGCCACTTTCTGAGGATAAAAACGGATCTGGGTAAGGCAGGCTGAAATGGATAATAAATTGCCAAGCAAAACCACAGAAGCGAGAGATGCACATTTGCACACTCAGGCCGCTGGTATGTGGATATCATTTTCAAGATCAATGAAGGGGAAGGATGGACTGCAGCTCTGGGCTTGCACCTGCATTTCTGATGCAGTAAGTATACTTATCTAAGATCAATAGGGCAGCTCTGCACAGCTCTGTAAACGTGGTGTAATTATCGCACTGAGAATTATAGTTGTCACCTATTGATTGCATCCTCTTGGCAAGTATTTGCACATTTCCTCCTGTCTCCACACCGTTCCACCCCAGCTCCAAAACCTAATCCTCTGTGATCTCCTCCCAAATTACTGGGTTCAATGAAGAAGGGGTGAAATCCAGCAAGGCAGGTGCTAGCTCTCTTGTTACCATCACCTTGGTGAGGGAAGAGGCAGCTGGGAGTGTCTGATTTAGGGGAAAAGGGGGCCAGTGTCACACAGAGAAATGGAATCAAAGAATCTAAAGAAATGGGTAGACGTCAGCCATGGGCGGTGCGGGGCTGTGTCTGGAATCAGCTGGAGAGAGAGGGATTTCTCATTCTGGAGATAAGACCTGGAGGGAGATCTAATCCTAGAAAGAGATCACATTCCATAATCCTAGAAAGAGGTCCCAGGCCATCCCTGTAAAGGAAGACATCTATTTATAAAGTTGCTAAACGTCAGATAAACTGTCATCTTAAAAAGTATAAGTCACTCACTCATTCACTAATTCTTTCATGCATTGAGTGAACACTTGTTGAGCTCCAGGAAGGACCTTGCCAGGGCTGCAGAGAAGAGTCAGGGACAGACTGTCCTCCTGGAGCTTGTCTCCTGCGAAACTCAGGCAAGGAGGCAGATGAATGCAAAGGAGACTCAGAGGTGGTGAATGGGATGGGGTCCCCATCCCAGTGGTGGTATGGGGTCGGTCCTCCCCCAGGGGCTCAGTGAGGGGCTCCAGGGAGCAGGTGGAGTCTGCAGGGAGGAGCCGGTAATCTGTCAGATAGACTGGGGCGTTGCCAACAGAGAGGGAGGTTCCTGTTGGGGCCTGCACCCGTGAAACCACAGGGCAGGGTGTGGATGGGAACCACAGGGAGTATGCTGAGATGGTGGCCTCAGCTTGTCATCGGGAATGGGGATAGGGAGGTTGGCAGTGGGAATTTCCTGCCCTGTGTTCAGCTCTGCAGGGTGGGCGTGGGGGGTTGGGTGCCAGGAGATCTGGGAGGGAGGGATTGGGACGCTGCTGGGTTGGTCTCAGGGTGGGGTGGTGGCATCCTGCCTGTGCGGCTTGTGAGTGTGTGTGGGGCACTGCCTCTGTCCCTGAGACACCCAGTCTCATCTCTGAGGCTGCCTGGTCCATGAAACAGCATCTTCCTGGGAATAGGGAGTTGGAAGGGCGAGTGGATTGATTGCAACAGTAAGCAGGTCTCACACTTTTTGTCCTCAGGACTCTTAACACATTTCAGAATTACTGAGAAACCCAGTGAGCTTGTGTTTACCCGGGTTATATCTTTGGATGTAGACTGTACAAGAAATTAAAACTGAGAACACATAGGCACACATCCATCAGCCATCACATGATAGTGTCTTCAGACATTGTGTGGAAGCCCCCATTATACACTCGAAGGGGGATGACAGTGAAGAAGGCAAATAAGGTCTAGGTATTATTCTGGGAAGTTTTGACCTCATAGACCCTCCTAAGAGGATGTTGGGAGCACCAGGAGTTCCAGACCACACTTCAAGATCCTGTCGGATTGTAAGCTATACGTGTAGGTCCGTATTCTGCTTGGTCCCTGAGCCCCTAGTGTGGCTCAGTATTATACTATATATACGTGTGTGTGTGTGTGTGTGTATTATATGTCCATCCACTGAGTGGGCAGGCCTGGGGTGCTCTCTGGGGGCCAGGTCTTGTTGCCTGTGTGCTCAATCACTTCTAACTCTTTGTGACCCCATGGACTGTAGCTTACCAAGCTCCTCTGTCCATGGAATTTTCCAGGCAAGAATACTGGAGTGGGGTGCCATTTCCTTCTCCAGGGGATCTTCCCAACCCAGGGACTGAACCCCTTTTTCTTGCAAATCTCCTGCATTGGCAGGCAGGACTCTTAACTAACTGTGCCACCTGGGAAGCCCTGGGGGACCAGGGTAGNTTCCATTGTTTCCCCATCTATTTGCCATGAAGTGATGGAACCAGATGCCAAGATCTTAGTTTTCTGAATGTTGAGTTTTAAACCAGCTTTTTCAGTCTTCTCTCACTTTCATCAAGAGGCTTTTTAGTGCTTCTTCACTTTCTGCCTTAAAGTGTCTGAGGTTAATGATATTTCTCCTGGCAATCTTGATTCCAGCTTGTGCTTCATCCAGCCTGGCATTTTGCATGATGTACTTTACATAAAAGTTAAATAAGCTGAGTAACAGTTTACAGCCTTGATATACTCCTTTCCCAATTTGGAACCAGCTTGTTGTTCCATGTCCAGTACTAAGTATTGCTTCTTGGCCTGCATACAGGTTTTTCAGGAGGCAGGTAAGATTGTCTGGTGTCCCCATCTCTTGAAGAATTTTCCAGTTTGTTGTGATCCACACAGTCAAAGACTTTGGCTCAGTCAGTGAAACAGAAGTAGATGTTTTTCTTGCTCCTTAGAAAAAAAGCTATGACAAACCAAGACAGCATATGAAAAACCATAGACAGTACTTTGCCAGCAAAGGTCCATCTAATCAAAGCTATGGTTTTTCCAGTGGTCATGTAGGGATGTGAGAGTTAGACTATAAAGAAAGCTGAGCACTGAAGAATTGATGCTTTTGAACTGTGGTGTTGGAGAAGACTTTTGAGAGTCCTTTGGACTGCAAGGAGATCAAACCAGTCAATCCTAAAGGAAATCAGTCCTGAATATTCATTGGAAGGACTGATGCTCAAGCTGAAGCTCAAATATTTTGGCCACCTGATGTGAACAATTGACTCATTGGAAAAGACTCTGATGCTGGAAAGGTTAAAGGCAAGAGGAGAAGGGGATGACAGAGTATGAGATGGTTGGATGGCATCACCAACTCCATGGACATGAGTTTGGACAAGCTCTGGGTATTGGTGATGGACAGGGAGATCTGGCATGCTGCAGTCCATGGGGTTGCAAAGAGTCAGACATGACTGAGCGACTGCACTGAACTGATATAT
>SJYV01044791.1:519466-537136 GCA_006410875.1 Neotragus pygmaeus | reverse complement strand
GTTTGGGGGCTCAGCATTCGGTTTAGGGCATTTTGGGGGCTCAGCATTCGGTTTAAGGGTTCGGTGTTGGGGTTTGGCATCTTGGCTTTCGGTTTGGGGCTTTCGGGGCTCAGTGTTCAGTTTAGGGGTTAAGTATTGGATTTTGGTGGCTTGGCGTTCAGTTTATGGGGGATTTGGGGGCCAAGGTAAGAAATTCCTGCCCACTGCAGTTCCTAGGGGGCTACAGTTCAGTGTGGAATTGACTGTGGAATTTTCCAGGCAAGAATACTGGAGTGGGTAGACATTCCTTTCTCCGGGGGAATCTTCCCAACCCAGGGATCGAACCGGGATCTCCTGTATTGCAAGCAGATGCTTTACTGTCTGAGCCACAAAGGAAGCCTCAGAGTTCAGTGCAGAATTGCAGAAGCAGATATTTCTATTGCAACTGTGATGAGCCTGTCAGGGAGGGTGATGAGCCGAGCCCGCGGGCTTCCACAGGGAAGTGAATCCAGACTCCTAGCAGAAGAGGAAGTTGGCAATGGAGAATACTGCAGGCTGAGAAAGTGGTCCTGTCGGAATTTGATCAGGATGGAAGAGGCCCTTTGGTCAGAAGCCCAGTGACTCAGGGAGAAAGGGGACATATTGGAGGGGGAGAGGTCAGCCTAAAAACCCTCCCCTTCCCTCCCCACTGGAGGATGCCAGCGGGAGTCCATTGCCAGCCTGAACCGCCTCTGGGTGGTGCTGCTGAGTGCCGCCTCCTCTTTGTTGCCTGCCCAGGGCTACTACACGTTGGGGGCGGGGCAACTCCCGGCCACGCCCCCAAACTCCCGGCCACGCCCTTCCTCGCCTTTGTCTTGAGCTGCATTCTGCCTGCTGAGCACCCTGTCAGATGTTCCTGGCCCTCACTCCCCAGTTCCATTGTTTCTTCCCCACGTTTTCCCACTGTGCCCCAGTGGCCTTGCGCACCTCTGCTTCTTCCTATAGCTCATGCCTAAGAATGATCACAGCTCAGTTTCACAGGCTAAGCCGCAGTTCCACAACCCTGTGGAGTGGGTCTAATATTATCCCCATTTCACAGGTGAGGAAACCAAAGCCAAGAGATTAAGTATCTAGCAGAAGGCCGCAGCGGAGAAGAAAATGGCAATCCACTCCGGTATTCCTCCCTGGAAAATCCCATGGACAGAGGACCCTGGTGGGCTACAGTCCATGGGGTCGCAAGAGTCGGACACGACTTAGGGACTAAACCACCACCACCATAAGGCCACAGAGCTAGGAGGTGATGGGACTGGGATTGAACCTGGGCAGTCTGGTTCCAGTGCACTAGGTTGACTGCTCTTAACCTGTCATTTTCTTTCAAGCTCTCAAACCACGTGTTCATTCCCAGGCTTCCACACAGTAGGTGCCCGTTAGAGGTTTGACGAGTGAGTTTCATCTTCCTATCCTGCCCGCCTTGGTGTCACGCCTTGTGCATTTGCCATTAATAAAGAAATGAATACATGAGTGAATGAACAGACAAATACCTGTTGGTGTGGGTGGAAGCTGTAGTTACCAGCATTTTTCAGGGCAGAGATGCAAGTTCGTAATGACTGGACAGGTTCTGAAATCATCCCTGTCGTTGGTGAACGCAGTTTTGAAATGACGTCACTATAATGTCCGTGGCCAACAGGAGGTAGTGTTTTCACTCTTTTATCAAAAGCCAAAGCCTTTTGGGGCATGTGGCCTCCAAGGCTTGGGCTGGGGCTCTTATTTCAAAGCGAGGAGAAGAGGAGGAGAGTGCTTCCCCAGGCAGGTAGTTAGGAAGCCCATCCAGGGGTACTTGGAGATCAGAGCCAGCTTTTGGAGGATGAAAACAAGTTAAAAGTCTGGCCAGGATAATTCCCTTATCTCTGACTTCCTGCCAGCACTGCTGGTGTCTGAGCTGCTCAGAATCTGGGTGGCCTCTCTGCAGGGCTCTTGATGCAAAATGAGCCCCAGGTGTTGGGGATAAAAGACCCTCTGTTGGTCATTACCATGCCCCCTCTTCTGGGCCACCCTGGGTGCCCTGGCTTTGTGGGGTTTTCCCGCCAGCTCTGCTGATCTGCAGGCATATTTGTTTGTAAGTGGAGTAGGTGGAATTTTTCAAAGGGAAGCACTTTGCAAATGATGAAAAGAAAACAACTTGGGGTAAATGGCTCATCTGGCAATGGGAAACAGCCCCTGGCATCGAGAGCTCTTTAACCTTGTCTGAACAAGCAGCATGGAACTCAGCTTCTGTATCGTCTTACAGGAAATTTTCCTATCTCCCTACTGAGGCCAGACCTTGGGGAGAAAGAGCCGAAAACCCAACCCAGGACCCTTGGAAAATTTGATCGGTGGGTGTGTCTCTGCCCCATACGGTCAACCTGAGTGCCCTTCCTATCCAAGCCTCTGTGACTTCTGTCCCCAGATGATTCCATAGTTCTCTACTTGTCTCCTGACTTCTGCCCCAGTCACTTCTGATACTGTGGCCCACAGAAAGATCTAAGAATCCAGAGTGGATCTGCTCCGTTCCATCTGTGAACGAAGCCTCTGGTGCCCTGTGCACCCACATAGAAGCCGCCGAATTAAAGCTGGTCCTATCAAGGCCTGCAAAGCTCCATGTGATCGGGCCCTTCTGTCTTTCTGGCCCCATCTCCTGCTGCAGCCACACTGGCCTCTCTGCAGTTCTCAGTTCATCAAGCCTGTTCCTACCCCAGGGCCTTTGCATCTGCCATCCCTTCTGCCTGCCTCCCTGCATCCTCCTGGTTCTCCCTCACTTGGCCATGGGCTGAGCTCAGATAGCATCTTATCAAATGGGCCCTCCCTGGGGCCTTCTCTAAAGTATCCCCCCTTCTCTCTCGCCTGCACTCCCTGCCCCACCACTGTCAGCTTTAGGTTTGCTCCACAGTTATTGTTGGAGAAGGCACTGGCACCCCGATCCAGGACTCTTGCCTGGAAAACCCCATGGACGGAGGAGCCTGGTGGGCTGCAGTCCATGGGGTCACTGAGAGTCGGACACGACTGCACAACTTCACTTTTACTTTTCATTTTCATGCATTGGAGAAGGCAATGGCAACCCACTCCAGTGTTCTTGCCTGGAAAATCCCACGGATGGAGGAGCCTGGTGGGCTGCCGTCTATGGGGTCACACAGAGTCGGACACGACTGAAGCGACTTAGCAGCAGCACAGTTATATATATTATTTCTATGTTCAGTTTTTTATAGTTATTTATATGTTCAGTTTCTGTCCTGTTACATCAAAATATACATCAGAATGTAAATGCCTTAAGGACAAGGACTTTATTTACTTTTACTTTAGATACTTCTTTTTAGGGGGTACATCGCATTTGGTCGATCCATTCATCCTTTGATGGACATTTGGATGTTTTCCACCTTTTCACTGTTACAAATAATGCTGCTACACACTTTTGTGTGCAAGTGTCATGTGAATGAGGAGAGCTTTGGTTGGACATCTTCAAGTCAGTTCACAGATGCTGTCTTTGAGGGGTATTCATGCCTGGAGCCATGTCCCAAGTCTCCCAGTGGCTCCTGAACTCATTGGTTTCAAATTATGATTGTAGTTTTAGAGAGCTGTGTTACTTATCCCAGCAGGCATTCTTTTGCTCTAAGACTGATTTATTATTAATGTTCCCACTCTCTGTGTGACTGGCTGGGTATCCCTTTAATGCTGCCACCTGCGATTCCTTTCTTTGTCTGACTAGTTAACATCTTGTTTATCTATTTTTCTTTTGACTGTGCTGGGTCTTTGTCGTAACGCTCAGTCTTCTCTAGCTGTGGTGCTTGGGCTTAGTTGCAGGATCTCTCCCTGACCAGGGATTGAACCTGAGTCCCCTGCATTGGCAGATGAATTCTTAACCACTGGACCACAGAGAAGTCCCCTAGTTACCCACCTGATGTCTCTCCTAGTTTTACTCTGCTCAGCTATGTGCCTTTATTTGACTCCATCCTCAGATCTGATTGTGTTCCTTTCTCCCTAGAGCTTCTCTTTTCTGAATGAAATTTGCCCATCCTGCTCCAAGAACCCTCGACTCTAAGTGGATTTGTCTGAAACGTGATCTTTGAGTTCGTCTCATTCCAGTCAACTTCTTTATCTCCTAATTGCATTACCCACGACCCCAGTAGAATTCCAAAAAGCATTTGTAGAGGATTCATTAAGTTTGGACTGCTGGTGAGGCTGTGATAACAAAGGCAGCCTCAGGGCTGCTCTGCCAAGTGCCAGGGTTTGAACTCAGGGTAGCTTTTTTCCTTTGCCCAAAGGAAAGCATGTGCAGGTTTGCTCTGAAAGGCATCTGTAGCAGCAGCCAATCTTCTTGGGAAGGAGAATTAAGGTGCAGAAGGCCAGCTCTCTCATTCTGCTCTGAAGACACAAAGGAGGGTTTGTTGAAAATATCTGTCAAAGGTGGGTGGGATTCCAGAGATCATCCATGTCTCACGTGATCAGAGCACCTTTTTAAAGATGAATGAATGAATTGACGTTTTTCTTTTTAGCTGCACTGGGTCTACGTTACTGCGTGTGAGCTTCTCCAGTTGCGGCAAACGAGGGCTACTGGCTAGTGGCAGTGTGCAGGCTGCTGCTTACAGCGGCTTCTCTCGTTGCGAGGTGTGGGCGCTAGGCACATGGGCTTCGGGAGTTGCGGCTCACAGGCTCGGTTAGCTGCCTGCAGGCAGGTGGGATCTTTCCCAACCAGGGATCAAACGAGCGGTGTCCCCTGCCCTGCAAGGCGAATTCTTAACCACCGACCCACTAGAGAAGCCCCTGTCCAGAGCACTTGTGAGTGCGTTCTCCTGTGTGTAGATCAAACCTCAGGGCCTTTGCACGTGCTCTTCCATGTCACGCAGGCTCTGTTCCTCTGTCACCACATTGGTAAGGTCTTCCCTGAACAGCCTGCTCCCACCACTCACCGCCCACCTTCTCTCTTGGCCCCCTTCCTTGGCTTTCTTTTTCTTTACAGCACTTATCTTCACTTTGTATATTATGTATTTCTCTGTCTCTTGCTGTTCCTCAACAGAACGCAAGCCCCGTGAGAGTGCATCAACCAGTGTTATATCTTTAAAAGTTAACACGGTTCTCAGAACATAGGAGGGACTCAGTAAGTGTGTGTTGAGTGAATGCATGAATGCATTTGCTTTTTATGAAAACCCTTGGGGCAAAGTTACTGTTAATGCCATCATGTGGGAGAAGGAACCAGGGTCAGATGACTGGAGATAATTACTCAAGGTCACAAGTTGGGATGTGACTGAGCCCTGAATTGAGTTGGCTCTTCTAGGTCCCTGGACAGCCACCTCCCAGGCTTACAGGGCCCAAGAGAGCCTCTGTAGGTCCTTTGGAAATTCTCAGAAAAGGCCACAGTCTTCAGCAGGAAGTGGCGCATGAGGTGCACAGAATGGAGTGGAAATTTTAAGAGCTATGGAGCAAGGATTTCCTGTGATCTGAGAGGGAAAACAGGATATAATGAAACCTGGAAAAACAGCGGTGGAAGAGCCTTGCAGTGATCAGGGAGGGCGGCAGTGGAGGTAGGGAGGGTGATGCAGTGGAAGTGGCTGCAGGAGGTCATAAACCTGGAGGAACCCCTCCACAGGATGTCTTAGGAGCCTGGGATGGACGCAGGGCCCACTGGTCCCCTCAGTCTGTTCCGTGCATTTCACCCCAACCTCAGCATGCCCAGATGTCTCCCTGCAGAGGATTTAGCAGTCCAGAGGAGGAGGGGCAGTACCCTGCAACCATGAACTCTTGAGTGCTGTGCTCAGGAGAAACAACAGATACCCCAGGTGACACTGGATCTGACTGTGCGGTGCGTACTGTGACTTTTCTGTGGGAGGCGGTACTTGTATGGATGGGAAATCAGGGTTTCTTCCATTTGTGAAAACAAGTTGGCAGAAAAAGGAAGCTGGTGGTGGCGCCAGAAACCTCACTCAGGATTATCAACTTGGCTAGTGCTGGTGGTCACAGAGCATCAGCTGCTGATGTGAGTAGGTCAGGACTGGAATCCAGAGGCTCCCGGGCCGCCTCCTGTTCCTGATCGTGGGCTTGCTTTCCGTGCATGTTGTAACGCAGCCTCAAATCCTGCCTGTAGACTTTCCACCTGTTCTGTGTTGGCTCTCCAGAGACCCACAGCCAGAACCTCCTCTGAGAGGCTCTGGGGGAGTGGTCCTTGGCGACAGCACACAGACCCCCCCCGTGCTGTGGGGCTGAAGGCTTTCAGAAATTTCGGGGGAGAGAGAGGTGACTGTTAAGCCCAGTGCATCAGAGCACAGGAGAGTGAGAGCAGCCTGGGGATTCAAGAGAAAACGTGAGGACTCCCCCCTCACTCCCATCTCTGTACCTGGGACCCCAAGCCAGGGGTCCTGAGAAAGAGACCCTTAGCCCCATGGGTGGTTGAATGCCCCAAGGTGAGTTAGAAGCCCGGGATGCCGCTCGAATTCCTGGACTCTGCGTGGAACTGAAGAAGGACTTTTAAAACTAGAGCTGACAGGTCAAAATAAATGCCCTCCTCTGAGGAACAGCCTCATTTGGGCCTCTGCGGCTGTCTCAACTTCAGGCTCTCCAACAACACCCTTCATTCAGTGTCCGCTTCATGACCCACACCCGGCTCCATGCAGCTCTCCTCACCCTGCTTCCCCGCTCTCGCCAGCGGCCTCCTTCCCGTCTCACCGGCCTGGCCTTGTGACTGGAGTGGCCAAGACTCGCCTTAGGGTGTGCCCTGCGGAGACGCGGCAAGGGAAACAGGGTTCTTGTCTGAAGGCGCCCTCAGGCTGGGGGAGTAAGCGGGAGCATGTGTGAGTGTGTGTGTGTGAGTCTGTATGTGAGTGTAAGTCTGCGTCTCTGTGTGTGAGAGTCTGAGTCTGCGTGTATTTGTGTGAGTCTGTGTATGAGTGTGTGTATGTGTGTGCCTGAGTCTGTGTGTGTTTGTGTATATTTCTGTATGAGTCTATATGTCTGTGTGTATGAGTGTATATATGTGTGTGTCTTTGTGTGAATGTATGGGTGAGTCTGTCTGAATCTGTATGTGGATGTCTGTGTGTATTTCTGTGTGAACCTGTGTGTGAGTGTATGTGAGTCTACCTGTGTGTGTTTGAGTCTGCTTGTGGGTGTGTGTCTGTGTGTATTTCTGTGTGAGTCTTTGTGTGTGTGAGTGTATGTATGTGTCTGTCTTTGTGAGTGTGTCTCTGTTTATGTCTGTGTGAGCATATGTATGTGTATATCTTTGTATGACTGTGTGTATGTATATCTGTGTGAGTGTAGGTATGTGTGGGTCTTTGTATGAAAGTGTTTCTGTGTGAGTCTATGTATGACTGTGTGTGTGAGTGTATGTATGTGTATGTCTTTCTATGAGTGTGTCTATGTGAGTCTATGTATGTGTGTGAGCATATGTATGTGTGTCTTTGTATGAATGTGTCTATGTATGTCTGTGTGTGAGCATATGTATGTGTGTGTCTTTGTATGAATGTGTCTGTGTATGTTTGTGTTGAGTGTGTGTATGTGTGTGTCTTTGTATGAGTATTTCTGTGAGTCTATGTATGTGTGTGAGCATGTGTATGTGTATGTTTCTGCATGTCTGTGTTTTTGAGTATATGTATGTGTGTGTCTGTGAGTGTATGTTTGTGTGAGTGTGTCTTTGTATGTCTGTGTGAGTGTATGTCTGTGTGTGTATTTGTAAGAATGTGTTTCTGTCAGTCTATGTATGTCTGTATGTGAGTATATGTATGTGTGTGTCTTTGTATGAATGTGTCTGTGTATGTCTGTGTGTTGAGTGTATGTGTGTGTATTTGTATGAGTGTGTTTCTGTGAGTCTATGTATGTCTGTATGTGAGCATATGTATGTGTGTGTCTTTGTATGAATGTGTCTATGTATGTCTGTGTGTGAGTGTGTGTATGTGTGTGTCTTTGTATGAGTGTGTTTCTGTGAGTCTATGTATGTCTGTGTGTGAGTGTATGTATGTGTGTGTCTTTGTATGAATGTGTCTGTGTATGTCTGTGTGTTGAGTGTATGTGTGTGTATTTGTATGAGTGTGTTTCTGTGAGTCTATGTATGTCTGTATGTGAGCATATGTATGTGTGTGTCTTTGTATGAATGTGTCTATGTATGTCTGTGTGTGAGTGTGTGTATGTGTGTGTCTTTGTAAAAGTGTGTTTCTGTGAGTCTATGTATGTGTGTGTGAGTGTATGTATGTGTGTGTCTTTGTATGAATGTGTCTGTGTATGTCTGTGTGTGAGTGTGTGTATCTGTGTCTTTGTATGAGTGTGTTTCTGTGAGTCTATGTATGTCTGTGTGTGAGCATATGTACGTGTGTGTTTCTGCATGTCTGTGTTTTTGAGTATATGTGTGTGTCTGTGAGTATATGTTTGTATGAGTGTGTCTTTGTATGTCTGTGTGTGAGTGTATGTATGTGTGTGTCTTTGTATGAATGTGTCTGTGTATGTCTGTGTGTGAGTGTGTGTATCTGTGTCTTTGTATGAGTGTGTTTCTGTGAGTCTATGTATGTCTGTGTGTGAGCATATGTACGTGTGTGTTTCTGCATGTCTGTGTTTTTGAGTATATGTGTGTGTCTGTGAGTATATGTTTGTATGAGTGTGTCTATGTATGTCTGTGTGTAAGTGTATGTCTGTGTGTGTCTTTGTATGAATGTGTCTGTGTATGTCTGTGTGTGAGTGTGTGTATCTGTGTCTTTGTATGAGTGTGTTTCTGTGAGTCTATGTATGTCTGTGTGTGAGCATATGTACGTGTGTGTTTCTGCATGTCTGTGTTTTTGAGTATATGTGTGTGTCTGTGAGTATATGTTTGTATGAGTGAGTCTTTGTATGTCTGTGTGTAAGTGTATGTCTGTGTGTGTCTTTGTATGAATGTGTCTGTGTATGTCTGTGTGTGAGTGTATGTATGTGTGTGTCTTTGTAAGAGTGTGTTTCTGTGAGTCTATGTATGTCTGTGTGTAAGTGTATGTCTGTGTGTGTCTTTGTATGAATGTGTCTGTGTATGTCTGTGTGTGAGTGTGTGTATGTGTGTCTTTGTATGAGTATGTTTCTGTGAGTCTATGTATGTCTGTGTGTAAGTGTATGTCTGTGTGTGTCTTTGTATGAATGTGTCTGTGTATGTCTGTGTGTGAGTGTGTGTATGTGTGTCTTTGTATGAGTATGTTTCTGTGAGTCTATGTATGTCTGTGTGTAAGTGTATGTCTGTGTGTGTCTTTGTATGAATGTGTCTGTGTATGTCTGTGTGTGAGTGTATGTATGTGTGTGTCTTTGTAAGAGTGTGTTTCTGTGAGTCTTTGTATGTCTGTGTGTAAGTGTATGTCTGTGTGTGTCTTTGTATGAATGTGTCTGTGTATGTCTGTGTGTGTGTGTATGTGTGTCTTTGTATGAGTATGTTTCTGTGAGTCTATGTATGTCTGTGAGCATATGTATGTGTGTTTCTGCATGTCTGTTTTTGAGTTCATGTATGTATGTGTCTGAGTATATGTTTGTGTGAGTGTGTCTTTGTATGTCTGTGTGAGTGTATGTCTGTGTGTGTCTTTGTATGAGTGTGCATCTGTGTGTGTGCATGCGCACATGCCCTCAGGGCAGTTCTTAGGCCTTAGTTGGACACTCTGCTCTAAATGGCTTCCACTCCCAGAATGGGCTGCTGGAGGCCTCTGGCCCGAGAGAGGCAAAGACTTCTGCACTGGTCCAGCCAGAGGAGGACATGGATGCCAGACCCCAGCGGTGTGGAAGGGAGCAGGAGCTCAAAGCGGAGCACAGAATGGGCTCTCGGGAAGCGCAAAGCTGGCCGCCGTCAGCATCCGCCTGGGGCAGCTGTGCTGAGAGTCAGTGTGGCTCTCCCTAGCCAGGCTCGCTCGGTGAATCACCCAGAGGGCACCCGTGCCTCTCGCTCTGGCGGCTTCAGGGCGCTGGTGCCTGGCAGATTATGGGCCGCTCTGATCTGGAGCAACGCGGCTGAGTGGAGGCAGGTGGAGAAATGACCCAGACATTGACGGGGCTGCCCCAGCCGCACAGTGCCCACGCTCGTGGCGGCGATGAGGTCAGGGCATGTCTGCTCCGTGACAGATTTGGGCTGCCGAGGAGAGAGGAGTCCAGGCTTGGTACTGACCGAGACCAGTGCAGATGGAGTGGGCCACAGTTGGGGAGTGTGGACGGCGCAGAGTTTAAGCCGAGGAGGACTCTGACGACCGAATTTCCTCTGCTGTATCGTGCGCACCTCTCAGCAATGGTCTTCCCTCTGAACATAACGTGGCATCACTGTGTCCCCACGCTGCCTTGGGCAGAAAGCCCCCTCTTGGATCTGGGCACAGAGTTGCAGTTCTGAGCAGTTCAGGCGCCTNCCAGTGCAGATGGAGTGGGCCACAGTTGGGGAGTGTGGACGGCGCAGAGTTTAAGCCGAGGAGGACTCTGATGACCGAGTTTCCTCTGCTGTATCGTGCGCACCTCTCAGCAATGGTCTTCCCTCTGAACACAACGTGGCATCACTGTGTCCCCACGCTGCCTTGGGCAGAAAGCCCCCTCTTGGATCTGGGCACAGAATTGCAGTTCTGAGCAGTTCAGGCGCCTGAATTTTGTGGACTCAGGTTTGTGTTAAGACACTATGCAGCGATGTGCTTTTTAAATGCAAACTTTAGGAACATTTATTTCCGTGGGTCCCTTAGCATTAGCATTCTCCAGGTCCCAATTAGCCTGAGCGTTTTAGGATGCCTCAGCTGGGAAAGAAAGCCTTGCCTGGGCCTTGCTGACTCTACTCAGAGCCAGCAGCTGGCAGGACTCATGTAAAGACGTGGTTTCAACCCGAGGCTGAGTGATAAGGTGGTGCTTCGCAGAATGTAAAAAATGTGAACCCTTGCTTCTGCAAAGAGCTTGGCTGCTCTACCACAAATCACATTTGTATGGCATTTTACTTCCAAAGGGCAGCTTTAGTCATGGAGAAGACAAAAGCTCTAAGTTGTGGGGTTTTTTTTTTTTTTTTTGGACAGCAAGAGAGATGAGACATAATTTGTGTTTTTGAACTCTGCTTTCAAATCACTTTATAAATGGCTTTAAAACTGTCATAGTGTGTGTTCAGGGTGTTATAACATAAATACCACAGACTGGGTGGCTCAAACAACAAACATTTTTTTTCTCATGGTTTTGGAGGCTAGGAAGTCCAAGATCAAGGCCCTGGCAGATTCAGTGTCTGGTGCGCGCTCACTTTCTGGTTCCTATAGATGGCTCTCTGCTCACCGTGGCCTCACATTGCAGAGGGGACATGGTTGCTCTCTGGGGTCTCTTTTATAAAGCACTAACACCTTGGACTGCAAGGAGATCAAACCAGTCCATCCTAAAGGAAATCAACCTTGAATGTTCATTGGAAAGACTGATGCTGAAGCTGAAACTCCAATACTTTGGCCACCTGATGTGAAGAACTGACTCATTGGAAAAGACCCTGATATTGGGAAAGATTGAAGGCAGGAGGTGAAGGGGATGACAGAAGATGAGATGGTTGGATGGTGTCACCGACTCAATGAACATGAATTAGGGTAGGCTCCAGGAGTTGGTGATGGACAGGGAGACCTGGCCTGCTGCAGTCCATGGGGTCGCAAAGAGTCAGACACGACTGAGTGATAGAACTGAACTGAATCCCACTGATGATGGTTCCAACCCTCATGTCAACCCCAGTCACTTCTCAAAGACCCCATTTCCTAATATGAGAACACTGAAAATTCAGATTCCAACATACAAATTCAGTATACAACATACACATTCAACCCCTTCCAAAAACTCTTTGTAAATGATCCAGAAGAGCTGCCTCTGAAGTTTGTTTTTTTTTTTAAATATCTGTTTATGTATTTATTTTTGGCTATGCTGGGTCTTCATTGCTGTGTGTGGGCTTTCTCTAGTTGTGATGAGTCGGGGTGGCTCTCTAGTGGGGGTGCTCAGACTTCTTACTGTGGCGGTTTCTCTTGTGGAGCATGGGCTCTGGGCACACAGGCTTATTTGCTCTGTGGCATGTGGGATCCTGACAGACCAGGGATCAAACCTGTGTCCTCTGCATTGGCAGGAGGATTCTTAACCACCGGACCACTAGGGACGTTCTCTCTGAACTAGTTTTGAAATGCCTTA
Organism: Neotragus pygmaeus; assembly: GCA_006410875.1. Lineage (NCBI taxonomy): Eukaryota > Metazoa > Chordata > Mammalia > Artiodactyla > Bovidae > Neotragus > Neotragus pygmaeus. The sequence continues at coordinate 525,058 of SJYV01044791.1, read as the reverse complement.
ATCCATTTGCATTGCTAATGGTTTTCTTTATAAAGAAGCACAGACATGATTAGATGATAGGAATCTATGTCTAAATAAATGCAATAGTTCTTGCTTTTATATTTCTCTTAAATAAAAATTCTACATGATGAAAGAGCTTTTTAATTGTCAGAGCATACTGGGGAGATTTAAGGAATGCAGTTTTCTAGTTTGATTACACAGAAGTGGACTGAGGTCTAGGTTAATCTATAAGAGTACAAATAACTCCCTGGTAGCTCAGCTGGTAAAGAATCCACCTGCAATGCAGGAGACCCCAGTTTGATCCCTGGGTTGGGAAGATCCCCTGAAAAAGGGAAAGGCTGCCCACTCCAGTATTCTGGCCTGAAGAATTCCATGGACTATTTGGAGTCGCACAGAATTGGACATGACTGAGCGACTTTCACTTTGACAAATCCCGTCTTGAAGCTTCTGTGGTGTCCTATGGTAGAATAGCTACCCTAGTTATGCTCTCTTTGGTTAATAATGCTATTCCTCTCTTTCGCTCCCTCCCTTGTACACAGGAGCTGATATAGGAACATGACCCAGAAGCATTGCCACAAGGTGGGGACAGATAGCACTTGACATATAATAATACTCCAGTCTTGGATGAATGCCATGGCATACCAATAACCCCAGGTGAAATGAATTAATTAAACCCATTTTACAGATGGATTCACCATTTGATCCTGGTCCTGTTGACTTCCAGCTCCTGTTTTCTGTCCTATTTTCCTGGATCCTGTTACCTATCAGATATTAAATATCCAGATCCTGGGAGCTGTTATATCAAGTATCAAAAGCACAGTTTGGGGCAGTGGTTACTTTCAACACTGCAGCCATCTGAGAGGCACCAGAAACATACCGCAGGAATAAGGTCAAGGTCACTGCTTTAGCAGTCTCCCAAATCCCATGGGCATGAGCTTTCCTCCTGTCTACGTTGTCTGCAAGATTCAATGCCGAGAGTTCTCAAGGGCAGACCNCACCAGAAACATACCGCAGGAATAAGGCCAAGGTCACTGCTTTAGCAGTCTCCCAAATCCCATGGGCATGAGCTTTCCTCCTGTCTACGTTGTCTGCAAGATTCAATGCCGAGAGTTCTCGAGGGCAGACCTTCAGGCAGCTGGACCAAGAGGAAGGCTTTGCCCCCTGCTCTGTCTTGCCTCTTCCTTCAAAGATGCAAGGTGGCTTTGCAATGCCTGTATCTTCTCTTCTCTACCCTCTTTTCCCTTCCTTTATTTGTTCAGATGCTTCCATTCTGGCCATTTGCTCGATTCCTCTCCCTTGTCGCCTCAGAAAGTACCCAGGCAGGCAGCCCATCCATCAAAACGCAGTGCACGTCCACTTTCTCAGACAGAGCAAATGATCATAAAGGCTGCNCCTTCAGGCAGCTGGACCAAGAGGAAGGCTTTGCCCCCTGCTCTGTCTTGCCTCTTCCTTCAAAGATGCAATGCCTGTATCTTCTCTTCTCTACCCTCTTTTCCCTTCCCTTGTTTGTTCAGATGCTTCCATTCTGGCCATTTGCTCGATTCCTCTCCCTTGTCACCTCAGAAAGTACCCAGGCAGGCAGCCCATCCATCAAAACACAGTGCATGTCCACTTTCTCAGACAGAGCAAATGATCATAAAGGCTGCGGAGAAAAGCACATGCACCCCGTTTCAGTGTAGGATCGGAGACTGGGAAAATTGTCTGCAGGATGCCCCACAGCCCGCTCCGGGCTCCCTCCACCTCTCCTCGGGAAATGGAGGGGAAGGAGTGGGAAGAGAGTTCAGCTGATGTTACTGTCAGATGATGCTTTCTAGCCTCCCGAGAGCTCTCTTTCAAGTAAACTCTGCACAGTTCTGCTGGGATCATTGGAGACAGAGTGTGAGTCATAGGCTGGCTTTCTAGAACTCTCTGGACTCTTGTTTATGATGCAGCATGAAAGTGGTCCCACTAGAACAGAACAGTGCCTCTCACTGATCACATCTGGTCGCTAGGGGAGATGATTAAGGCACCACAAACCACCATGGGGACAAATTGTACCAAAGTCTGGTCCTAACACAGGGAAGTTCCGGTTCAGACAGGGAGTGAGAAGGAGCCGGGATGGAGACATGTGACACCCCCTCCACTACTGTGTGCACATGTGTGCAGAGCACCTACACGCTTGCACACGTACTACGCACATGCACGCCCATCACCTTCATGCCCTAACGACAGGCACTGCACTGCTATTAGTCACCTTAGGGTGGCCCTGTGTCTTGGTACCTTTACGCTTTGCATGCACACCAACGCCTCTGCATGGAAACCTCTTTTTTTTTCCTCCACCCCGTGGATCTGGCAAACCACAGTTTTTCAGGTAGAGTCAGCTCAAGCGTCTCCTCCTTTGGAAGCCTTCTCTGAGCCACCCTATCACCACGTACAAACATACACAGGGGTTCCCTTCCAATGATGCACATGGCACGGCCCTCCTTCATCATCACTCTGTGATATGGCATCTGTTGCCCACGAGCCTGTTTCCCCATTCTGCCCCAAAGAGTGAACCATGTTTTTTCATTGTAAAAACGAATGTTGTGTGCATCAACATGCCTGGCACATACAGGCCATTAGTAGATCTTTGTTAAATGAATGAGCAAATGAACAAATGGAGGAGGAGGAGGAGGATTGCTTTGGAATATCTGGCCATCGTCTGTGGACACTAAGAACTCGTTGTTCTTATGCAGTACAATTTCTTACACTTGTCTGTCTCTATAGTTATTATTCTCTTTCAGTTAGGAACACTTCCAAAATCTACGTTGGACTTGGTAATCCTCAACCTATATATATTGGGTTAGTCAAAAAATTAGTTTGGGCTTTTCCATGAAATGTTATGGAGAAATCCAAATGAACTTTTGGCCAACCCAATGATTTCTTTTCTGGTAGACATCTTAGAAACGTCCCTGCTGTTGCCAAGGCTGGCCTCTGTGTTCTCGCCTGAGACACCTCTGTTCTCCCATGCAAGGGATCAAGCTCCCTCTCCAGGCCCTCCCGATGGTGGAAACTGGGCTCGGTTCCAGACTGAGTGGTGGGAAGGTGGCCAGAGTTGGCCGCTTGTATTGCTGGCTAGAAGAAAATTGGAGCTGGAAGTAGTGGTCAATTTCCTGGTTTTATGGGCCAGAATTCCCTAGCATTACGTTTGCCGTGGTGACCAAGGTAGTATAGCATTTCCCCCTCTCAGCTAAGTGCTAGAAGGTAAAAAGACTTTCCTTGCTCACATGGAAAAACATTTAACTGCAATCAGGAAAGAAAAAAAAGTCTTGGGGCCATTAAAAAAAGAAAAAAAGGCATTGGCATTGAAATATAGCACCTTTGCCCAGGCTGTTCAGAACACTTTATAAGGAATGTCCTGGCTGCACGTGTAGGAGAGAGGTAGGGTTTGTTCCGAGCTGCACTTCAGTGTATGATTNGTGTGTGTGTGTGTGTGTGTGTGTACACATGCATACTGCTGTTTAATTACCAAGTCTCATATATACATATATATACATATATATGGGTTTCCCAGGTGACAGTAGTGGTAAAGAACCCACCTGCCAAGACAGGAGTCATAGAGATGCGAGTACAATCCCTCAGTCAGGAAGATCTTCGGGAGGAGGGCATGGCTACCCATTACAGTATTCTTGCTTGGAGAATCCCATGGACAGAGAAGCCTGGCAGGCTACGGTCCACAGGGTCACATAGTGTCAGATACAACTGAAGAGACTTAGCACACAGGCATATGTACCTGTGTGTATATATACATATGTGTATGCATATATGTATCAGGACTAATTAAAAATAAATGGAAATATATCCATGATTGAATAAATTTTACAGGTTTTTCTTAGTCCTCCAAATTTTATCTGTCTCTTTTTATAACTACCTATTTAACTTTTTCTAAAGAAGGATTTGCCTTTTAATGGGAAGTCAGCATTTCCTCATAAAGATAAAACACAATGTGCTCAACTTATTCTGCTTCTAGAAGGTTCCTTTTTATCTTGAATACTTAGCCAGCAGAAAAGATAGACTCCTATATACATATATATTTCAGGCATGAGAGATCAGAGCTCTACTAGACTGAAAAGAATGAAAAATGAAGTTTCCATTTCTATTGTACTGAAAGATATAATTTGCAAATGCTCCATTATCACTCAACTTCTGTTCCAGAGTCTATGAAAGCTGAACAAAGAAAGACCTTGCATATCTGAAAAAATCAGTCAGCTCTGAGTTCAAGTTTGAACAATGAAGCATTCCTCAAAGTCTGGATTATTTGGATAACATGTCTTTTTATTCAAATAGCATTTTGTGTCTCCCAGCAAACTATTTCTAAAGAATAACTGCTTTTTTTAAACCCCAGCACTTAGGATACTGGTAGCATTAGCAATTACATTACAAAGTCTGTCTGTAATTACTGCTGATACCCTCAATGGCAATGGTTCTTCGTGGTTTGGGAGTCCACACCCTTTGAGCATCTGATAAAAGCTATGGATTCTCCTTACACACAGTCCCCCCAAAAAAACACATATACAAAAACAGATAAATACTTAAAATTTGCATGGCATCTCAGGAGACACACAAATGCCCCAAAGTCCACTCATGGGCTCCGCCTATTTCATAGTTATTCCTGGTCCCTTTAAATACCCAGGCTCTGAGAAGATCTCAAGACTTTGTCTCTTCCCAGGTCTTTTCTATGAGAGAGCCACTCTGAAAGACAAGGATACAATGGAGGGCTCAGAAAGACTCAGAAGAAGCCAAGTCACTAAAGCGACAGAACTCTCACAAGAAAGCAAAAAGTGTTTATTTAAAGAATTAGATTTGGGGAAATGTTCACTTCTTTTTCTCAAACTTTGTTCTGCAAAATTCAGTCCTTCCTTTGACAAAAACTGACAGAGTTTCCTGCTGCCCCTCAAAAGTCCAGGGAGAACCTACACACAAGGGGTGGGGTGAACCCCTAGGACCTGGCTACGTCTAGAGGAAAACGGTTCTTGAGACCTTTCCAGAGGCCTGGACATCTTGCTAGGATCAGCAACCAGAAAGCCAATGTCCTTATCAGCAGTGCGGGGTTCACGTACCTAAATAGTCATGGTACATAACTTCCAATAAATATATTAGAACATCAGACATCAAAATCCCTCTGTTAGAGTATATACTAATCATATCAATGATGACAGTAATGACATTGGCAAACTTTCAATTCAAACATCACACACAGTTCCCAGTTATGTTTATTCATAAATGATGGAATTTCTCAAGTTATTTACCACCTATCTGGTCAGCCCTCTCTACTCCAGTGGACCACACTCTGTCAGTATTCTTGCCTTGAGAACTCCATGAACAGTATGAAAAGGCAAAATCATAGGATACTGAAAGGGAAACTCCCCTGGTGAGTAGGTGCCCAATGTGCTACTGGAGATCAGTGGAGAAATAACTCCAGAAAGAAGGAAGGGATGAAGCCAAAGCAAAAACAAACCCAGCTGTGGATGTGACTGGTGATAGAAGCATGGTCCAATGCTGTAAAGAGCAATATTGCATAGGAACCTGGAATGTCAGGTCCATGAATCAAGGCAAATTGGAAGTGGTCAAACA
>SJYV01044791.1:497513-519451 GCA_006410875.1 Neotragus pygmaeus | reverse complement strand
AAAAAAAATAAATAAATGAATGGACCTATTTTCCCCAACACACTCATACCTCCAGGTCTCTCCTGACCAAAAATAACTAGTGAGCATGGATCCCACTGCCATGTGGCGTCTTGCTTTGTAAGACATGCCTGCACATACATGAAGCTTCCTTCTCACAACCAGCAGCCTCCCCCAGCCAGAAGAGCAGATAGGGCTGATACCTGTTTGGCACATAGGGAGTGTGTGTGTGTATAGATCCTTAGGTAGTTATAGGCTTATATGTCAGATCCTCACTATTGGTGAATTGTATATTTGCAAACTGACCTACTCAATACTTTATTTGAAACCTCAGGATCAATCCTTGTAACGCTTTTTGTGATCATCTGTCACATATGTAGAGAACTGAAACGTTCAAGTGGCCCCCTGCACACATCCCCAGCGAAGGTCACATAAGGCCATACTCTGCCTGCTTGTTTTGCTGTTTGAATATATTCTTGCCTGGAGAATCCCATGGACAGAGGAGCCTGGGGAGCCACAGTCCAGGAGGTTGCAAAGAGTCAGACATGGCGAGCGACCAACACGTTTCACCTTCACTTTGCTCTTTGAAATGACTCCCGGGCATAGTGCTGAAGCGCTGTCTGGTGTCCCTAAGTGCGGGAAGACTGTGATGTGCCTGATGGGGAAAAGAGCTGTGTGATAAGCTTGGTCCAGGCATGAGTGACAGAGCTCATGTTGGGCTGCAAGTTCAATGTTAATGAATCAGGAACATATTAAATAAGGTGTCTTGAGCCTGGCATGCTGCAATTCATGGGGTCGCAGAGTCGGACACGACTGAGCAACTGAACTGAAGCAGAAACATACTAAACAAGGTTATACATGGATCTGCTGATGGAACTGCTGCCTCCAGAGGCTGGCAGGTGCCTAATTAACCATGTAGTTCCCCTGGGAGCAGTGGTTCACTGTTCACTAATTCAGTCTTTGCAGCACCTACAAGGAGCAGAATTAAGTGATTCATGAGTATTGAGAATGAACTGAATAAAGTGCTTCGTGCAAGAGTTTTACATAGACTTTTGTATCTGCGGTGCCACATGTGGAAACATTTGGCTGTGATCGTGTGGAAAAACATCTCGGACACAGATTGTGGGATCATGTGGGTCTGGTGCTGGGGTAGGGGTGGGAATGGAGAGGAGGGGGCTGCTGTGAACAGGACCCCAGGAAGATGCTGTGTACTGACCTGTACTCTGGGTGAGAACCGAGGCCCAGGGAGCATCCTAACATTGCCCCCAGTTTGCTTCCTGTTACTCCCTGGTCCTCTGAAGGTCTCGGCTATGAGATGAACTGTGCCCCCATCCACACAAACCCTGGAAAGTGCAGGGGTTGGGCCCTGGGGCAGGGGCGTGAGATGGAAGAGTGAGGACTTTCAGCTCTCTGCTCCCTCAGTCCCCAGAAAAGAAATGGTAACGGATATCCAGGGACAAACAAGTTCCTGCGGGCCCACTGCAGCCAGATGCTGCACATTCTATCTCATCTAAACTTGACAGTGATCATCTCCTTCTGGTGACTTGGAGCAGTTGCACAGAGGTTACCTGAATAGTCAGAGGACATGGCTAATAAGGGATCAAAATTAGATTCAAGCCTCAGTTAACTAATGATGCAATGAATAGGCATCGGTGGGTGACTGGAAGAACAGCAGGAGGAAGCTAGGATTTTTGTCTGGGTGTATAAAATAAGGGCCTACCCGGTGGCTCAGCAGTAAAGAATCCGCCTGCAGTGCAGGAGATGTAAGAGACCTGGTTTCAATCCATGAGTTAGGAAGGTCCCCTAGAGTAGGACATGGCAACCCACTCCAGTTCTTGCCTGGGGAATCCCATAGACAGAAGAGCTTGGTGGGCTGCAGCCCAAAGGGTCGCAAAGAGATGGACATGGCTGAGTGACTCAGCACGCAGCGTATATGTCTAAAATAATGGTTCCTTTAAGGAAGATGGAGTTGCCTGAGTGACTGCAGGGGACAACGGTGAGTTAAGACCATGGTTCTCAGTCTGGGGTGGTTTGTCCCTTAGAGGATGTTTGGCAATGTCTGGATTCATGTTAGGTTGTTGAGGATGGGAGGATGCAATGGGCATCTAGTGGACGGAGGCCAGGCACGCTGCTCAGTATCCTGAGATGCACAGTGCCGGCCACAACAAAGAATTACTCAGCACTAAATGTCACTAGTGCTAAGGCTGGGAAGACCTGAATTAAGATGAAAGCAGGTTCTTAAAGGAAGTGTGTTGCTCAGATATCTGGGGTCTGGGTGTGGAGACCCCCGAGGTGCCTGCAGACAGGCCAAAGGGAGACCGCAGTGTTGTGACAGCGAGGGGTAGCATTTTTATTATACTAGGGGTTTCCGGTTACGTTTCCTCTGTTGACAGATTAGAGACTGTGATCCGGAAACTTCAGCAAAAGTATTTCCTTCAGACTTGTCATCATTCCTGGCTCAAAGTTGACTTTTTCTTTGTGTATTCTCTGTATTAAGTAAGACGTACTCTGTCTGTGAGCCCTGTGGTTCCATGGTGGCAGACAAGAGATCAGTGACAAGTGTCTCTGGACCTGGGAGGCCAGGCTGGGGGCCTTTTGCTGTCTCTAATGACCACGGGTGTGGGCACCTCTTGGGGCCTTCACTGGGATCTGACACTAAGGACAAGTCCAGGGGCAGCAGTGGGTCCCAGAAAACAAGGTCCCAAGGGTTTAGACTGACCTAAGTTTCGGGACGTCCCTGGTGGCTCAGACAGTAAAGACTCTGCCTGCAATGCAGGAGACCCAGGTTTGATCCCTGGGTCAAGAAGATTCCCTGATGCAGGAAAACACTCCAGAATTCCTGCCTGGAGAATTCCCTAGACAGAAGAGCCTGGCAGACTACAGCCCATATGGTTGCAAAGAGTCACACACAACTGAGCAACTCACACTTTCACACACAAGTTTAGGGACACCATTGACTTTTTATTTCTCTGACTCTTCTTACTGTTTGCAAGGTTTGTTTGTTGGGTGTCTGCAGGCCTATTTGCAGTATATATTTGCGGTGTGTCCTGGAGGAGCTGGTGAAGTTTTCAGAGACAGACTCATGAATAAAAATGAATTGTGCAAATTCCTTCCTGTGCTGGGAGTATTTGCCGATGTTGGGGAGGGGGGCACTAAGCTAAGGCCGTGTGTCTTAGCCTAGAGGAGCCTGAGGAGGGTAAGGGATGTCTCAGCTGAGTCACTGTCTGGACCAGAAGGTGGAGGAGGAGTCCAGGAAGAGGGAGGAAGATGCTGGAAGGTGAAAGCAGCCAGGCAGAGGGGGGACTTGGCTATGGGAAGTCAGCTTAGCCTGGGGCAGGTGGACAGACCCAAGGCCATGGAGAACCAAGTGCCTCTGGAAGAGGGATCACTGAAGTTTCAAGGGATTTCTCTTTAATTTTTTTTACTTTGTATTTTTTTAATACAACTTCTAAAGGTTACTTTTCACTTACTGTCCGTTAGACAATGTCGGCTGTATTCCCCAGGTTGTTTAATCCATCCTTGAAGCTATCTCACACCCAGCAGTTTGTGCTTCCTGCTCCCTGATCCCTATGCTGTCACTGCTAGTTCATCTGTGAGTTCACTCCGTTTCTGTTACACTCAAGAGTTTGTTGTATTTTTTAGATTCCACTTATAAGAGATACCTTACAGTATTTCTTTCTCTGACTTATTTCACTTAGCATAATGCCCTCCAAGTCCATTCATCTTGCTGTAAGTGGGAAAATTTGATTCTTTTATATATACATATCATATATATATAGGGCTTCCCTTGTAGCTTAGCTGGTAAAGAATCCACCTGCCATGCAGGAGACCCCAGTTCAGTTCCCGGGTCGGGAAGATCCCCTGGAGAAGGGATAGGCTACTCATTCCAGTGTTCTTGAGCTTCCCTGGTGGCTCCATCAGTAAAGAATCCAGCTGCAGTGTGGGAGACCTGGGTTCAATCCCTAGGCCGGGAAGATGCCTTGGAGGAGGGCATGGCAACCCACTTCAGTATTTTTGCCTGGAGAATCCCATGGACAGAGAAGCCTGGTGGGCTGCAGTTCACGGGTTTGCAAATAGTCAGCCGTGATTTAGCAACCAAGCACAGCACCGCACATCATAGATAGATAGATAATGTACACACACACACACACACACACACACACACACAAACACATATATATACACCGCATCTTCTTTATCCATCTGTTGATGAACACATAGGTTGTCTCCATAGCTTGCCAATTGCAAATAATGCTGCTGTGAACATCGGGGTGCATGCATTTATTGAGTTATTGTTTTTTAAAATAAACCCAGGAGTGGAATTGTTAATATCAATACCAGGTCCTATAGTAACTCTATTTTTAGTTTTTTGAGAGACTTCCATGCTGCTGTCCACAGTGGCTGCACCAATTTTCATTCCCGTCAACAGTGTAGCAGGGCGCCCTTTTCTCCACGTCCTTACCAACACTTGTTATTTGTATTCTTTTGATGACAACCTCTCTGACAAGTCTGAGGTGATATCTCACTGTGGTTTTGATTTGCATTTCCCTGATGATTAGCAGTGTTGATCATCTTTTCAGATGCCTCTTGGCCACCTGCATTTCCTTTCTCTCAAAGAGGCAGGATCCCTCCAAGAAGGCAGACACCACTTCCAGCCTCTCTACAGTGGGCAAGCGTAAGGTCTCTCCAAGAGCTGGGATAAAGCTAGTGTCCCATTTTGCATCAAAAGAGAAGACGATTTCTTCATCGAAAAGCACACCTTGCTGGGTGCTAGATACCCTTCCCAGAGGATGGGAGCCTGGGTGTCTGGCTGCCTGGGTTCCCACCCAGCATCTCTGCCTCCTCACTGTGAGCTTGTGGGTCATTCACTTGATTTCTCTGTGTCACAGTTTCTTGTCTGTAAAATGAGTAGGATACACCATTGGTTTGGGTTTTTGTTTGTTTGTTTGTTTGTTTTTTTAATGAGATGAAATGACTTAGCACAAATAAGTGAAAGTGTTAGTCATTCAGTCGTGTCTGACTCTTCAGGACCCCATGGACTCTAGCCCACCAGGCTCTTCTGTCCATGGGATTCTCCAGGCAAGAACACTGGAGTGGGTTGCCATTCCCTACTCCAGGGGATCTTCCCAACCCAGGGATCGAACCCAGTTTCCTGCTATGCAGGTGGATTCTTTACCATCTGAGCCACCAGGGAAGCCCAGTGCAAATAAAGTAAATCCTCAGTTAACATCAGCTAGCATGTGCCCTCTTTACCATTTAAGGGAGGCAGTGGAAAAGAACTTGGAGAGAGAGTGTCAAGCCCCAGGCTGAGCTTGAGAACTGGCAGCCTGATGTGCTGCAATTGGCTGTCAGAAGTGCACTGTTTTTAATTGAAATTGAACGCCTTTGCCTGGGGCTGGCAGGATCCACATTCTATCCTGCACCCTACCCCCCTTCCCCAAACCTGTCCAGCCTCACACATAGTAACCCCTGATCTTGGCTCCCTGGACACAGGGGCAGAGAACACAGGAAGCTGTGGTCCACAGGGAGGAGAAGATACGGGGTAAACTGCAGGATTAGCTCTGAACTGAGCCAGCTGTCACACCCACAGACATGGGTGTGAGCCCTTTTGATAAAATGGACTGTTTTCAAAGGCCGGATTCTGCCCAGATGCTCACTGATGATCAGTTTCCATGGCAGCAGATTCCCAGGCCAGGAGGGCGCCCTGCAAACCCACATGGTGGTTGTGGGCCTGTGTCCAGCTTGACCCTTCCTTGCAAACGTGGCTCCCTCCTCCCACTCACTTTTTCCATCCCACTCTCTCCTTGCACTCCCACCCCAGCACCCAGGGGGCGCTCCAGGCAAGAGCCTCCTCTGGCATACAGCAGCCTGGAGAGCCGCGCTTGGGACAGAGCCGGGTAGGACCTCGCGCCCTGGAGAAGGCGGACCTTAGGCTGAAGTGTGACCTTGGGCAGTTCCTCGAGCCTCACAGTGGGTGTGACATTCTGCCTGTGACATCGGAGTACTGGTTTGGCTTGCAGCAACTCTCTGTGATTGTTAGGATGCCAGAGACAGGCGGTGTGTACAGAGGGGACTGAAAAAACGGTCGGTATTTACTCTGCAAGGATTAGGCATTCAATATCATTCAGTTAGTATTACTTCTCAAAGCAAAGCATGGCCAGGCAGTCCACAGCCTAGGACTACAAGGATGCATGTGTNGGCAGTGTGTACAGAGGGGACTGAAAAACGGTCGGTATTTACTCTGCAAGGATTAGGCATTCAAAATCATTCAGTTAGTATTACTTCTCAAAGCAAAGCATGGCCAGGCAGTCCACAGCCTAGGACTGCAAGGATGCATGTGTGTGCTGACTGGGGTAAGGGACCCAGACTGCCCTGGGGAGAGGGTGGATGGAAACAAAGGTATTCTATAGGCAGATAATTTTTTTTGTTTTGTTTTAACCATGCATAGCTTATTTTTTAATTTATTTTTTAATTGTTCCAGCTTTATTGAGATATAATTGATATGTAAGTATGCTGGGCTTTGTCTTCAGAGTAGGAGTGGAGTAATGTCCTGATTTGGGACTGCTCTCAGGCGGATTTTGTAGCCTGGCGAAAGGTCCTCAGGCTCCCTGGGACTCTGCTTTCCCAGCTCCAGGCTCAGCTTGTTTCCCTACAGGTGGGAAGTTGGGCTGCTTCTGGTACAAGGCGCTCTTCTTAGCATCCTCCCTGGCCTCCGTTACCTTGAGGAAGACAACACAAGCTCCTTCTGTATCTTATGCATCTAGGAGGGGAGGTTCTGGACCAAAAAGGAGTTTGAATCTCTGCTCTCTGCTCCTTGTTGTGTGATGAGGAAGCAAAAGTATTTTGCCTCAAGCTCTTTATCCTTTAAAATGGAAATACTGGAGTGCAGAGCCTGCCTCTAAAAACTGTAGGGACTATTGGATGTGCTAACCCTGATGAATGCTTAGAACACAGAGCACTCCATGAATATTCACTATCATGACGAAAAATAATCTGATATCTGTTATTATCATCATCTTTAGCCACTCTGAGTCCCATTCTGTCGGATAGTAGAAATGTAATGGGAAGGACTTTCCTGGTGGTCCAGTGATTATGTCTCTGAATTCCCAGTGCCAAGGGCCTGGGTTCAGTCTCTGTTCAGGGAACTTAAGATGTTTCATGCTGTAGGGTGGAACCAGAAAGAAAAAAGAAATATGACGGGAGCCACAGATGCAAGCTATAATTGTAAATTTTCTACTGCCTTAAAAAGTAAAGTAGCTACAGTAAGAAAAAAAAAAAGTAGGAACAGGTGAAACTAATTTTGATGCTATATTTAATCCAAAATATCTACAATATCATTTTGACACTTGATTGATACAGAAGGCTATTTCACAATTGATACATTAGCTATTTCACAATTGTCCTTGGATACTAACTTTTTGAGACCCAGTGTGAGTTACACTTTCAGTGCATCTTTGTTTGGAACAGCTGCATTTTAATAGTCCTGTGTGGGTTGTGGGTACCTTATTGGATAGCATTGCTGTAACCATATTTATGATCTGCTTCCAGAATGTGCCATCATCCCTCGAGACTTCTGCTCATCATGCTCTTCCTCATCACCTCCATTATCTTTATTGGATAATGCCTATTTATCCCTCAGAGTGAGGTCTGGCATCAGATTCTCCTGGGAGAATTTTGTGACCCCTAGTCTGAGATAGGGCCTCTCTGCCCACAGGTCCGGACTGTTGCCTGTATCCCGTGGGCTTTGGTGGATCACAGGAGCAGTGAGGAGTGGTGAAATGGAAGGGTGACTGCACAGTTATGTATGGTAACCCAAAGGAACATTGGCAGGCATATTCATATTTACTTTCTATTCTAGCTTTTTGTGTGTTTGAACATGGTTTACAAGCAGTGGTATTTCTATATACTCATTGCTTAATACAGTCTTGGATTTATGTGATTTAAGGTGTAGGTTTTAGGTGTATCAGATCATGTGATTTGGCTGAAGTCAGACTCCAGAACCTTAGATTCCACAAAAATTTGTTTTGCTCCTTGTCGTACAGTGGAAGAACAGAAATGAGAGGAGGTGCGAGGAAATGCCACGTCTGCATTTAATAGTTGACAGACTTACAAATAGTATCTGATTGGCCAAAAAATTTGTTCAGGTTTTCCACGCCATCTTACAGTAAATCCCAAACGAACTTTTTGGCCAGCCCAATATTATTAGGATTGGCTACTGTCNAATGCCACGTCTGCATTTAATAGTTGACAGACTTACAAATAGTATCTGATTGGCCAAAAAATTTGTTCAGGTTTTCCACGCCATCTTACAGTAAATCCCAAACGAACTTTTTGGCCAGCCCAATATTATTAGGATTGGCTACTGTCACGTTCGTGACAACTAACCTGTGTTTTTCCCTTAAACATTGTATTTTGGGTGGAGGTATAGCCAGTGAGCAAACAATGCTGAGATAGTTTCAGGTGCCCAGCAAAGGGACTCAGCCATACATACACATGTGTCCATTCTTCTGACTCCCCTCCCGAGGGAACAGAGGTATACCTATGGCTGATCCATGCTGATGTTTGGCAAAAAACAACACAATACTGTAAAGGAATTACCCTTCAATTAAAAATCAATACATCTAACTGAAAAAAACTCCCCCTCCTGTCCAGGCTGCCACCTAACATTGAGCAGAGTTCCCTGTACTATACAGTTGGTCCTTGTTGGTTACCCACTTTAAATACAGTGTATGTACGTGTCCGTGCCTAACTATCCCTTCCCCCATCCTTTTCCCCGACAACTGTAACTGATCTGGTTTTGAGCCCTTTTCTATTCCCTGTGAGGCCTTTGCCATATTGCCTAGTCTTGACCTGTCTCAGTTTCCTTGTCTGCCAGCTGGGGATAATGACCATCTGAGAGAATTGTGATAAATAGAAAATACTTAAGTAGAGTCTATTAATTTTCATCTGGTAGAGTTTGCTATTGTTTGCTTTTTAGTTATTCACATGTAATTTTGATAAGTCATGATTCTCTGTTTTTCTTTTTGGGGAAAAAAAAATTGTTGATCCAAGACTGAAAAAGGAGTATTAAGCTCATTCATATGACGCTGTTCTTTTCAATGTCTCCTTGTTGCTAATTTTCAGATGCTGAAGTAAAATATGCTTTCTTCATATCATCTATCTTATATGAAATGACCTTGTTTGTTGTTTTTCTTTTCTTTTTTAAAAGTCAGATTTTTTGAGATATTACCTCTGATAAAATGTACTCTTTCAAGTGTACTGTCTGAGTTTTGACAATTGTGTATAGTTGGGTGAGCACCCTTGTAATCCAGATATAGAAGTTCCATCACTGCTGAAAGTTGTCTCTGCCCTCTTCCCAGACCACCCCCTCCTGCCTTTCCTGGTCCCTGGCAGCTACTGGTCTGAATACTACCCTTATTGACTTGTCTTTCTCCAATGTCATGTGAATGGAACCATTGTGTATGTAGCCTTTTGTGTCTGACTTCTTTCATTCAGCTGAATGCTTCTGGGATTCAGNAAAAAAAGGAGCTAACTGGACTCATTTTGGAAATGTGAGATAAGTAATATCAATGAAATAAGACAGTGGTGGAAGCTGAGCTTAAACGTCACTGGTAAGTCATGGAAGGGGAGGAGCCATCGGGGCTTGAAGAAACAAGGAAGTCAGTACATTGTGATAGGGTTATTCACGAAGTGAAACGATGGGATGATGAAGGATGAGAAAACACTACAGCTCCTGACACAGAGATGGACGGAGTGGATGGTTTTGAAATAACCTCAGGTTCTGACAGATTGCTTTTTCAAAACCTGCCAGTGGCTCTTTGCTGTTCTGTTTCATTTTAGCCAAAACAGCTTGAAAGTGTCTAATGTCTTGTATGGCCCTGGCTGTAGCCGTGCCAGAGCTCAATGACCCCAGTGGTCTGTATTCTTCAAGGGTGGATAAAGGTGGATGGTAGGCAGGGCAAGAGTAGGAAGCAGAGAAAAGAGGTACCAAGAGAAAGGATTGTAAACTCTGGCTTAGTGAGAGTGATGAAGGCAAGGATGCTTCCAACATAGCTCCAGTTCCTTTCTGCTTCCCTGGAGAACAGCTACATCCTGAAGAGGGAGAAAACAGATGGCCTTGTTCTAAACCAGGATGAACAGCACCCACTCATTCAACATATTCCCACATCCCTTTCCAGAGAGAGAAAATGATCTGCCCTTTTCTGGTCCTTTCTCAGTCCTCCCGGGAGTGAAAGCACTGCTCTGCAATTGCCAATCCTTGTGTTATAGAATGCCCAGCTTCCCGGGGGGCAGAGTGGTGAAGAATCCACCTGTCAGTGCAGGGGACACAAGAGACTTGAGTTCGGTCCCTGGTTCAGAAAGACCCCCTGGAGAAGGAAATGGCAACCCACTCTAGTATTCCTGCTTGGGAAATTCTATAGACAGAGGAGACTAGTGGGCTACAGTCCATGGGATCTCAAAAAGTGCTATGTAACCGAGCACGCAGGCATGCACAGCACACCAAGAGTAGAAATGGGAACCTCTGCACATGTGTGGATCCATCCCCAGAGTAGGAACTGTGACATGACAAGCCATGAGCTTAGCCACCTGAATGAATTAACAAGACATCCTTCAGCTTGACATCGGGGAATTTCCCTTATGTGATGGCATCCCCCGTCCGGGCTCTGAGAGAAGGAAAACCATTCCAAGAGGAAAGTAAGTTCCCCCACCTCTGTCAAAGGTGTCATTCAGGTCTCATTTGTCCCTTTGGATTATCTAAAGAAACTCAAATTGATAAAACTTCCTTCCTGTTGATTTAATTTTCTGGAGCTGTAAACAGCCTTCCCATCACCAGAAATTGATTTTGTGAAGGTCTAAATGGCAGTTAATAATTGGATAACAGTGAGTTTTCTTATCCCTCTATAGGACTTCCCTCATGGCTCAGCAGTAAAGAATACATCTGCCAATGCCAGAGACATGAGTTCGATCCCTGGGTCAGGAAGATCCCCTGGAGAAGGAAATGGCAACCAACTCCAGTATTCTCACCTGGGAAATTCCATGGACACAGGAGCCTGGCAGGCTACAGTCCATGAGGTTTCAAAGAGTTGGGCATGACTTAACAATTAAACAACAACAACAAAAGCCTTCTAGGAATATTAGTTTCTAAAAAAACATACTGAACATTGAGAAACATCCAGGTGAGTTACTAAGTGTCAGTGGGAGTCATATTGCCAGTATATAGATTATGGTATTTGTAAGCGGAAAGAAAAAAAAAAAAAAGCTTATTATACAAATCTGGCATGTCCTAACTATTTCATTTTCATAGGAAAGCTACCAATTAAGTCTAAAGGAACATCCCCCTTATTCTTGTCTTTAACAGTCAGACTTCTATTTAAACAGTCATCACAGAATTCCCTTGGTATTGCTAGTCACTGTTAATATTTAGATAGCCATTGAAAACATTTTTCCCCTCATGGCATGATTATCTGATATAACAGCCAACAATTAAAAGTACTTTCTCCAAAGTCCTCTTGGATTATGTAGTAATGTTGTGTTTTGCAAATGATTTAATCCTTTAGGTTCCATGGATTATAAATAATGATGATTGTCCACTGATAATATGTTGCAAATTCATAGCAAGCACTTTAGGTTGAGGAAATACTAGCCCTGGAACAGAGTCTTCTGAATATTCTTGTGATGGTGGGAAATATTGAGAACAAGAGAAAAGTGGGGGTAACAGGATGAGATGGTTGAATGGCCTCACCAACTCAATGGACATGAATTTGAGCATCTCCAGGAGATGGTGAAGGATAGGAAACCCTAGCGTACTGCAGTCCACCGGGTCTCAAAGAGTCGGATGCTACTTAGCTACCGAAGAGTAACAGTGCATATCCTGTTTCCTATTCTGAAATGTAGTTGTTCCTTAATAGAAATAGTAAGCTTTCCTTTTACTTGTTCTATAGATAATATGTAAAACATGTTGCACACCCATTTGGAGAATTTTAGGCATTAAACAGCATTGTTTCTGGAATTCTCTACTCTGACTATTCTGTGGAGGACAAAGTGATCATCTGAGCTATCATAAGTGAGTAAATCTCTATGGTGAGTACAAACTTTATAGATGCTTGCTTTTGTAAGCAAATAACCGAAGTGATATTTACATACAGAGACTTGATACTGGTAGAATATAAGGATCTTAAATGAAATAGAATATCTCTGTGCTGAAATTCTAATTCTATCCTTCCAGTTTCACTCCACTCTTTTTCTGCCTATGTTCTACTCTATGAAGCTCCCTCTGTGGGTAGAATCAGCCCATCTTCCTCTTTCTTTGTCTTTTGATGGTGTCAGTCAATAGGCTGTAGGAAAAAAAGCAAGCGACAGAAAACACCCAGGATGCTTATTCTCCTGCCTTTGTCATCTTGTGCTTTGCTTGTGGCTGCATCTTTCCACCAAAAGCACAACTTCTACTGGTCAGCGTCCCAGCAGAACCCACAGCTCCTGATCCCTTGGGTCCAGCCAATGCTCTCTTAGCATTTTCAAACCTATAGTAGTGATGCCTCCCCATTACTGATATATGGGCTCTTATCATCCGTGGTTAGCTAAAGAGATGTGCCATTTCATTAAATTCTATTGGACCTCCTTAATTCCCCTCCTGAGAGCACATTGATTTCTTCAAGGACTTTGGTATATACACTGTTTACTAGGAATGGCCTCGGGAAAAGGAAGCTCAGAGTGGCATTTTGTGGCTGGCTTACTCACACAATTGATGAGTGCACTGATCATCACCTTGACAACAGGACATGCTGATCCGTGGCAGACGGTGGTGTCACGAGGGCAGGTGGAGGAGATGGTGTTCTTAGAGGAAATGGCTGTGACTCAGAGTCACTTAGCTCTAGTTGTCAGAGCCATCAGCAGAGCGGAGCCTGGCTATTTCTAAGACCTTAGAAAATGCACACAGAGAAATGGACCAACGGAAAGTCTTGAACGGATGCCCAAGTCAGAGAATGGACGGTACACACAGAGGGCCACCAGGAGGGCTGTAAAGATGAATTTGACCTTCTGCAGCCACACAGAAGGCAGGGCTAGAAATTAAGCCCAGGTCTCAATTGCAGTTGTCATGGAGTTGCAGAATGGATGAATGGACCTTAGGATTCTTGTNTTGGGGGCAGGAGGAAAAGGGGATGACAGAGGATGAGATGACTGAATGGCATCACTGACTCAATGGACATGAGTTTGGGTGAACTCTGGGAGTTCGTGATGGACAGGGAGGCCTGGCATGTTGCGATTCATGGGGTCACAAATAGTCGGACATGACTGAGCGACTGAACTGAACTGAACTGCCTGGAACATATTTTTCCATGCTCTCAGTTTCAGTCTGTATGTGTCTTGAGGTCTGAAATGGTTTCCTTGTAGACAGCGTATATATGGGTCTTCTTTTGTATCCATTCAGCCAGTCTGTGTCTTTTGGTTGG
The DNA here is from genome assembly GCA_006410875.1 of Neotragus pygmaeus. Classification (NCBI taxonomy): domain Eukaryota; kingdom Metazoa; phylum Chordata; class Mammalia; order Artiodactyla; family Bovidae; genus Neotragus; species Neotragus pygmaeus. Next base: position 506,003 of record SJYV01044791.1, on the reverse strand, counting down.
AGAATTTAATCCATTTACATTTAAAATAATTATTGATATAGATGTTCCTATTGCCATTTTCTAATAGTTTGGGGTTGATTTTATAGATCTTTATTCTTCTGTTGTATTTCTTGACTATATAAGTCCCTTTAATATTTGTTGTAAAGCTGGTTTGTTGGTACTGACTTCTCTTAACTTTTGCTTTTTTGAAAAGTTTTTTATTTCTACATTAATTTTGAATGATATTATTGCTGGGTACAGTAGTCTTGGTTAGAGACTTTTCCCTTTCAGTACTTTAAATATATCCTGCCAGTTCCTTCTGGCCTACAGAGTTTCTGTTGAAAGATCAGCCGTTAATCATATGGGGATTCCCTTGTATGTTACTTTNTTGAATGATATTATTGCTGGGTACAGTAGTCTTGGTTAGAGACTTTTCCCTTTCAGTACTTTAAATATATCCTGCCAGTTCCTTCTGGCCTACAGAGTTTCTGTTGAAAGATCAGCCGTTAATCATATGGGGATTCCCTTGTATGTTACTTTTTGCTTCTCCCTTGCTGCTTTTAATATTCCTTCTTTGTGTTTAGTCTTTGTTAGTTTGATTAGTATGTGTCTTGGTGTGTTTCTCCTTGGGTTTGTATTGTATGGGACACTGTGTGCCTTTTGGACTTGATTGACTATTTCCTTTCCCATGCTGGGGAAATTTTCAACTATAATCTCTTCAAAATTTTTTTCATAGGCTTTCTTTTTCTCTTATTCTTCTGGGACCCCTATAGTTCAAATGTTGGTGCATTTGATATGGTCCCAGATTTATCTGAGACTGTCCTCAGCTCTTTTCAGTCTTTTTACTTTATTCCACTCTTCAGAAATTATTTCTACCATTTTATCTTCCAGCTCCTTGATTCATTCTTCTGCTTCAGATATTCTGCTAGTGATTCCTTCTAGAGTATTTTTAATTTCAGTAATTGTGTTGTTTGTCTCTGTATGTTTATTCTTTAATTCCTCTAGTTCTTTTTTAATTGATTCTTGCATTTTCTCCATTTTGTTTTCAAGGTTTTTGATCATCTTTGCTATCATTATTCTGAATTATTTTTCAAATAATTTGCCTATTTCCTCTTCATTTATTTGGACTCTGCATTTCTGGTTTGTTCCTTCATTTGTGCAGTATTTCTCTGCCTTTTCATCATTTTTTAAAAGTTATTGTGTTTGAGGTCTCCTTTTCCCAGGCTTCAAGGAAAGTTGAATTCTTTCCTTGAAGAAGGTAGAATTCTTTCTTCCTTTTGGTTTCTGCCCTCCTGAGATTGGCCCTAAGGTTTTGGTGAGCTTCCTATAGGGCTTGTGCTGAGTTGTTTTTTGGATGTTTTTCCTCTGATGGGCAAGGCTGAGTGAGGTGGTAATCCTGTTGGCTGATGATTGGGTTTGTATTTTTGTTTTGTTTGTTGTTTAGATGAGGCGTCCTGCACAGGGTGCTACTNTTCATCCTTACAAAGTTTCTCAACTTGTTTCCAGTGGGTCCCTTCAAAACACAGCTCCTTGACTATAAATCCCCCTTGCTCAGGGATCATTCTGCAGGGCTCATGCGTCCCTGCCTCCCTTGGGGGCGTTCTCCCTTGCATGTTTCAGCTGTGGGTGATCAGAGGGCAGGCTGGAGTCACTGCAATGTGAGCGAGTGTCTCTTCCTGTCCTGTGATCCGTGAGCAGACCCAGCCCCCAGGAACACCTGCTTTCAGTGTTCGGTGCGTGCTGGACAGAGGCCATTGGCTGCCTTTCCCCAGACCCAGGACACGGTGACTCCAGGAAGGAGAGCACCTGCCCACCCTCCTTGTGCCCTAGGGGCCGGGAGACTGTGTGTCAAGCCCCTTATGGAACAGTGAGTCCCCCTAGGGTGGGAGTGCCCTGCAGCTGTGCCTTTCTCGTCAAGCACAGGCCTGGGAGAGCCAAAAATAGCCTGCCCTGGGACCAGAGCCGTCCAGGAAATGGTGAGAGTGGGTTTCCTCCCTCCCCGGAGAGCCAGCCAGCATTCCTTGTCCCAGGTAGCCTGGGAGGGTAGCATCCTGGGCTAGGGAGGGGTGACTGGGATCCTCGGGTTCCTGTCGCATCAGCCAGGCCCACCTTCCTCTCCCAGCTCCGTGCACCCTTTGCGCCAGAGCTCTCCTCAGAAACCCCTGCTCCTGTTCAGAAAGCCCTGCCAGATGCCATCACCAGCCAAAGGGAAGCATGACCCAGGCTGCGAGGTCACTGGAGTGTGCCGAATTCTCTCATCTCCCATTTCGCTCCCCTCTGCACCCTGCCCCATTCCCTTTAGCTCCCGCTGAAGTTACTCCTCAGCGTTTCCCAGACAAGCCCATGTTCCTACCTCGTGGCTTTTTGCTCTGGCCATTCCCGCTGTGAATACTTCCTGCTTGTGGACATCCTACAGGTCCTTCAAGGATCAGCTCAGGTGCCAGGTCCTCCTGGCATCATAGGCGTCATCGTTCACCTTGGACTCTTCAGAACGAAATTCCCAAACCAGAACTGCCTGGGCAGATCTGGCCGTGAATCTCTCCAAGAAGCTGTTGTGAAAAGGAGCGGGTCCCTCCCTTTCCTAGTCCGCTCACTTCTTTCTTGGTAAAACCCTTGGAACGGATGCCAGGCTGAATATGAACATCAGGGTAGCGAATATGGACATCAACGTAAACATTCAATTCCTGTCCCGGCGTCTCAGCTCCGTGGACTGCTCTCCCTTCCCCAGCCTCCAGCACGACCATGTGCTTGAAGGTCCATTCATAGAATCAGCCTATGGGGGGGCGTGTTTGCCTGGGACGTGCCAGGTTCCATGCGTGTTCCTCTGCACAACCACACTGCTAACCAGGTTACCCACATCAGCCCCAGAGGGGGCAGGCCCCTGCCATGAAGCCCTGGCACCCTGTTTCAGCTGGCAGGCCAGACTCTCCCGACTTCAGGCAGCTGCCCCAGGAGGTCCTGCCAGATTTGTGACAGGAAGAGTTAGCTGATGGTTGCCAGGAAAGGACCGCCTATGGGTCATGCCAACCACACATTCCTTGAGGTGGGAAACGTGGCGTGGCTTCTTGTTTTGCATCGGTAGATCACTAAGCAATCGGAGCAAGGCCCCCAGCTTTAAAGTGGCTTAGCCTGCACACAGGAGTGCCTGTTGAATTGACTTCACAGTCTGGCCGCGACTTTAAGGGGTGGGCTCAGTTGGTGCCATGGTAAAGAATCTGCCTGCCAGTGCAGGAAATGCAGGAGACTCGGGTTCGATCCCTGGGTTGGGAAGGTCCTCCTCCCTGGAGACGCCCTCCAGGGAGGACAACACCCTCCAGCATTCTTGCTTGGAAAATTCCATGGACAAAGGAGCCTGGCAGGCTGCAGTCCTTGGGGTCACAAAGAGTTGGACACAACTGAGCACACACTCTCTCTCTCCGTATGAGAAATAGTTGTAAGAAGTAAACTTGTACACTTTAAGAGCCNACCCTCCAGCATTCTTGCTTGGAAAATTCCATGGACAAAGGAGCCTGGCAGGCTGCAGTCCTTGGGGTCACAAAGAGTTGGACACAACTGAGCACACACTCTCTCTCTCCGTATGAGAAATAGTTGTAAGAAGTAAACTTGTACACTTTAAGAGCCCTGTTGAAGTTTCCTTTAAGAATTCATGAGATTAATTGCACCCAGAGAAATAATTCCCAAACTGCTTTTCACCCCCCTTTTTAGCTAGGGAATCCTTTTTTCAAACAAATTCTTAGGCAGACATCCAAAATGGAAAACGATGAAATAGAGCTTTTCTGGGTGAAGGAGATAGATGGGGCTTGAAGGTCCATGCACCGCCCCCCACCGCCAGCCAGCCCCCTCTCCTGACTATCTGAGAAAACAGCATTTAGGGAGGAAGACCTCTGCCCTGGAGTCACAGATGACTTGGGTGGCTAACGGGGGAGGCACAGGACAAGTGTGGCAGAAGAACAGGTCCTGCCCACCAGTCTTGCAGGAGGTGCACAGTGGATACTGGGGCTGCCTGGATTTGCCCAGAACCAGCCAGCTCATCGTGAAGGCACCCCAGTGAGTTCCAAGGCCCAGGCTGCCCACACCACAGCCAGCAGGGCAACGAGAACCCATCCGAGTGTGACTTACCTGCACATCCCAGGAATTGCATGGCTCCAAGCCCTCCCAGAATGGCATCCCTGCTTGAGTCTATGGGAACTGCAGCAAGAGACACTCCATCCCCAGGAGAGTGTCCTCTCCATGTTGCTGCTGTTTAGTCGCTCAGTCGTGTCTGACTCTTTTGTGACCCCACGGAATGTAGCCTGCCAGCCTCTTCTGTCCATGGGATTTCCCAGGCAAGAATACTGGAGTGGGTTGCCATTTCCTTTTTCTCCAGGAGATCTTTCCAATCCAGGGATTGAACCCACGTCTCCTGCATTGCAGACCGATTTTTTACCACTGAGCCACCAGGGAGATCCCATCTCTCTATGTATCCCCTTAATTATTCCACGCTGCAAGGGGTGAGGCTCGTCAGAAGCAGCAGTCACGTTTTAACAAGTCACAGCTTACAAGATGGACTTGACTTCTTGCTATAGCAGTTGATGATAACTGAACAGGCATGGTCCTGTGTGTTGAGCATTTCATTTCATTTTTACAACACTCCCACGAATATTGCCTGGTTAAGAATTTTAATAACGAGACCTAGGTACCTTTTCCCCCCACATTTTTCTCAGAGCAAGGCCTTGAGAGTCATTGGGCGAGATGAGAGTGTTGCTGCTTATTTCTAGAGCAATTCTCAGGTTGCCCCTGCCCTTCATTCCCATCCTTTGTCTGATCTAATGGGCATGCTGTCCAGCTGAGGCAACCCCGCTGGTTTCTCTCTAATTCCAGCTTAATCTTTAATTGACTCTCCTGGACGGACTGAGAGCTAAAACCCATCAGGAGGAAACACAAGGCTGAATTTCGCCCCGGTGCTCAGCACACTTTTCAAAGTAAATTATTTATTTCCTTCTCGAGTCAGTGAAAGCACATTTGTTTGGCTGCAACGTGGGGAGGCCGTGGGGCCTGATTTTTCACTCAGTGAAAATCAAGATTTAATACTTGTGACCAAAAGCAATAAAATAGCGTTGATGGACAGAAGCGTGAGATCAACATGAAATTTGCCGTGGGAGCAGAAACAGGGTGGAGGGCAGTTGGAATTCACCAGCACGTGTATAGATCTCTGATTGTGGGAGTCCTGATGAAAGGCACTCCACCAGGGGCACATCCCTGAGTCCTAGCAGCGCTCTAATTTGGGTCTAGATGCTGCCGTGTGTTGTAGCATGAATCTGTCTATAGTAACTAGGCTCATCAATCACGGAGGGAAATGAAGACAGTTACTAGGGAAGAGGTGAGACACTTGGTGGGGGCGGACGCAGTTCCCGCTCACGTGGTTTTCCAGCTCAGCCACTGCGCCTCTGCCCCACTCCCAACCAAACAAGGATTCTGTTTACCCAGACGGGGAGCTGCAGGGTCAGGTTCGCTCTTGTTTCGTCACCCTCTGAAAAGAAGGGTCTGTGCCTTCATCAAGGTTTGCTTGCTTGCCTGGCCTATCCAATTTGTTGACTTTTCTCAAGGGCCAGTGGTGGGAACCCAGTGCTGAGACCTAAATCCTTTTTCCAGACTATTTCTGAAGCTTCAAAGGGAGATAAAGGTCTGTCTGATAACCTCTCTCTTCAGCTGTGTTTCCAGAAGTAAAGAAAAAATGAAAATTTAAAGGGAATTCCCTGGAGGATTCAACTGTCCTTCTTATTGGAGATTTATGAATAGTTTTAAAAGTGCAAAATTTCACAAAGTCTGGTTACCTTGGTTCTCTTTTCCAGAGAGATAAGATGGTATATTTATGTGAACGCATCTAGATAAGGGTGTCCGAATGCTTTGGCTTAGTCAAACTTTGATCAGAAAGTTTCTGTAAGGGCCAAGAATAATAATCTTTATTTATATATAAATTATGCACTTGTATTACTTTGTTAATATAAAAGTTAAATTATGGAGCAAACCAACACATAAAAAGAGGAGACAGGAAACAAACAGTATTTTTAAATGCCATTTAGCTAATCCTGATGGCTTCATACTATCAGTTCACGATGAAAATAGTGATGTTTATTATATTATAAATGATTTTGAATATAAATCGATATTTCAAATTATTTTCTCCACGATTTCACATTTGTTGCTGATCTTTTTTGCCATTGCTTTTAACCTTGTAATATGTCTGACAAAAGTTTTGCTTAGGGAAGTATGAGGCTTTAATATGAATTTTCACAAAATGGTCACACTACATTCCCACCACCCATATCAGGTGATGCAACATACAGAAGCTTCCAGCATGGCTTCCCTTGCCGCTACCCACCCACTTTCTCCCAAAGTAATCAATCCTCTGATATCTATTAATGTGGATAACCTGTACCTGTCTTTGCGTCTTATATTCAGGTGACCCAGCAACATGAGTTTGAATCGCATGGGTCACCTTACATGTGAATACTTTTCATAGTAAATCCACTAGTGGAATATGGTTTGTGGTTGGTTGAATCTGTGGATACAGAAGGCCAGCTCTAAGTACGCAACAATCCCTGTATTTTTCAAGTTGTTCAAGGTGAAAGTCGCTCAATCCTGTCTAACTCTTTGTGACCCCATGGACTATATAGTCTATGGGGTTCTCCAGGCCAGAATACTGGTGTGGGTAGCCTTTCCCTTCTCCAGGGGATCTTCCCAAGCCAGGGATCAAACCCAGGTCTTCTACAATGCAGGCAGATTCTTTACCAGCTAAGCCACAAGGGAAGCCCAAGAATACCAGAGTGGGTAGCTTATCCCCTCTCCAGTGGATCTTCCCGACTCAGGAACTGAACCGGGGTCTCCTGCGCTGCAGGCAGATTCCTTACCGAGGGAGCTCTCAGGGAAGCCTGTTGAAATGATGCTGTGCATAATCCGTTGTGTACGGCTTTTTTGCTCTGCACTGTTTGTCAGATTCACCTTGTTGGGTGTGGGGATAGGGAGTTTGTTCTCGTGCACCCCGTGGCATGATGGGTACCACCGTTTCATCGTCTACTTCACCCGCCATGCTCTTGGTGGACGTGTGTACAGTTGACCAGTTAGGGGCTGTCATGATTACTGCCCTCCGTGGGCGTTACAATGCTTAAGTTTTGGTGAAGGCCTGCATGTGTTTCTGTTGGATGTGTCCCTGGGGGTGAAAGCCCTGGGTCATCATCTTTAATAGTCCCACTCAGAGGTTTTCCAACATAGTTGGACCAATTGCATTTCCAAGTGAGCAGAGGATGTGGGACATTTTCATGTCTTCACAAACCCTTGGTATTATTGTCTTTTTCAGTTTTTTATTTTTATGTCATTTTTAAAGGTTACTTTCCATGAACAGTTACTGCAAAATATTGGCTATTGTCGCTGTGTTGTATAGTCCATCCTTGAGCCTGTCGTATATCCAATAATTTCCACCTCCCACTCGGCCCCATCGCCCCTCCCCACTGGTAACCGCTTGTTTGTTCTCTACACCTGTGTCTGCTTCCCTTTGAATATATTCACTAGAGCTTCCCTGGTGGCTCAATGGTAAACAACCCACCTGCCAGTGCAGGAGACACAAGAGACGTGTGTTTGATCCCTGGGTCGGGAAGATCCCCTGGAGGGGAGGGCGTTGCAGCCCACTCCGGTATTCTTGCCCAGAGAATCCCATGGACAGAGGAACCTGGCGGGCTACAGTCCATGGGGTCGCAGAGTCAGACATGACTGACACAGTCACTAGTTTGTTGTATTTTCTAGGTTCCACATGTGAGGGATAGCGTACAGTATATGTGTTTCTCTGTCTGACTTATTTCACTTAGCACAGTGCTCTCCAAGTCTATCCACGTTGCTGCAAAAGGCAAAATTTCATTCCGTTTTATGGCTGGGTATATTCCTCTGTGTGTGTGTAAATATATAGAGAGCACCTCTTTTTTTCTTTTAACTTGAGCCCTTCTGGTGATACACAGTCCTTTGGTCAGACAAGGGGTACCCTAAGCCCTGGGCTTTATATGGCTCCCCTCCAGTATGCCTCAGAAGGTGGAGTGGTGAAAGGGTTACCCTCTAGACTGCTAGTTCCAAGGGGCCCTGGAGTTCCCTCTGCCAAGGACCACCAGACCACTTCTAGAGCCTGCATGTCCTGCAGAGAGTGACCCCCAAGGTGTGGCCAGAAGGTGCTCTCAGCAGTGGTGGGATGGAGCAGGAGTGAGTATGTGGAGCTTGCACCTGTGGGCTCTGGGATCTCCATGCACACGGGAGAGAACAGAGCCCAGGGCGGGAGGAGGACCAGCAGGACCACGGGCCAGCTCTCCCCTCACCACAAGCTCTCCCCATCTCCAGCTCTTCCTTCATTACCACCTCTCCCCCAACTACCAGCTCTCCCCATTACCACCTCTCTCCCGTCTCCACCTCTCCCCCATCTCCAGCTCTCCCCCATCTCCAGCTCTCCCCCATCTCCAGCTCTCCCCATCACCAGCTCTCCACCCCTCCCCC